>CM051256.1:17227580-17240080 GCA_027921565.1 Artemia sinica | reverse complement strand
TGTTTTAGGCGTCACCCCCTTATCCTGGAAAAGTCTAATTGCCTCTTCTTAAATCCTTGGAAATTCCCAAATTGTCATTTTAACATCCATGGTCAGACATTATTTCTTATCCACACATATCGCAAACTGAAGGAATTTCACCCCATGGTCTGAAAAACCGGTATTTTGTTTTATTAATTAAAAAAAAAACTTTCCGAAAAAGAAGTTTTTTCAAAGAAAAGTAGAGGTCATTTTCAGCTTAAGATCAGCAGATACAAATACCTGTTAAAATTCAAACTCAAAACGATCAGAAATTACTATTAAAGAATAAATGAAATCCAAAACGAACAGAAATTAAATAAACAATCGTAGCAAGAAAACATACAACAAGTAATAACATAAATGAATAAATAAATCTTAAAGCGAGTAATGCTTATATTTAATATTGAAATCAAGCTTAAAACGAAAAAAAATATTTTGCTATTGAAGTATAAATGAAACCCAAAACGAACAGAAATTAAATAAACAATCAGTACAAATAAACATACATTACATACCAATATAAATGATAATAAATCCTAAAACGAGTGAAACTTAAATTGAACATGCAAATCAAGCTTGAAATGAACAAAAATCATAATAAACACGAGTTTGGGTATCGTCTCCTTCTCTCACTGTAAAAGTCTAAAACCTACTGCGTCACTGGCGCTTTACTGAAAACGAATAGTATTACAAATATTTTTGTATTACAAATACGAATTTACTTTCACTACAACAAGAGTTTGGATACTGCCCCCTTCCTTAACTGTAAAAACCTAAATCCTACTGCGTCATTGGAGCTTCATTGAAAACGAATTATATTACAAATATTTGCTTTTCCACTTCTTACAGCATTGAAAATGAAAATAAAATTACAGTGAAATAAAACCTGGAACTGATGGATTTTTCAACATTTAATATCATTATATATCAAATATTCAATTTGATTTTGTTTATACTTCCCAAGACTGTTCAAGACACATATAGTTATCAGTAAAGCGCCAATGACGCAGTAGGTTTTAGACTTTTACAGTGAGAAAAGGAGGCAATACCCAAACTCGTGTTTATTATGATTTTTGTTCGTTTCAAGCTTGATTTGCATATTAAATTTAGGTTTCAATCGTTTTAAGACTTGTTTATTCAGTTATATTGATATCTAATGTATGTTTGTTTGCATTGATTGTTTATTTAATTTCTGTTCGTTTTGGGTTTCATTTATACTTCAATAGCAAAAATTTTTCGTTTTAAGCTTGATTTCCATATTCAATTTAAGCATTACTCGCTTTAAGATTTATTTTTTCGTTTATGTTATTACTTGTTGGATTTTTTTTTTTGCTTGATTGTTTATTTAATTTCTGGTCGTTTCGAGTTTGAATTTTGACAGGTATTTGTATCTGCTGATTTTAAGCTGAAAATGACCTTTGCTTTTCTTTGAAAAATCTTCTTTTTCGGAAATGTTTTTTAAAATTAATTTTTGTTCGTTATTGATTGCAAAAAGTTTCAAGTTTTTAAAAATTCCTTATTACAAAATCATACTTCTTTTTATAACATCAAGCATTCATCAAAGTCTCAAAACTAGTATTAAAATAACAATATCAAAGTAAAAAATTGGGTTTGTGTCAACCTCAGAATTTTTATTATCTGATGTTTGAACTATTTTGAATAAAATGGTTATCTCAAAATTTTTATCGGATGGGCTTGGGGAAAAAGGGCATTGGGGCGGGAGGGCTAATTGCCCTTCGATATCTTTTGACTCTTTAAAAGTGAAGTAGAACTTTCCATTTTCAATCAAATGAGCCCTCCCTGAAGTTTATACGATCATCCCTTCTATAAGAGCCATATATACCCCCAGGGCATAACTTACAACGCTTGTCCCTGGGCCCCGCGGGGCTGTGTCGACCCTGGAGTTTCAATATCTGATTTTTGAACTATTTTTAACAAAATGGCCACCTCAATTTTTCTATTGGATGGGTTTTGGGGAAAAAAAAGTTGAGGGGAGAGGTGCTAGTTGCCCTCCGATCTCTTTTGACTCTGAGAAAGTGAACTAGAGCTTTTAATTTCCAATCAAATGAGCCCTCTCTGAATCTTATACGAGCATCCCTTTCATAGCAACTATATATGCCCTTCGGGCATAACTTCTAATGCCTACCCCGGGCCCTGAAGGATTGTGTCGACCCTGGAGTTTTCGTTATATTATCTTTGAACCATTTTCCAAAAAATGGCTCTCAAAGTTCTTATCGGATGGGTTTGAGAAATTTAGGGCGTGGAGGGGGGGGGATAGTGCCCTCCAATCTCTTTTGACTCTTAAAAAGTGAACTAGAACTCTCAATTTTAAATTGAATGAGCCCTCTCCGAAGTTTCTACGGGCATCCCTTCCATAACAATGGAGTTTTTCTTATCTGACCTTTGAACTATTTTTAAAAAAATGGCATCTCGAAATTTTTATCAGATGGGTTTGGAGAAAAAAGGGTGTGGGGGGGGAGGCTAGTTGCCCTCAGATCACTTTTGACTCTTAAAAAAGGCACTAGAAGTCTCGATTTCCAATCGAATGAGCCCCCTTCGAAGTTTTGACTTTTAAACAGTGAACTAGAACTTTTAATTTCCAATCAAATGCGCCCTCTATGAAGTTTATACGAGCATCCCTTTCATAAGAACCATATATGCCCCCAGGGCATAACTTAGAACGCCTGCCCCCGGCCCTGGGAGGTTGTATCGACACGGGAATTTTTCTTATCTGATCTTTGAACTATTGTTGACGAAATGGCTATCTCAAAATTTTCATCGGATGGTTTAGGGAAAAAAGGCGTGGGGGGGGGGGCTATTTGCCCTCGGATCTCTTTTGACTCTTTAAAAGTGAGCTCGAACTTTCAATTTCTAATCAAATGAACCCTCTCTGAAGTTTATGTGAGCATCCCTTTCATAAGAACCATATATGCCCCAGTGCATAACTTACAATGCCTGCCCCCGGGCTCTGGAGGGTTGTGTTGACACCTGAGTTTTTGTTATCTGACTCTTCAATTATTTTTAACAAAAATGGCTGTCTCAAAATTTTTGTCGGGTGCAATTGTGGAAAAATGAGTGTGGGGGAGGGGCTAGTTCCCCTCCAATTTCTTTTGACTCTCAAAGACTGAACTATAACTTTCAATTTCCAATCAAATGAGCCCTCTCTGAAGTTTTTACGAGCATCCCTTCTATAAGAACTATATATTCCCCCAGGGCATAACTTACATCTCCTGTCCTCGGTCCTGAGGGGGGGGGTGTCGACCCTGGATTTTTCGTTATATGATCTTTGAACTATCTTTTTAAAAAATGGCTATCTCAAAGTTTTTATCGGATGGGTTTGAGGAAAAAAGGGCGTGGAGGGGGGCCTTCGGTCTCTTTTGGCTCTTAAAAAGTGAGCTCGAACTTTCAATTTCCAGTCAAATGAACCATCTCTGAAGTTTATACGAGCATCCCTTCCATAAGAACCATATATGCCCCCAGGGCATAACTTACAACGCCGCCCCCGGGCCCTGGGGGGTTGTGTCAACACCGGAGTTTTTAATTTTGACTCTTATAAGTGAACTAGATTCCAATTCCCAATCAAGTGAGCCCTCTCTGAAGTTTATACATGCATTCCTTCCATAAGAACCAAATATCCCCCCAGGCATAATTTACAACGCCTGTCCCCGGGCCCTGGGGGGTTGTGTTGACCCCGAAGTTTTTGTTATATGATCTTTTAGCTATTTTTAACAAAATGGCTGTCTCAAATTTTATCGGATGTATTTGGAAAAAAAGGCTGGGGGGGGGGGGGGGGGGGTTAGTTGCCCTCAGATCATTTTTGACTCTTAAAAAAGGCACTAGAACTCTCGATTTCCCCCTTCGAATGAGCCCCCTTCGAAGTTTATGCGACGACCCCTTCCATATGAAGTGCCTCTGAAAAAAATAATAATAATAAATAATAAAACGTTGGAGCCGTATAGCCTTTACTATAGGCAACGCTATAGCGTTGCCTCTGATTTCATTAGCATTAACCAAACTTCACTTCTCGACAGAACTTAAATTGAGTGTGGTGTCTATAAGACACAAGTACCTATTAAAGTTTTGCAAAGATGTTAAGGTAGTTTACTGGCCGGAATTCTAACCTTAAGCTGAAATTTACCAGCTAGATATTTGACTGTGTGGATGCAGCTCAGGGCTAATCGCCTTCCAATTAGCGCAAGATTTAAAAGACATTCAAAAGAAAGATGTTCCAATAAAGAACGGATATACTTGGCCGCTTTGCAGAATTAAAGAAGATTATTTGGTGCATTGCTTGAGCCGGTGCAGTTTGGTTTTGTTTTCGTGCTTTGTCGGCATCAGGTTGACACCTTGCCACCTTTTATTGTGTCCACCTTACCACCTTTATCGGCATCAGGTTGCCACCTTATCGTGGGAATTTCAAATAGCTAAATACATTTTACTAAATACAATATACTGAATGTGGTGACAATTCATAGCATAACATGTTTTATGTTCAATTCAATGTTCAATTTTTTATCTGGTGGTAATATTTTGAA
Organism: Artemia sinica; assembly: GCA_027921565.1. NCBI lineage: Eukaryota > Metazoa > Arthropoda > Branchiopoda > Anostraca > Artemiidae > Artemia > Artemia sinica. The sequence goes on along the minus strand of CM051256.1, from coordinate 17,235,524 downwards.
CTTCTTAATGATATGGATTTCTAATATATGTGGAATTTATAATATTTCCTTAGCTCACACTATTCAGTTTGCTGGGTAGAATCAAAGGATCCTTTGAATTTTGAAAATATTTTTTAATTTCAACAAATATTGTATATATTTCACTACACTAATATTCGATTTAACAAATATCGTGTTTTTCCGTCAACGTAAAAGGAATAAACGATTTCGACGTCGAATTTTTCTTTGCGGTTGTCAGGACAAATCGAGTTTTTGTACAACTCCATGCATATAAAGCAACACGAATTCACATTGAAAGGACAAATTCCCTGTCGCCTCGAAAGAGCATTCAAACCAAATGAAACTCGAGTAATTCATTGAGACACCTTAAAAGCATTCATTTTCGAAACCGTACATCAACATATTCTGTAAGCTAGAACGCTAAATTTTACGTGTTTTAAGGTGAATCTTTCGTTTTATTTGCGCTTCGTCATGGTTGCAGCGTCCGCCGCAACCTAGTAAAGAACGTACTCTAGCCCATAGTAACCGAAAATTTAAAAACTTGCTGTGAAACAAAACTTTCACCTCCCCCCCCCTCTCCCCCAAAAATAAAAAGCAAAATAAACTATTATACTTTTTTATGAAAGGTTTGTGAGCAGCAAAATAACAGAAAAATATCTTAGAAAAATAACATAGCCAACTACCTTGTGACAGCGTAGTGGAAGAAGCCGGGGCTCGCAATGTAAGTTTCCGGGTTCAACCCCGCGTGCCACAAGGAAGTTTCGTAATATTTATTTTTGGTTAATTTTTGTAACTCTTTCCTTTTGTAATTTTATTTTGTAATTGTTTAGTAATTTTTCTAGTTCCATTTTTTCTATAGGTTTGAATTTTTTTTTTCATCTATTTGTATCTGGCTGAAAACACTTTTATTTTTTAAATAAATGCAAAAAACCTTTTATCTGTCGCAATTTAATTTTCTATTTTGTTTTCTTTACATTTGGCCGATGATGTAAGACTTAAACTTTGCCCTAATAGGCACAAGGAAGACAGGCATTTTCATATATTGAGGTTTATTACTATTATTTACATCTATAATTGGGAATTAGTTACTAAGAAGAAGATCCGGTGGATTTTTTATGTGGGTTTGCGGGAGTGTGAATGAACCTCAAAAAGTGTAATTTTATGCCCAAGTTTTCAAGCTCTCCATTTTCTTACTCCAATATTTAAACGGGCAATATCACGGACTCTAGATTAATTTTTGGGTCCAGATTAGGATCGGATAGGAGATGCACGAGGGCGTGTAACCCAGTTACACGAGGGTTCAGTTGCAATGGAGCCTATAAAAGCTGTTGTACTCAGACATTATTTTTTATAAGTATAAAAAATGCCTAGAGGACGACCCGAAAAATGATACCAAGTTAATGGCCTTTTATACTTCCTTCAAATTAATACACGTACAATTTAGAAACAAAATTTAATCATCACGAGGGGGGGGGCATCGGGGTTTTAGAAATGCCTAGGTGGGGCTTGGCCCAAAATTGGTTGGGAACCACTGGTCTAACCAAAAAGAGTTGTTCCTGGGGGTATAGTGAATCTCATAAAAATATTGGGAGGATAGTATATAATTATCTAATGACCGATTGAAGAGAATCTATAAGTAGTGGCTATTCCCCAAGTATTCCAAAGTTTATTTTACCATAGTCTGAATACTGAGGAAATAATTTGGGTGGCATCAATTCATGTAAATATACGGGGGTAGGGGCGAAATATATTTATAAAAATCTGGGGATAGGCAATTTTTTGGGTTTTCTGTGAGGATACCGAAAAAAAACTTTTTTCAATAAAGATTCCGAAAGTAGGTATTTTTGAAATATAGAGGAAAAGGGATATTAAAAACATAGGGGAGGGGTGTAAATGCCCTACATCCCTCCCAATTGTTCCCCCTGGATAGTGTCCAAATGATTGTTTTATTTATCTACAAAAAATACACACACTTAGAATGCTTAAAGGTTTAAATCAAGATTTCGGATGGCTATTTTGCGAATTATTTTTGTGTAGTCACTTTACTTAAGAATAAGACACGATAAAACTGTTAGCCTGGTTTTGATTATATTAATAATTTTTCGTAATTGTTCTGTAAATCGACATGTTGCTCTTTTTTCCATTTTTAATTTAATCGAGCAATGAACAAAAGATGCTTATGAACTGGATAGAGGGAGGAGTTATTTTTTTCGTGGGAGGGGGGGTAGATATTCTAATTGGTTTCCTATAAGCCAACAAATTCTTTTCTTGTGACTATTCTATTAATCCGGTTTAATTTAAAACTACAAAACAGGGAGCATCATGCTTTTGGCTTTTGGTTCAGAACAAATTTTTATTTCTGAAGAAAAAAAAACCTGCTTTTTCAGGTATGTGGCTGCAAAACCTGCTGCTACATATTGCAAACTTGCTCTAACACCTGCCAACCTGTGGCAACATAAGCCAAAACCTGCTGCAAAACATACAAATTTTACAAACTCCTTTTATTTTACTAAAACCTGCTCCAAAACCTGCAGCGAAACGGCAGCCTCGAAATAAAAACCTGCTTTTCCTTCCCCCTCTTCTTTATTGTCTCGTAATTGATAATTTAAAGAAGTCTTCGTCCAGTTATCGTTTAAAAATATTTTTGAAATATTACCTTTATTTCAGACATGGATTATTGTCTTACTGTTTACAACTTTTCATGAATTGTTCTCCTAAACATTGCTGCCAAAAACTCTATTGCCTTCCTTTGTGAAAATGCTTGATTATTTAGAGAAAGGCGAACTTGATTATTTTATTAAGGAGTCGGAGTTTACTTGTCTTTTTTAGTTTGACGGGTTAAGCTCTTCAAGACGACATAAATGTTTTATTTTGTTTTTTCTCCAGAGAAGAAAACTGTTGTCTTGATAAAGGAAAGAAGAAAGCATATAAAGGGGTTGCCAAGTACTCGTATGTGATCTTTTCAAAATTATTTTTCCAGTTTTGGTTGCTAATGGCCTTGGTTTGTTCTTAAAAATCGAATATCGTGGTTTTGAACATAGGATATTGAAATTTTCTGCTGTGGAGTTGTCAAGCATACTGAATTTGATGCTCTTATTTTATGATCATTTCATCACTTCTTGAGAGGATTGCCCCTCCTTCATTCTAAATTAAGCACCATTTGTTTAGTTACCAGTTTATGGTTGGTAACTTCAAACTTAAAGAACACTGACAAACTACTTTACATACTTATATCAGAGTAAAAGTTAAAAAAACGGAAATTGTTTGATAGAAGAACGATAAAAATCGTTCTTTAAAAATAGAACATCAGGGGCGGATCCAGGATTTTTTTACGGTGGGGGCGCAAAAAAGGTTGATCCGATAAACTTGAGCTAGGAGCAAGTTTAATTAACTCTAACTTGCGTTAATTAAGTGGGGGCGCACCCCCCCTCGCCTTCCCCCTGGATCCGCCACTGATTAACGTTAGTAGGGCTAAAAAAAAAAGAAATGAAAGTGCTTTGTCAGTTTGATTTACACATACTGAGATTCATTCTTTAAAGTCTTAATAATTTTTGATTTATTAAAGTCAAAATGGTTAAAACATTCAAAAAGTATCTTTCAAATTATGTTTTGGTCTTGAAAAAGCATGGGGGTTGTCAGCCCTACTCATGTTAATTTCTGCCTATTTTGAGTTTGATTCGGACTACAATTTTTATCTGCTATGTCAATAAGTGCATAGCCTAACTATTGACCTACTTAGGGGACTTTGCCTGGCCTAGGATTGCTTTCATGGTAAATGTACCAAATACTTTATAATCATCATAATCAACCTAACGTCAAAACAAAACAGTTTATATGTTATAAAATATGCAAGTGGCTCTCGTAATTTAAAACACATACACACAACAGTAACTTTTTGAAAAAAAAACATCTCGTTACCGATACTGGAGAACAGGGACGTCGTTTTGGGGGTGGCAAGGGGGGCAGTTGCCCCCCCGCAATAATTTGGAGAAAAAATATTATACATGCCATGCCCTTTGACTATCTAGATATGGACCCCTCTTGCCCTCCCAATAAAAATGCTGGAGATTCGCCCCTGCTGGAGAGTATGAGTAACTTGTAAGAGTCGAAACAGGCACTGGTGTCGAAAACATAACCAGTGCCATCCAGTGCTTGGCGTTTCGTTGTGGTTTTATAGTGTAATTTCAGCTATACCTGATGAGACGTACATAGTCCCCATTTATAATGAACTATATCGATCCATTATGTATTTCTTATATATAAATATATATATATATATATATATATATATATATATATTATATATATATATATATATATATATATATATATATATATATATATATATATATATATATATATATATTATATATATATACATAAAACTTCGTACGATTTTCTTTTTAGCTTGACTGATTCAAAGATTTTTTAAAAATCGTACTGTTAGTTTTGCTAATACAAAAAAAAAAAAAAAAAAAAAAAAAAAAAAAAAAAAAAAAAAAAAAAAAAAAACAAAAAAAAAAAAAAAAAAAAAATCACTAATAATTTCAAAAATTGAATACTTGATAAGGAAATGGTTAAGATCAGGCAGTAAGCTAGAGCAATCATTTTGACCCCCCTTCATTTAGAATCACAGTTTTTTTTTCAACTTTTTCCTATTACATTTTTGATTGACAACTCCACAAATTCAGATCGAAATAATTACAAATATAAATCTCTCATAAACTAGATCCTTCCTTCGACAATGACTCACGTTTCCCTTACCATCACAGATCCATTCTATTCTTCTTATAATTACAGGGATACCAACCGTCAACGTCTGTTCCCCGCACACCAAGCATGGTACAGCGCTCCATTTCCTCTACTTCCAAAGTTTCAAGCAGCTCATCATTGAAAGAAGAAGACGAAGATAATCAAGAAAGTAGTTTAATTCAGAGAAATGCTGACGTGGATCTTGATATTATCAACAAGGTTACGTCTAGAATAAATCACTCTTCTGACCTTAACTCTAGTGGAAATTTCACACTGATAAAAAAAGCAGAGAAAGAGGATAAATGGTGGTCCCCTACTCACACAATGGATAGTGGATATAGTGGTAGTTTGAGTGGAAAGAAAGGGAAGCAACTGTTTACAAGTGTTTTCTTAGTCCCAGAAGAAGGTCAACCGGATTCTTTAGTTTCAGACGCAGCAGAATCATTAGGGAGTGACCTTACTGAATCTACGTTGGGTGATTTGATTAGACATGTTCTTTCTAGTGTGGATGATATACGAGGGCGTTATCCAGAATTAGAACTTTTTGAAAAGAATATTGCAGTTCTTTCTCACCTGGTTAAGGTTTGTATTTCAATTTTCTATTTTAATTTACTGTTTTGATCTCTTAATCTTTTATCTTATTTAGTTTCTATTTTACTATTTTCTATATACCATTTTCTAGTTTTATATAATTATTATCTACCATCTATCATTCAAATCAATTACTATTCAATTACCATTTAGATCAATTACTATTGCTATTCCATGTGATATCTTAATCAAAGGCTTTTAAATACTTTAGGCACCAGTCAATCATATATTAAATGATGGTAGAATACACGTTATGCCCATATTTTCTTGTCCTGCCATGTCATTTAGCTATTTTTCTTGTCATTGTTACGTCAATACACGTCATGCCACCTCTTCTTGGTGCGCCATGTCATTGTCATTTTTCTTATCATTGTCATGTCAATACATGTCATGCCATCTTTTATTGCAACGCCATGTAATTTTGTCATTGTTATTGCCATGTCAATACATCGTCGTCAAGCGTTTTTTCTTTGTGGGCAGAAGACACATTTTGCCATCTATTGAAAGCTTTGACAAATATTTAAAAATAAAGAACACACTCATTATAAATAAAATGTGCTTGGATGATGTTGCAGTTTTTGTTTTAGTATTCCTTTACATTCAATAAATCCTATTGGGTCAGAAAAAAAAAAATAAAGATCCACTAAATCTAATACAAACGTTATTTCTTGGACTTCAGTAAATACTACTTTTATGGACAGTTCATCGCAGTATCAAACTGCAGTATCATTTTTCTTAAAAAATAAATTTTTCTTAACATTCTTTAAACTTCATTCAACGGCGGAAAAACACCCCGCGCCTTGAATATTCCTCTTTCACACCTTCACTGCATTGATCGTCTTCACTAAACATGTTACTTGGGTTTGAGCAGCTGCTGAAACGGTCAGTTATCTGGGTACCTACCATCGTCAATTCTCATGCCAGGAAGCCAACAGCTGCGAAGATTCAATTATTCTGCTAACGTTTTAATTTTTACCTAGGACACTTAAAATCATCTGCATTGTCTAGATTCAGGAAAATTTTAATCTACCTATTCAACACCTTGGTCATGTGATCCGCATGTCCGAAACTCGACTACCGAAGGTCGTCCTTCAGTCGTAGCCACGTGGTACCAGAAGAAGAGGACGCCCCAAAAATACCCTACGACGCAGCTACCGGACTGACCTCGCAAACCTCAATGCCTCAATCCAACCTGAGTGGGAAGATGTTTGGGCGGCCGCAGCAATGAGAGATGACTAGCGACTCTTCTTGGATGCCCTGAGTGCCTCTGGAGGCACAGGAGGATCTAAGGTCTAAGGATTTAACACCATACTCTGTGATAGCGAGTATTGCTAAGGGAAAGATCCACCGGTAATTCATAAAAATGTGGATAAAACAAAATAACATGCTGAATTATTGTTCATCAATCAACTACCAATCTCGCTTCCTAACTTAACCACGGTGATGTTGTTCTCAGACTTAGCACTAATCACCAGAAAATATGGGCAATTTGTAAGAGTGGGCACTATCGCTATTGTCGGACAAAATATCACCAACGCCATCTAGCATTGGCGATTCCAGCTTTTAAAATCTGTTTTTACCCTAAAACTGAGATCAGACACTTATTATTACAGTAATGTTCCCAGTTACACTAATTTTGCTTTATTATTAGACTTGAGAAATGCCATGAAATGTCAAACGCAAGATAGCGTTAGTGTTTTTATCGACGCTAGTGTGTTTCCACTTTTATAAGTTACCCATGCTCTTTGGTAATCACTTTAACGTTTTATATCCGGTATACAATACGAAGATATTATCTTCTCTAAAGCTGAATCGAATGGCCTACTCTTCTATGTCTGTCTGTGTGTCGTGTGTGCATTACTATGTTGCTCATCCAATCAACAGGAAATTTTAAGAGTTGTTGGGTATACTCTTCGCAAGGTATTAGGTATAATTTTATTTTGCCCTCCCATTCCCTTCTTCTTGGCCCTCTTAACACTTTTTGTACTGACTAGAATTAGAGACCCCTCAACACAATGTGACTAATGTGAGCAGTTGGTTCCGTCCACGTTATTCGCATTTCTGGTATTTTCCGGGGAAAGGGGGATTTTTTGGGGGGAGAATTGAGCGCGGGGGGAATCTTTTGTGGTGAATTTTTCAAATACTTTTACATTTAGAAATACGATCACTGTTAATACATGGGGGAAACTTTTTCGCGGGGGAAAATATTCCGTGGAAAGGAGATTTTCCACAGGGGAAAATCTTTTTCGGGGGAATCTTCCGGAGGAGGGGATTCTCCTTTTATTTTTTTTATTTTGAGATCGTAGCAACGCGCAACGGGTAAGCTAGTAATCTATAAAACTCAGAACTAAAGGGGTCTGATAGTTTAGACGCATCTCAAATAGACGTACCAGACAATTTAGACGCATTTGTTAAAACGGTCGAGGGGCCCAAAGTTAGGGCCCCCTTTTGAAACTTTTTTCCTTCCGTAAACTTTTTTCCAACTTTTGAACTCTTTCCTTCCATAATCATTTGGGGGATAATCCTACATAATTATATTCCAAAAGTTACAAACCCTGTTACTACAGAATGGCTGTCCTAAAAAAAAACATGCGGACCATG
>CM051256.1:17157580-17222580 GCA_027921565.1 Artemia sinica | reverse complement strand
CATAAGGTACATTATCACATCTCCTGGGAACCGTATTTGTCCAATCAACACACCAGGTCCCTCCATTTCACATTGTGGTGAGTAGTTTAATGCAGTAGAAATTCTTTTGTACAAATAGGAGAGGGTCCTCATGTAATATATTATTCAGAAATATATAATATTAGTTAATAAATAAATCTATAAAACATATCGTAAATAAACCGACTGTCGATAATTTCATATGTTTTCAAGATTATGTAGAACAATTGATTTACTGAAAACACAAAAACCACACATGAAAACAAAGAATGCATGATTTTTTACGGTAAAAAAAAAAATCCTAAAGCTCTTATATAATCGAGCTTGAAACCCGAAATTTTTGTCCAACTCGTGAAAAAGTAACAAAAATGCATATAACTAAAAAAATAAAAAATATAAAGAAAATTATAAAGTTTTTTTTTATCCAGTAAATTTTTAAATGACTTGAGTATATAATCAAGTATCGGGTTGGGGCCTTGGATACAGCTATATTGGAAAAGAAAAAATTATTTAGATAGAAATTTTCTGAATGTAATGAGAAAAGAAAAAAAATCCTCATTTTTGTCAACGAAACAGTATGGGAAAATGACCATCCTGATTTGAATGCAAAGCCTCCCTCATTCTATCTATCAACAGATTTTGGCGAGATCACTTACTACAATTGGGGTCAGAAATTAAATTAAAAGAAAAATTACGAAACAGTTGAAAACTTCCCTATTTGAGTAATTGACTTGAATAGTTTTATTGTATATAGAAGATGGGTTATAAACTTTGAAATTACTATTTGTAATACAGACCTTGTTCAGAAAACTTAGCCTCAAGCGCTGAGTAAAGAACGCAAAGCTTGTTTTTATTTTGAAAGTAGGTCAATAAACTCCTTTCTTCTCTTAGCCCAGGGAAACAAAATTATGAGATAGCAAATGTTCTTTGCTAACAATTCTCAGAAGCGTTTTAATTGGGTGGGAAATACAAAAAAAAGAGAAAACAAGCTCGAAAAAAAAACCCAGAATAGCCTAATAAGTTAGCCTGTATTTGAAAGACACAAACCAAAGGACTGGACGCTTAGTTATCTCTCTACGAAATTCCAGTAGCCCTCTAACGCTGGAAATAAAAAGAGGAGCTCACTGCTATGTATGGTAAATCTCTCTAGCTTACTTATCTCTCTACGAAATTCCAGTAGCCCTCTAACGCTGGAAATAAAAAGAGGAGCTCACTGCTATGTATGGTAAATCTCTCTAGCTTAGTTATCTCTCTACGAAATTCCAGTAGCCCTCTAACGCTGGAAATAAAAAGAGGAGCTCACTGCTATGTATGGTAAATCTCTCTAGCTTAGTTATCTCTCTACGAAATTCCAGTAGCCCTCTAAACGCTGGAAATAAAAAGAGGAGCTCACTGCTATGTATGGTAAATCTCTCTAGCTTAGTTATCTCTCTACGAAATTCCAGTAGCCCTCTAACGCTGGAAATAAAAAGAGGAGCTCACTGCTATGTATGGTAAATCTCTCTAGCTTACTTATCTCTCTACGAAATTCCAGTAGCCCTCTAACGCTGGAAATAAAAAGAGGAGCTCACTGCTATGTATGGTAAATCTCTCTAGCTTAGTTATCTCTCTACGAAATTCCAGTAGCCCTCTAACGCTGGAAATAAAAAGAGGAGCTCACTGCTATGTATGGTAAATCTCTCTAGCTTAGTTATCTCTCTACGAAATTCCAGTAGCCCTCTAACGCTGGAAATAAAAAGAGGAGCTCACTGCTATGTATGGTAAATCTCTCTAGCTTAGTTTATCTCTCTACGAAATTCCAGTAGCCCTCTAACGCTGGAAATAAAAAGAGGAGCTCACTGCTATGTATGGTAAATCTCTCTAGCTTAGTTATCTCTCTACGAAATTCCAGTAGCCCTCTAACGCTGGAAATAAAAAGAGGAGCTCACTGCTATGTATGGTAAATCTCTCTAGCTTAGTTATCTCTCTACGAAATTCCAGTAGCCCTCTAACGCTGGAAATAAAAAGAGGAGCTCACTGCTATGTATGGTAAATCTCTCTAGCTTAGTTATCTCTCTACGAAATTCCAGTAGCCCTCTAACGCTGGAAATAAAAAGAGGAGCTCACTGCTATGTATGGTAAAGTTATTTTTTTTATTTTGTAAGGGCGGGGGGCAAACCTCTGATCAACAGGTTTGTAATGCCGATGCAATGGCGATGGATATTCCAGTGTTGCACGTTTTATTCTGATTTGACGTCATGTCAGGTTTGAGGGGATTCGAGATCTTAAAATAATAATAATAATAATTAATTGAAGATTTTGCTCTGCTAAATCCGTACGATAGTTACTATTTCTAAATTAGGTTCGATTATGGTAATGATTAATTGAATTATTAACGAGATTAACGGGATTTTAATTTTATGATTACTTAAATGACTAATTAGTGTAGGTTGACGTAATTTCGCTATTGCTTGCTAGTTTCTTTGAAGTTGTGTACCAAATATTTCAATTAAAATGGGTCACGGTTTTTCTTTGCTATGTTACTGCGACCACGATAGGAAACCATGATCTGAACGATGCTGATTTCAGTTGTGTAATTTTTATGTTTTGAAGGCTTCTTATACTCTGGAGATTGCCACCAAAAATCTCTGGTGGTGTCAGCACCAATTAATAAAAAAGCACGTAGATATCGTAAGCTCCCTATGATCTTCGAGTAACGTGCTAGCAGGGGGGGGGGGCACATCACTGCTATCTATGTAAAAGAAAAAATCCAGGCTGCAAACCTTGTGTCAGAGATTTTCAACGGTGGTGATGTCAATGACTTACGGTTTTATTTTGGTTTGACAGGGGTTTTCATGCTCTTTTCTGAAATTCTGACAAAATTATTTTCATAATTACAAATTATTATGAATAGTGGTTATTATTTCTGAATCAGCATCAATTGGAAAATGTCTCTCCATGCTCGGTTTCTTAGAAAACGCACTTATAAACTTTCCATTACTATTGGCAATGGTTCGCTGTTTACTAGCTTGCAGCTCATGACAACTTTAAAAATACGTTTAAAAATATATTGTTTGATAGTATCAAGTAGGCTATACATTTAAAAAATATTAAAAACATCCATCAACTGCAAAGTCGATTCCACGCCCTATGCGCCAGCAATAGGGCAATTTCCTTTTATTTAAAAATCTATTTTTAATTCTGGAGGATTTTTTTTATTTAAAAATCTATTTTTAATTCTGGAGGATTCTCTTTTATTTAAAATTTGTGGCAAAATGTAAAAATAAAAAGTCAATTTTAGATAACAATTTATGGGGAGTTCATGCTCATTTAAAATTGTCATTACAGGCTTGTATTCTATAGGAATTATTTTCGCTTTTTTTTCCTAGAAGAAATTTCATGTAGTAATTGTCCATAATAAGTAGTTCATCCTGAACCTTAGCCGTCCCCCTGCCTCAGACTCTGCCCCTTCCTCAGGTTTTCTGGATATGATCCTCATTTCAGTAGTTGTGTTTTTGCAAAACTTGTTTTGAATTGTTGATTATTCATAATGTTAACTCATTAACTTATCCTTGAAATGCATAAACGACCTTTGCCATCACGAACGTTGAAGATATTATTTTGTTTGCTAGCCTTAAGCAGTGTTTGCTTGGTCCCAAAATCAAATAGATATTTTGTTACTGGGAAATCATTATGCTACTCACAAAGTGATTTTAGTCACACCATAGGTACTAAACTAATGTGCATTTTTACTTTGTTTACTTTTTACTTTATTGGCGTATCTTATTGACAGTTTACTTTCTCAAATTTGCCTATAGCCATTTATGTACCCTCAGTGGCGTCAATTCACAAAAAGGTCGCGAGGGGAAAGGTATTTTTTTAATGAAAATCCCCCTCCCCCCTCAAAAAAAGTATTTCTCAAAATCTAGGGGGGGGGTGGGCAAAAAATGTGGGCTTCCCACTGGTGCTGCTATATTCAAATAATCTTCTTTTTATCGAGGCAGATTTCCAGTGTCGTCAATATGAGAACGAACATACCCAAATAGCGCATTTTCCAATGAAAATATACCAAAAAAAGGTATTTCTTAAAATCTAAGGGTATGAAAATTCCAGGGAGGTTATAGAACTCCCTGCTCCTCAATTGACACCAGTGATATCACCTTTCCCAAGGCGCTTCTGACCTGAGTTTAAAGCTGATCCCAGGTATTTTTTACGACGAACACAGTAAAAAGTTCAGAAATCAAATGCGGTTATTTGATATTGTTTTTTTTTATTAGTATGTTTTTCTCCTTATTTTCTTGTGTTTTTTAATACTTGTTTTTCTTGACTTTTATATTTTTATGAAACTGTGTTCGTTTGCTGGTCTCTAATTCCTAATTAAATCATTGTTTTCTATTCATTTGTTTAAAATCTTCCCCCACTATGCAAATTCAAAATCCCAGGGACCTAAGGAACATATCATCATTCAAGTCAATTGGCCTTTATCGGCCCCTGCATAATATAGTGCAAGCATAAACCTTAAACTCCGTTGTTTTTTGTAGTTTTCGCAGTGATCTTTTTTCTCTAATTTTTAACCCACCCTTTCGCACACCCGGGGGGGGGGGGTCCAACCTAATGGTATTTTCTGTGGCCGTCGTTTACACCCCCCCCCCGGAAAATAACCCCCCCCCCCCGGAAAATACCCCCCCCCCCCGGAAAATACCCCTCCTCCCTGGAAAATACCCCCCGTGGAAAATAAGGCTCTCTTAATTTTTTTATTTAAGTTTTATTTTTTTAATTTCCGTAGGGGAAGGATTTTTGGTACTTGTGTATTATGCGCCACTCACTCAAGTTTATGCTGTGTAAAATTCGAGAATACAGCGGTTTTTTCGTTAGTTTCTTTCTTACTTTAGAAATAAATTTGGGCTATAAATTTCAATATTAAAGGGGGGGGGGGTAAAGTATAGCGGGTCTGCATGAAAGATGTGTTTGGTACAATTAGTCTGCATATTAGATAGATTGATAAATAAGTGTATTTTAAAGCCAAATATACGACGATGAACACAGTAAAATAACATAAATGAAAGGCGTAAATAACACAAACCTTGATCAGCGATCATCATAAAACCCTTAAATGAAAACACTACGTTAACCTAATAATAGTATTTAATACTTGGAAAAACGGTCATTGAAAAAAAAAAATTAACACTTGAATGAAACATTACATTTACTTTATATTTTTTTTTTTTATTTATTTTTTTTTTCTTAGTTAACAAAATTTCCAGATACCTCGCTATTCTTCTGCAATTTTTAAGGGCCATATACCTAGAAAGAATTGTCTTCTGACTTCAAACTATCGAAATACTTTATCCTCCTCCCCCCCCCCCTAAGTGCAAATATACAGCCCAGATTATATATTTCCCATATATTCTGTCACTTGTCTTTGTCTTGTCTTGCGCTAAGCTGAAAAAAAAAAACTAACGAAGAAACCGTTTTTTTTCTTGAGTTTTACACAGCGTAAACTTGAGTGAGTTGCCCATAATACACAAGTAGCAAAACTCCTTCTTCCTACGGAAATTAAAAAAATAAAAACTTAAATAAAATTCTCAAATTTGGAAAGCATTCTTTTCCACGGGGGGGTCTGGGGGGGTGGGAGTGGTAAACGCCTAGAACCGGTATTTTGCACTATGAACTGCAGAAATAAATAATAAAATCTAAACATTAATTATATATCAATTACCACGTGAACACCATTGAACTGCAAGTTAATAACATATGCTCATTTCAAGCTCCGATTTCAATTATTCTTTTTTCTATTTTTGGAACAAAACCAATATGTATCCTTTGAAACACACTTGTTATTTTGCTAATTATCCTGCAAAATTTAAGCTGTCAACTTTTTCACAATCTTAACTGTTAACTATAAACTTAACCACAAAGCTTAAAAATAAGCCTAATTTATGCGCCAATATTTTGTATTCTTTTCTGATTGTTTCTTAATTTTAGAGGCTTGGTGTCTACGGTCCGTTAAACAGCAGAGAATCAGAAGCTCTTCATCATCTTCATCAACAGGGAAAGATTTTGTCAAAGATCTTGAAAAATGTTAAATGTGGTACTACGTCCGTAACTGGAATGTCTGAGCTGGAGTCACATAAATCATTACAGGTAAAAAAAAAAAAAATATTATTAAAGTTGATAAATTTATGCTTTTTGGTATCAGGAGCATCAAAACTCGATTCTTCGGTGTATCTATTTTTATTAAGACTCTGTTTTTAGAGTTTTGGTTACTATTGAACCGCTTTGCTCCTTACTTATAGTTCGTTACCGCGAACTGTTTCGATTCCTGTTTCTGAACTTTTGCTTGCGAAAACGACCAAGTGGTTTTCCTATATAAATTCTGGCTGGTATATCTGATTGAAAATGAAATTGTCTGGAGTCTTCAGTGGTTCAATGGAGCGGGGGACAGGGGAGGGTGTGTGCCAACCCCTAGACATTTTGCCTTATCGTATATTCCCCCCCCCCCCCCTCTCCAGACAAAAAATTTTGATCCCTCCCCCATCCCACCACCCTCTAGATTTTGAAAATACATTTTTAACAACCCCCTAAGTTTCTGTGAATTGAAGACACTGGAAGTTTGTCTGGATAAAAAAAAATACTATTGGAAGACAGTGGTGCCAATTAGTGGGGGCAGGGAAGGCCAGATCTTCCCCCTAGATTTTGATGTCCCTATCCTAGATTTTGAAAACACCTTTTAAGGAGGTTTTTTTCAATGGAAAATTCCTTTTTTGGTATTTTCTTTTAAAAAAAGGAAAAAAAAATGTACATGAATACAGTGATGCCAATTGATGGGGGGGGGAGGGCATATGCTCCCTATTTTTTTTCGTCCCAAGATTTTACAGATTTTCAAAAATATTGTTTGGGGGGAGGGGAGTATTTTCCGTGAAATTTTTTTTATTTTGTTATTTTCATCGAAAAAATGGAGGAAATGGCAAATTCACTCCCACCCCCTAGATTTTGAAGAATTCCTTTTGTGGCCGTCAAAATTTTCGTGAATTGATGCCATTGAAAGTCTGCTGGGATAAAAATAAGATTGTAGCACTGTAGCTAGGGAGCTACCAATTGCTCCCTAGATGTCCTCCCATTTGGAAAAGCTCCTTTTGTATTTTAATTAGGACTGGAAAATGAATAAATGAAATGAATCAATGAATTGATGAAGCCCAGAGTACAAATTACAATGAACTATCAAGTAAAGCTTAAAACGGACATAAATTACCACAAACAGGAGAAGTGACAAAGCCCCTAGACCTTCTAGGGATTATAGTCTCATTTGCGTTCACTGAAGTAAAATATAATTTAGACGTTTTCTTTGTTATAACGTTAATACATTTTTTATATTTAATTAATTAATATAATTGATTGAAATTTGCTGAGACTTCCAGGAGTGAAGTTTTATTTTAAATAGATTGACGATTAAACCGATGACAATTTTATTTAAATGCTAAACCGATTAAACCGGTGGTGCCAATTGAGGGAATGAATTTTGCAACTCTAATCCGTAATAGAAGCACATCCCTGACTCCTGTCAGAACCTTGTAACCTAATATATAATATATCACCGATTAAACCGGTTTTGCCGATTGAGGGAACGAATTTTGCAACCCTAATCCGTAATAGAAGCGAACCCCTGACTCCTGTCAGAACCTTGTAACCTATTATGTAATGAACCACCGATTAAACCAGTTTTGGTGATTTAGGGAAAGGATTTTGCAACCCTAATATGTAATATATCACTGATTAAACCAGTTTTGCCGATTTTGTAACTCTAATCCGTAATAGAAGCGAACCCCTAACTCCTGTCAGAACCTTGTAACCTAATATGTAATATACCACCGATTAAACCAGTTTTGTTGATTGAGGGAACGGGTTTTGCAACCCTAATATGTAATATATCACTGATTAAACCAGTTTTGTCGATTGAGGGAACGAATTTTGCAACCCTAATCCGTAATAGAAGCGAACCCCTGACTCTTGTCAGAACCTTATAACCTAATATGTAATATACCACCGATTAAACCAGTTTTGGTGATTGAGGGAATGGGTTTTGCAACCCTAATATGTAATATATCACTGATTAAATCAGTTTTGCCGATGGAGGGAACGGTTTTGCAACCCTAATCCGTAATAGAAGCGAACCCCTGACTCCTGTCAGAACCTAGTAACCTAATATGTAATATACTACCGATTAAGCAAGTTTTGGCGATTGGGGGAACGGGTTTTGCAACCCTAATATGTAATATGTCACTGATTAAACCATTTTTGTCGATTGAGGGAACGAATTTTGCAACCCTAATCCGTAATAGAAGCGAACCCCTGACTCCTGTCAGAACCTTGGAACCTAATATGTAATAAACCACTAATTAAACCAGTTTTGGTGATTAAGGGAACGGGTTTTGCAACCCTAATCCGTAATAGAAGAGAATCCTAACTCTTTTCAGAACCTTGTAACCTAATATGTAATATACCACCTTCTGAATTTCCTTTGCTTTTTTTTCCTTAAGCGACCAGCTGCCAAACCGACAGCCAGAAAATATAATCTGATTTTCTAATTGAACATAAAATTTTGCTGTCAAAAAAAGTATTTTGTTCCGTTTCGCCGTTGACATATTTCTATTTGGCACTCGCAGTGGAAAATAAAGCCGTTCTGCAGAACTTGAATTGTCAACAAGTCAAATGTCAATACGTTAGTTCTATTTTCTAAGACTTGATGGTTGTGAGAGTAGCAGAGGCGGGTTTAGGGGAGGGGCAGAGGAGGCACTTTCCCCAAGCGCAGAATTTTAGGGGTGCAAAATTTCAAGCAAATAATCTAACGGTTATAATTTTTTTAATTTTTGAAATTTTATTAATAAAATAGAAGGCGCAGTTAATAAATGAAAATAATTAATGAATTATTAATTAATTAATTACTAAAATACAAATTAAAAATATAATATAACTAAATAATAACAATTAGATTAAAGTAGTCAATGATAATTAAATAATTTAATTAATAAATTAAAAACAAATTATTAAGTAATTAATAAATTGAAAATAATTTTGTTGATAAATATATATTTTTTTTAATTTGGCCTGAAAATGTTGTGGGATACAGGAGGGGGCAGAAATCAATATTTTGCCCCGGGCGCAAGAGAGGCCAGAACCGCCACTGGAGGGGAGTTTATGTTTTGTTTGTTGTTTTTTTTTGCCACAAACGGGAGGAATTTTTTCCTAACTTTTTTAACGTCGAAACTTTGAAAACCTCGTTAACTGGTTGACTTTTGCAAAACTTTAAAAAACGAATCAAAAACTATGGTTAAATGCATTTTTGTTATGTTTTTAAGAGTTGAACGAAGATTGCGAAGGAAGGGGGGGGGGGGTTAAAACCTGGTAACTCCCCTTAGAATATCCTTACTTTACTGGAGGTAAGGAAGAGCATGCATCAAGGCTGTAGTCAGAGAGGGTGGTGTACCAGGTGGACACGCTTTTCCCCTAAAAGCCATCGGCAAATCCTTGCCATCATCAGAATCGCCGACACTGAGCCTGTTAAATATTCACAAAAAGACCATACTAGAAATAAGTCCATACGAATGTCTCTATGCTCATGAAAGTTTAGTGCTACACCTTCCCCCCTCAGAGGTACTTTGTGACCTACCTCGTGCAGTTTTTGGATACAGTCTTTAAGGATCCCTAGCGAACTATTGTTTCTTCAACTTATAAAACATCTCCCAGCGGAATAATAGGTCCCATGTTTATTTCAGAATTGTACACTATATTTTCACAAATTTCATTGTTCAGTTTTGAATTCCTCTTTCTTTTATTAGAAAATCCTTTACCACTTTTGAATAAGAATCAAAGTTAATGCGACACGAGAATAACGTACTTGAAAAATTGTGATTTTTTTGGTATACTTTGGTACTTGTGGGCTGCAAGAACTTAGCCCCTTAAATCTTCCAAGAACTGTAGGTTTACTATCCAATCTCTGATAGGTTTACTTAACTGCGGGGGTCAAATTCGGTAAATCACTTTTGTCTCCTACATCTTCTTAGAACCGTCAACAAAGAAGAAGCCGTAGGACATGGAATAGTAATATTAATAGTCCTTTAATTATAGCCCAAGAAAGATCCAATCTAAATTTTCGTACAGCCTACTGTTTGATGTACGGTAAGTTAAACGAGTACCTAAGATAATTATTAGGTTGCAAAATTCGTTCCCTCAATCGGCAAAACCGGTTTAATCGGTAGTATATTATATATCAGGTTACAAGGTTCTGACAGGAGTCAGGGATTTGCTTCTATTACGGATTAGGGTTGCAAAATTCATTCCCTCAATTGGCACAACCGGTTAAATCGGTTTAGCATTTAAATAAAATTGTCATCGGTTTAATCGTCAATCGGTTTCAGGTAATTATTTTTCAGACCATTCTTCTGAAAAATATTCATAAACTTTTTGAGTTTATATTTCTAAACTGGAAAGTACTTCCTAGCAACAGGTTCAGAAATATGCTGTTAATTAGATGCACAAAAAAGATGTAGTGGGAAGGTTATATATATATTATTATGGAATTTTTTTAGAACGATACTCCTAGGTAGCTAAAAGTTTTGCTAGGGATTTGACGTCAATTATCAAATATCAACCGTTAACGTCAACGAACCATCGAAGCTTACTCTTTTTAAGTTCTGAAAAATTGCATTTTAAAACATTCACATAGAAACTATGTCAGTACTATTAACTGCCCTAAGATACCAATGAAAGTTTTTTCGAGGTTTTTTTGCTTGGGATTGGACGTCAACTGTCGAATGTCAAGCGTTGATGTCAACTATCGTCAATGGAACCGTCGACACTCAATCCTTTTACATTAAAAAAAAAAAAAAAAAAAAAAAAAAAAAAAAAAATCTAAAACATACAACCTAAAGAGACTATGCGATTAGTACTATTACCCACCCTAAGTTGCTTATGAAAATTTGGTGCTGCATGTGCTGCAGCACCAAATTTTTGGTGCTGCATGGTCACATCTTTTATGACCTTGCTTGGAAAGTCTTTGCACGCAATTTTAAGGATCCGTTGCAATATTTTGTTGTTTTACAATAAATATATCCCAAATAACCTTTCAGAAACAATCCCCTTAGAATAATTGGCAATCTTTCCAATACCATTCTCATCTCAAATTCAAATAATTTTATCAATTTCAGTTTTTCAACTTTGAATCCTTTTTGTTAGAAAGACCTTTATCAGATTTGGACTAAACTCGAAGTAGAGGCGATATGACTCTATTGTACTTGAGAAAGTACTTTGGGATTCTCATCTAACTAGGTCAAGTACCTAGTTACTTAATTTAAAAAGTGAAATATCAAGTATATAATTTGAGAAATATTCGTCACTCTAGATTTATATCTAATATGTCTGGACCATCCTAGCCTAGTGAAGCCCAGCTGAACTTGCAATCTTATATCCTTTAAAAAAGAAAAATAAATCTTATGTCCTTTGGGATGGACGTTCGAATCTTATGTCGTTAATCCTTTGGCTAGTGAGGTTGGTGGTGTGACCCCGTGAGTGCTGCTGTGATCAGGCCTGGATTTACCAATAGGCCCTCCAGGCCCAGGCCTAGGGTCGCACAATGCCAGAGAGCGCAATTAATTATCACTGAGGGATTTTTTTCTTAACAAAAACTGGACTGGTATGATTTATTGTCAAAGTGCCAGGTGCACTCCGCCAGGTGTACAGAAAAGTGATTTAAAAAAAAGACAGGAATCCCGCGGCCACTTATAAACTATGAGATTTCTCCTAACAAGGGCAGCTGAGAGCTCCGTATCACCTCTCTCTTTCATTAATTTTGGCTCATTAGTTGCGTACATATATATATATATATATATATATATAATATATATATATATATATATATATATATATATATATATATATATATATATATATATATATAATATATATATATATATATATATATATATATATATATATATATTATATATATATATATATATATATATATATATATATATATATATATATATATATATATATATATATATTATATATATATATATATATATATATATATATATATATATATTATATATATATATATATATATATATATATATATATATATATATATATATATATATATATATATATATACATCTGTTCAGTGCAACTACTATCCCCTAATTTCCGGGGAATTCCCCTAAAATCTCGCAAAAGCGGAGCGGCAAAATCACTTGGGCCTAGGAGCATCAAAGCTTTAAATCCGGCCCTGGCTGTAAGCATGGAGAGGTTTCGGTAAAACAAATTCCTACCAAACATCTGAATTTTACAAGACAAGTAAGTAAGCATTTGTATCTAGGTACAAAATGCTTGGTACTTGAGTATAAATTTAGCTTTATTTTAACGTTTAGGGTAAACAATAGCTGGACAAACTGTCTTTGATTTTCTAAAGAAAATAGTTGAATAAATCTGAAAGTAGTTGAATGGTGAATGAATCTGTTTGAGGATTCCGTTCCAACATCAAACCCTAAAATTCTCCAAAAGTTCCATTCATCTAGTTCAATTATGTGAATCTACTCATCTTCTTATCTTCAAAATATTTATACTATCTTCAAACGACTTATTTCAAACGCACTTTTTTCAAATGGCTATCTTCAAACATAACTACTTATCTTCAAAATTTTTAGAAATTCATTCACCTAGTTCAACATCTTATCTTCAAAATATTTAGAATATAGGAAATATGTCCAAAAAGCAATTCTTTGTTATATCTCTAAGCTTTATAGGACAGTTCTCACGAGTTTCTCAGCTAAGAATTACCTCCTATTGACACGCAATGGTAGATAATGTTTGAATAGAGAAAATATATATTTTCGACTATAAACCGCAATCATGTAGATTTTTATTTAGCTAAAAAGAAAATAAGAAAAATAAATTCTGTCAAATTTTTATGTAAAATAAATTTATTGTTCACTTATATCAGTTATTAGTTAGAAATTTGTTGCCAAGAACTGACACAGACAAAAAATCAGTAGTTTAAGAGGAAAATGGAGAATAATAAAGAAAAATAGAAAGTGAAAATAACCAGAAAAAATAGTAATAGAAAAACCTGAAAAGAGAAAGAACCCTTTGCTGATACTATAACAAAGATACGCTTGAATGAGGGCTACGTTTGCGTGTTTGTCCTGTACTAAGGTTAAGTAGCCGAAAATCAACACGGTATCCGCAGATCCCGAGGGTTAGCGAGTCTGTGTTTAATAATCATGCTAGAGCGGTATTTGATTAGAAATCTGTTGGAGAAGTGTAATGTACAAGGGTGTATCCAGAATTTTTTCGGGAGGGGTGTACAATAAAACTTTAAAAAACGCATCAAAAATTTGTTTCTATGCATGTTTGTTACGTTTTTACGAGTTGGACAATTTTTTTTTGGGGGGGGGAGGGGATCCAACCCGATTCATTGTACGTATATGTGCGCAGGTTTGTGGTGACCTATGTATGTTTTCCCAGTATTGTGTAATATACAGTCAGTTAAATCATCACTGCATATCTTGCTCCTGTTATCAGTGAGACGCTTCATTGATTGAATAATATTCCATTTAGTAGATAAACCCCCTGCCCCCTAAAATCAAAATTACTAGTCCCTTTTAAAAATGGCAGGTTCAGCACCATTGTTATGTGTTCATTATGTAATTATCACGTTATTTTAGAATCGCCTTGTATTATTAAAGTATTATCATTTACTATCTTTATTTTTATGTTATCTACTATCGTGTAATTTACCATTACTGTCCATTCCCATTACAAAAAAAAGAAACTTATTATTAAAAAAAATAATTTTTTTTTTTATTATGTATTTATTCTCTATTATATTTAGTTATATTATATATATATATATATATATATATATATATATATATATATATATATATAATATATATATATATATATATATATATATATAATATATATATATATATATATATATATATGGACCAACTGGACCGAATATTATAAATATTTTATTGCTAAGTTTCAAGTAAATCCCAATAAAAGGTCGAAGAATTCGCCGGAATTGCTTCTGAAAATTACTTTATAAGTGTCATTTTTTGTAACTTCATTATATGCTTTTATTCGTATTATATTTCTTTTTTATTTATTTTAGTGTTTATTTATTATTATGTATTTATTCTCTATTATGCTTAGTTATATATATATATATATATATATATATATATATATATATATATATATATATATATATATATATTATATATATATATATATATATATATATATATATATTATATATATATATATATATATATATATATATATATTATATATAATGATTATATATATTTCTACTATTATTATGTTTGCTGTCATTTAACTACTGCATCACGTAATCTCCCTTGGGAAGTCAATTAATATGTTTTTTTATGATAAGCCTCGCTTATGTTAATCTCTGCTAAAAACCGATTATCAAACCTTCACAAGAGGGGGGGGGGAGTCTTCTGATTGGTCTTGATGACCCCCCCCCCCTAACCTAGAAAAGCTTGAAGATTAAGCGTCACAATCATTTAGTACATCCCTCCTCATCTGCTCTCTTAAATTTTAATGATTATAACTCTGGCCCTGTTATCAGTGGTGGATCCAGGATTTTTTTAGGGGGGGGGGGGGCGCAAAATAGGTTGATCGGATAAACTTGCGTTAGGAGCAGGTTTAATTAACGCAAACTTGCGTTAATTAAGTCAATTACACTACTTTAGACTACGCTAGGGGGGAGCGCCCCCTCGCGCCCCTTGATCCGCCACTACCTGTTATAGTTCTGCCTAAATAACAATAGCTCTTTTTATTTTGTCATATTATGAAAAAGAGATGGAACAAATAGAGAATCGGCGAAAAAAATTACTTTTTCTTGGCACAGGCTAAAATATAGAAGTTGAATTATAAGCAGTAACCACAAATTGATTTTGTAGCTTAATCCATCTGTGGCTTGTAAGACATGGCTCTCAGTTGGAAAGACTCCATTTCTCATGACGTGTAAAGAGTGTCGTTTAACCCCTTCTGGTGATCTTCTATAATTTTTCTAGTGAAAATTCTAATAATTATATTTTCATTAAAAGAAATGATGGCATTCAAGTAAAATAAAACATTCTTTAAACTCCAGAAGGCGTTCTTAATTCCCTCTCTCACACTACCGTATAGGTCTAATGTTTTTACTTCTACCTGTTTATGTATTTGCACACGGATATAATCTATAGGAGAGGGAACCAAAGTATATTTTAGTAAGGGTAGGGTTAAAGTAGGAAAGGGTACATTTTTGAGGTATAATGTTCTGACGAGATCTCTTCAGAAATTTTGTTCTTAATCTTTTCTTCGGCAAGATAAATAAATTGTTTTGTGTTATGAAACTACGAAAGAAAATAAAGAGAAAGAGAGAGTTGGGAAAGGTGACATGCATTTGGACACGGATCTAATCTATAGGAGAGGGAATCAAATTATATTTCTATAAGGGCTGGGCTAAAGTAGGAAAGGGTGCATTTTTAAGTCATAATATTCTGACAAGATCTGTTCAGAATTTGTTTTAATCTTTTCTTCGGCAAGATAAATAAAGTTTTTTTTTGTGTATTATGAAACTGCGAAAGAAAATAAAGAACAAAGAGAGAGAGCTGGGAAAGGTGACTCTTCCTTGGCAACCAATACAGAATTTGAATTATTAGCATAACCACGGATCGATTAAGTCACGCAAGCCATCCAACTTACGATCTGTGGTTTGTCAGACACATGATTCTCAATTGGAAGGCTTCCATTACTCCCATCATTAGCAGATATATTTTATGGTCAATTAATATTAATGATTGATATTGTTTTTCAGTCATTATGGGAGCGAGTAACTCCTCAAGGTAATGATTTGGTTGTCACTGGAAATGCCATTGTCAGCAGCTTGCTTCCGATTTGCAAAACTCTTTTGGAATCGAGGTCCGAAGAATTCTGCGAAAGAGGTATGCTTTCTTTTGTTTATTATTTTCGTTTTTGTTTACTATTGTGTGAACCACGTCTTTAAATGATTTTTATGGTCCATGGCCACATTAGAAAGTGGATAATGGCCACATTAGTGGATAATGGCCACAATGTGAAGACTTTTCTAAGACTTGTATAAAGTTCATAAAATCTGATGAATATTCGTGCAGGGGTCCCGATTCCCGAAAATTTAGGGGGGCTCTCAAAAGGGTTGGGGGGGGGCTGAAAAGCTATTTTCTTTTTTAAAATGAAGATACAAAAGAAGGTTTTCTCTTTTCAAAATCAAGGGTGGGGGGGGGGGACTTTTGCTTTCAAGTTTTGAAATTACTTTTTCAATGAAAATACCAAGAAAAGTTGTTTTCAAAATCTAGGGAAAGGGGATGGGGTAATTACCCCCTCCGTTTAATCTCCTCCAACTGCTGCCCCTGTTTTAGTGAAAAAAAAAAAGGTTATTATTGATACAGGTTTTCAAGTTGTCAATGTAACTTGTAATTTCTTATTTGCTAATATTAGAGATTAAGGTGATAAATTAGTTATTCGCCAATAAATTTTCTTTTGAAAACTAAAATCAAATCCTATTCAGACACCATACAGTAGGGCCGTATCCAGGATTTTTGTTCAGGGGGGTTTTACTAATTTTTGACTTTTTTGGGGGGGTTTACTAATTTTTGACTCAGTTTTCGACTAATTTTACTGATTTTTACCTAGGTTTTACTAATTTTCGGCTTATTTTCGAGTCGGTCAAAAATTTCGGGGGGGGGGGGGGGGTTCAAACCGGGTAACCCCCCCCCCCCCCCCCCCCTGGATACGGCCTTGCCATACAGTATATAAAATTACTCCAGAATTTCGTTCATGAGTTAAATACGGAATTAATATTCAATGCCTGAAGAAATTCAGGAAAGTATGGGGAGGGGGGGGGGGGTGAAACTTTTTTTTCTAGAACTTAAATTTGAGAAAATATAATGATCGCAGGAAAAATCTAGGGATAAAAAATATCTCAGAAACCAACGTGGCTAGACTCTACTGTCTACGTTAGACTCTACTTTAGACGTTAAATGTCTACATTAGACTACTGTCTAAATGTCTCACATTTTACTGTCAGAGCAAATGATAGTTTCATAACTTTTCTTCTTAACAGAAGCGGCGGGAGGGAAGATTTAGTGCAGCTTTCTAGGGAGGGTCCAGTACATAACAACTGAAGTCGTATTGAAAAGTTGCAAAAGACTCAGTGCACAAAATCTATTCAAGGAAGGTCAGAATCAAAGTTGCTCTGTTTTTCATTTGTAAAAAAATTATTATATTTAATATTATTATTATATTATTAAATTATATTATAATAATTAAATTATTTAGATTATATTTAAATTATATTTAAATATTTTTAAATTATATTTAAATATTTGAATTATATTATAATTATTAAATTATAATTATATTATTAATATTATTAAATTATTATTTTAATAATCATTATAATTAATATTATATTAAATATTAATTCCCATAAAATATCCTTTTTTTTTATCTAGAACTTCTTCTCTTTGAAACAAATTCTTGAAGGCTGCAGAAGAATATAACAAAATCTAGGAGGGTGATCCTCCATAATCATTGGTGGCATACAGGCCGTCGCCACGTTTCAGTTAGTGGTACAAGTTGCAAGTTTGTCAACCAGCCTTGCGGCAAAGAAGATCGACCACTGGGCCCTCTATTGCCATATTACCAAGCAGAGCAACAATCCATTGGGCTACCACAAATAATGAAACTTGGGAATTGTAAAGAAAAAAAAAACATAAATAAAATAAAATAAGCGAGGAGATATGAATTACATTTTTATCTGCTAGCTTGAGATAGTCGTTATGTTAAATGCTAAATCATTCATAAAATAGAAATACTTCAACATTTCAGAAACCAAAATGCCTAACTCCACTTTCTACACTGTTTTAGGTTTTAATGTCAAAGCACATGATTGATTTTTAACTTTAATAATAGGCTACAAGAATATGATAAAAATAGGCTCCATTCTAAAATGTACTTTCAAACATTCCCCCTACTCAACTACCTCAAGGACTCAAGCAGACACCGGAACATCAGAAAATTTTATGGACTTGTTGGCCCCTGAAAGGTTGAATTACGATAAATGACCTTTAGTAAAGGTCGAAAAATTCGTCTCTAAGACTTCTAATTTTCAGCACTATGAACTATCCAAAGACCTTCTAGTGTTTTATTTAAACTTGAAATTGGATGTTTTTGAAACTTGAAATTTATCTTTATTTATCTCATCTTCAACAAATTTACTAAAAAGTTTTTCTAAAAATTTACTGAATCTTTTCAATCTTTTTTAAATTGATTAAAATCAATTTGCAGATTCTTGAAAGAAATGAAAAAAAAACCATTGAATAAACAACCTTGAGAAATATACACTATCTGTGGAACATTTCCAACTTAAATTCATGCTTTTTTATTAGTAAATATTATCACAGAAGAAATTAAAAGTTACATTGACAACTTGAGAACCTTTAATAATAATGATTTTTTTTCTAGTACAGAAGCAGGGGCCGTAATTGGTGAAGTTTATTGGGGGGGATTGATCCCCCCCCCCTACACACACACACACACACTTTCGCCTGGATTTTGAAAGACAACTTGTCTTGGTATTTTCATTGAAAATAAAATTCAGTTGGGACTTCATAACATTACTTCAAATCCTATTTTAATAGTCAATAATAAAAAAAAAAATATGAACAAATATTCATTGCTACATGATTTACCAGACTTTTTATCGGCATCCTGATTTTGTAATTACTAATAAACGATAGAAAACGTAAGCCCAGATGCATTGTATAAAAGGCAAGGGGAGGTACCCCCCGCCCTCCCCAGTTGGGATCTAAAATGTGGCACCAAGTACCGCAATATTCCTGTAGTTTTCTTGGTTAATCTGCAGCTATTCCGATGAGGATACCAAAAAACACTTTCTCGTATTAACTACCATTAAAAAAGCTCTATTTATTTCTCATGTGTAGTGAAAACACAAACAACTAGATAGATCACTTTCCTGTAATATTATAGTAAATTGTATAGCATAGATTTAACATCATTGGTGTACCAATTATAATATAATTGGTTTATTAGTATTGGTATATAATATTACCTATTAAACTAGGTGTATTAATATATTTATAATACAATAGGTTTTTTTTTTTTTTTGCTTGTTTGTTTTGTTTATAATCTGTTCATTTGAATATTCAAACAGATTTGAATAGTCCCGCCTTCTAAAACCGGATTGGGTTGTCCCTGTGAAGCTTTTAACCAATAAAAGGACCAACAAATTTTTAGGTCACAAGTTTTTTCACCAAGCAATTTATCTGGTCCTGTGCTGTTCGCATTTCGTTATCAGAAAGCTCTTTAGAAGTCCACGCAGAAGATAAGATACAAGTCCTTTAATATTTATCTCTAGATTGCTTTCTTTTAATTATCCTTAAGATTCTTGAAAAGCGACAGTAGATGCCGTTAATTGATCCTTTTTTTAAATAATTAAATGCCAATTTGAGTTTCTCATATTCTCTTTGATAGAATAAAAAAAAATAAAAGCCGAAGCCGAAAATAATTAAAGTCTCTTTCTAATATTTCGATATAAAAAAAAAAGTCTCTTTCTAATATTTCGTGATCAATTTATGTAATTTGCATTTTAATACATTTAAAGCTTACTTAATTTTGATTTTCCCTTAAAAAGTTCTAACACTAATTTTCATGTTACTTTTGCATTCTGAGTAATTACGTTGTTATGGTTTCTCTTGGTACTTAGCCAAAATTAATTAAAGTGTGTTTCTCATCTTTAGTAATTAATTTACATTTATCTATTAGTACAATGCAATAAACGCTAAATTAATATAAATTTTATAGTTCTAACACTTTTTATCCTGTTACTTGCAAATTGATAGTTATAATGTCTCTTGATTTACGTTGTCGTGGTTTTTCTTGGCACTAAGCCTAAGTTAGTTAAGGTGTCCTTCTCATCTTAGTAATTAACTTATATTTACGTGTTAGTATAATGAACGCTTAATTAATTTTATATTTTGTAGTTCTAGCACTATTTCTCCTGTTACTTATGAATTCTTAGTTATAATCTCTCTCGATTACGTTGTAGTTTTCTTGGCACTAAGCCAAAATTAGTTAAAGTTTTCTTCCGATCTTCGACAGTTAATTTAAAGGATTTGTTTGTTAGCAGAATTAGTAGAAGTAGAATAAAAGCTTAATTAATTTTGACTCACATTTTTATAGTTCTAAAGGAACTGATGTGTCGTTGCCAAGAGAGTGAATCGTTTAGTCCCGAATCATTGGTCACTGTGTATCAGTTCCGACAGTATATCCGGTCCAAGGAAAGAAGCTTTGTCACTCGTTTGGAGGAATTGTCCGATGAGAGTGAGTATAAGTATATAGGGTCATTACACGAGGTTGAACCGAGTCATTTTTCCTTGCTTTTTTCTCAATTTTTTTTTTTTTCAAAAATTATTTTTCTCAAAATTTGCTGAGAAATCTATGAATGGATTAGATAGTGTAAGCTCAATGGTAATATATATGCATTATATAGCTTGGTCCCTTGTCTTAGCTCAGTGGATTTATACTCTACTTGGCATTATGGGGCCCAATAGGGATTGATACACACTGGTGTTAATACAGGAAATTATGTCTGGAGGGGAAGGGTCACCTCAATGCAATTTTGGTTGTAGACTTTATATCTATGCATTGAACGATAAATAGATAAGATTTATTTCTAAAATATAAATATAAATCATTAACAATAATCTTCTCAGGCAAAAATCAACTTAAATACCATCTCAGGACAAGGGAGAAAAAATAAACCCGAAAATGCACTGTACTAAATCTGCTAATATACTGAATACAAAACCCATTCGCCCACCTCAAAAATCCCCCGAAGTGTAGCCTAGACAAGATAATATAACATTAGTTTACCACCTCAAATGAACACCAAACCCAATCCATAAACATCATTTTTTTCTTTTTTTGCAAGGAGGGCTTGAGCATGTTGGCAAGAAGAAAGAAAAAACAATTAATATATAACTTAAGTGAATAAATGTAATTGGCTGAGAATAAGAGGTGGTCCTATATTTCAGTTAAATATTTAGCACTTGCATATAATTTCTGAGAGTGGGGGGAAGGACAAAATACGATGCTTAGAGAAGTCATGTGTTGCTTAAAAATAATCTCAAAGGGAGTTGAATTTAAAAAATGTTGAAATGTTGGAAAGTTCTTTTTTATCACCCGTTTGGTGTCTATAAAACTGAGAATAATAAATAAATAAATTTTGACATACCCGAATAACTTATGCGAAATAAATTTCTGAAAATGAATTTTTCGACCAACATTTTACAAAATTCCACAATCTAAAAAGAAAAAAAAAATATAGGAAAACTATTACTGTACTCTTACCTAGATACTTCCTTACGACACGCGGGATTGAACCTGAGCACGTTCGTTTAGCATTCGCAGCTCTTTCCTCAGCGCTATCGTAAGGTGTTGCTTAAAAATAATTTTATGTGTTGTCATGTTGTTGTCAAATTAAGTCATGTGTTGCTTAAAAATAATCTCAAAGGGAGTTGAATTTAAAAATGTTGAAATGTTGAAAAATTATTTTTTATCACCCGTTTGGTGTCTATAAAACTGAGAACAATAAATAGTTAAATTTTGACATACCCGAAGAACTGTTGCAAAATAAATTTCTGAAAATGAATTTTTCGACCAACATTTTACAAAATTCCACAATCTAAAAAGAAAAAAAAAATATAGGAAAATTATTACTGTACTCTTACCTAGATACTTCCTTACGACACGCGGGATTGAACCTGAGCACGTTCGTTTAGCATTCGCAGCTCTTTCCTCAGCGCTATCGTAAGGTGTTGCTTAAAAATAATTTTATGTGTTGTCATGTTGTTGTCAAATTAAGTCATG
Organism: Artemia sinica; assembly: GCA_027921565.1. NCBI lineage: Eukaryota > Metazoa > Arthropoda > Branchiopoda > Anostraca > Artemiidae > Artemia > Artemia sinica. Next base: position 17,200,575 of record CM051256.1, on the reverse strand, counting down.
TGTTGCTTAAAAATAATCTCAAAGGGAGTTGAATTTAAAAATGTTGAAATGTTGAAAAATTATTTTTTATCACCCGTTTGGTGTCTATAAAACTGAGAACAATAAATAGTTAAATTTTGACATACCCGAAGAACTGTTGCAAAATAAATTTCTGAAAATGAATTTTTCGACCAACATTCTATAAAATTCCACAATTTAAAAAAAAAAATATATAGAAAAATTATTGCTGCACTCTTACCTAGATACTTCCTTACGACACGCGGGATTAAACCTGAGCACGTTCGTTTAGCATTCGCAGCTCTTTCCTCAGCGCTATCGTAAGAATACTGAAGTCGGGATTCTTTTATAATATTGTTGTTTCTTTATTTCCGACAAAAGCATTTTAGTTGATGTAGTCCCTTTTTAGCATATTCTAAAGCAGTTTTGAGGATTTGTTTACATCAATGGAAATCCATTCATTTACATCAATGGAAATTCGAAATCCATGAATTCATATGAGAATTGCATGAAATTTTGTGGAAAACCTGAAGAATTTTGATGTACGAGGTCCTCTGTCCTTCTTCCCGTTCTGTCTCTTTTTTTCGAGGTCTTTTTGCAAAACTTACGTGTCTTTGGAGCACGGACTGACACTCTTTTTTCTATTATGTGGCGTCATTTACACCGGTATCGTGTATCTTACCATCCTCTATATTTCTTCTAGAGCAGGGTTGCCAACTGCCGACGTCTAAAAAGAGTGCAAATCAAGGCCAAAAAGAGTGTAAATTGTTAAAAAAAAGTGCAAGGCAAAAAATTTGCTCGCGCGCGGCTGCCTTCGCGCGTGCAGCCCCTTCCAATGTTCTAACCACTCTTACGCCATTTACAAATAATTATCAATTATCCTCCAATCAATAAACATATTACATTTAAATTTTTCAAATTTATTTAAAATAAGGTTAGGAGGGCTCCCTGCTCAAATCAACATCTAAATAACGGGTTAGATAATGGTTATTATTCTTTTTTTTTAGCTTAAAAACTATTGCTCTGCCTAAAATTTGCATGTATTTATTTTGATTGCTTGGATCTTTAACTAAACTATAGTTTACTCCATCAAATGTTTAGATAAGGTTTTGTCTCTATTTTGTCCAAATGTTTTGAAAAGAATATAAGAGGTCCAAGTAACAAGTCATGAACTATAGCTGACTTCACTGTAGTCAAGTCAAGAACACCTTTGCAGCGAAAAAAAAAAAAATGGTGAAAACATTCTTAGTCACCAAAAAATAATTCTTCTTCTTCCTCTACTGGATTTTTTTTTTGTATGTTCTTTTCTTCTTAATTGATGTCCAATTTTTGTATGAAACGAGTAGTTTTCTGGGACATTCCCAGAAAGTGGATAACTGCTTGTTCGGCGAAGTGTACTACTTTCCTTTGAGTACATTCAGTTTGACCACATCAATGAATATGAATAAATGTGAACGAGACAATAATTCTGCAAAAGGGGTATTTTTTATTATGTGAATCAGAGAGAAAATGTCTTTCTGGGATGTTTATCCCAAAAACACAGAAGTGCAAATTTAAATTTTGTACTATAGAAAAACCACATCAATAGCTGCAAAAACGTTCAGTAATACAAATGACACAACATTTTATTTTGATGCATTTGCAATGTCGATCAAGGAGAAGTCGAAGCCCATCAATAACTACACAGAATTTCATAAACAATAAATAAAGTTAATAAGCCAAATTCTGTATTAAATCTTCAGAGAATAGTTCACAGCGCATAAACAACAATAAATCACTATTTGCTCCCAGCTCTTTTTACAACTAAAGGTATTGTAATTATAAGCAACTACACTTTTTACAACTACAAGGATATGCTACCTCAAAGTATTAAAAAAAAAAAAAAAAAAAAAAAAAAAAAAAAAAAAAAAAAAAAAAAAAAAAAAAAAAAAAAAAAAAAAAAAAAAAAAAAAAAAAAAAAAAAACTAGAAGGATACGACGATCTAAGGAAGACATCAACGATCCCTGTGTGTTCAAACATAAGGATATATAAGCACCAGTTCAACCAGTAATAAGAAACGTACGCAGAAATTGACTTTGGACTGATCCAAAATTTCAAATAAAGCACAAATTGAAAAATAGAACACAGACAACGAGCAACCATAGGAAACATCACGAAAACCTTTTTATTTTAAAAGAAGGACGGGCATTAATATACCATGATCCCACATTCTGTGACTGATTGCTTATAACTATCAGTAGTGAAGTTTCTTTAAGGAAGCAGAAACAAAACGGATTTATCATCCTTACAGACAGTACACAAATTACGTGTAGGTTCCAACTCATATAGATAAATCAATAATTAAAACTAACAATCAAACGAGTTACAAAACATTTAAGGAATGGAATATCTTAATTTCTCTTGTATGCATAGTGTTTAAATAATAAATTGCAGAATTATAAGTTCCATAACCCCCTATAGAACAATAAAGGTTAAAATACAGCTGACACACGATGGACAGTATGCAAGTCTAAACAACAGGCAAGTTGAAATAATACCATATTTGTTGGCGCTATCTTCCTATTTAAAATAAGTATTATTTTCTACACTAGAAACATCAGGGAATGAATTCATCCTGTTCAGTAGTAGGAAGGCCATTCTCGCGTTCAATATAGCGTTACAATCAACTGCAACCGCTTAAACCATTGGAAAGCCTGGGATTTAACAGAGAATGGCTATCAGTGACATAAATCAACTTCAATATGCAAGAAGTCAATGGATCCAATCCTTTTTGTACCTGAAGCCCAGACAATCATATTCTCTAAGATTTGATGTAGAATCCACCCTCATGGGCGTAGGCAGCATATTGTCTAGGGGGGGGCAGTCAATAGTGTGATGGAGGGCCTTTTATCAACTGCTTTTCCAACCATCTGTTTTTTCAGCCATATCTAATGTAAATTTGAAGGTCTGGGGGGGGGGCACCTGCCCCCCCCCCCCCCTCCCTACGCCCATGCCCACCCTCATTTGTTATTTATTTGTTTCCATTTGTTATTTATACTTTCATCTACTTCTTCGTAAATGGTTGGAAATACCGGAAAGAGGACTGAGGGACTGCACAGGCAGAGATGAAAGATAGGTGTTCTATCTCTTGCACTTAAATAATTTAATTTAAAGTATTTTATTTTGCTAATACTTTTTCTGTCGTCATTTCGTAAAAGAGTGCAAAGAGTAAATAATTGGCAAAAATTCCGTTCCGTTCTGTGGAGTGAAAGAGTGCAATGAAAAAAAAGAGTGCACTCCACACGAAAAGTGTGCAAGTTGGCAACCCTATTCCGGAGGCAGAAGGAGTCCTTCTAGGCCGAATTTAAAATATTCACAACAAAATAAAGCTTAAGCCTGTTTTTTGGACCTCTACCCCCAGAAAAATAATTATTGGAGGCTTGTCCATTTCCTCAGAAAAATTTAACTAGAGCACTTCGCTCACCTTATTCGAACCGCTCTTTTTCTTGTAAAGAAATACTTAGTCGGGTATAGAAATAGGGTTTATATTAATACAAAACAGAATAAAAAAAAAAGTTTCGGGGATCCGTCCGACCTTTAATTGGAAATTCGTTTCGGAAGGGAATTGACACTCCTCTCCCTTTATTTTGGAGGGAGTGTCAGAGAGACATTACAAAACAGACGCATTATAGTGTATTTCTGAATGTGTAGAGTGGTGTAATTTTTCCAAGATCCTGGGGGGGGGGAGGTAGGGGGTAAAGTTGGAGCCGATTTTCCCAAATCAGGTGAAAATGGTTTTGAAAACTGAAAAATTAGCCATATAGTACCATAAAGGCAAAGTTATATTAAATAAAACTGATCTGTTACTGTGGATGCGTGAATTATGTAGGCCTATGCAGTTAAGAAAATAACCAGCTCACTTATATCAAATTTTGCAAGAAAAAGATTGACAGTTTCGCTCAGGATTACAACTCAGAGCGGCAAGTAGTCTAAAATTGCAATTTTATGGCAGATGTGTGTCTATGGGGGGGGGGGGGGCAATTCCCCCCTCTACCCGTAGCAAGTTACGCCCCTGAATGTGTATATGGGTACATTAGAATATATACGAAAATTATAATTATTTGGGGTTGAAGATTGTATTGTGTACCCTTCCCCTGTGTGCAGGACTGTGGAGTCATGGATGATAATTTTTTGTAAATCGTAACGTTATCTTAGAAATCGAATCGTAATCGTAACACTATGACAACGTAAAGAAAGATGAAGTATATACATCTTCAACGGAAAGAAAGTAAAACTAACGTTATTCGCTATCTCTCTTAATCTTGCAGCAGGACCAGGCGTTTTTCAGCTAAAATGGAGGCTGAAATTCGAGAGTTATGTGGCCATTTTTTTAACCGTAAGCTCCAGACTCATGGCGTTTGAGCTTGCAGAGTAACACCATTGACACTCAAACCAAAAGATTTGCTACACCCGGACTTGACCCCCGCCCCAAAGGACGAGGTTACAAGTTCAGCATGTTATCCACTCAGCTAGGGTGGTCCATTACACGCTACCCATGTTTATGGTTTCCCCGTTAAAGAACGAACCACTGCTCATAGTAACCAAAATTTAAAAACGGTTTTGAAAAAAAATCTGTCAAGCGAGAAAAAATTGCCATTTCAAGCTGATTCAGGAATGATAACTGTGGTTTCGATTAATTTTAATGGTTAAAGGTAGTTGCGCAAAAAATATTATGGGGTTTTCTAAAGATAACCTAAAAACCCTCGAAAATGGTATCGGATTGAAATGAAAACTGTACCAATAGAATCACCATTTTAAAAAAACAACAAAGATTATAATTGTTTGCATGGTTAGCACTGATTTGTCCTTTTTTGTTCCTGCATCTATCATAATAGAATTATTATATTGCAAGGCCGTATCCAGGGGGGGGGGATCTGCCCCCCCCCCAAAGGTTTGTCTGACTCGTAAAAACGTAACACAAATGGACATAAACAAATTTTGTATGTGTTTTTTGAAGTGTTTTTGTATAAGCCACACCCCCCCCCCACTCCACCCCAATTTTTTTAGTAAAACCCATCCGAAAAAAAATTATGGGTGGGGCCTTGTTAAATTGCCTAGTGAAATGAGATCTTTGTATTTCGCTTGGGTTTGTTCCTGCATTCAAAAAACAGAAAAATACTTGTGATGGGGGAAGAACCGATGTTTTTTTTCCTACCTTCAGCCGGGAGTGCAATGCGTGGTTGGGGGCAAATCATCCGACGCCTCCTGTGTTTTCCCCCAGGTCTCTCCAGGTACCCATTTAGAGCTGGGTCGACCCTGGACGAGCTTACAGGGTCACACTATTAACCCCCATTCCAAACCAAATAACCAGCGACACCAGGACTCGAGCCCCCTTTCCTCAGGATTTCAAGTCTAGCGTCCCAACCACTCAACTAAACAGAAAAACACTTGCTCGTAAATTAATTGTTTGCATCTTTTTCTGAACTAATACCTGACCCTAAGTAATTATTTTCGTTCACCTGTATCGCAGATGTGATATCATTGACCTGAAACCAATCAGTTACCACTGCAGCACTGCCAACGCGGTATAGTTATACCGTTCTTGGTACAATTTAGAGGTCCCGGAACAGTGCGGTACATTTGAAGATTTTCTGGTAAATTTGGGTTTTACTTGTACCTTTCTGACTGAGATATCTGTTCAAGGTTTGGTTTATCGAAAATTTCCTTCTTGTTGCAGCAATTTAACCTGTCGTCCAGATGGTACAAATTAATTTATTTTTATATAATTTTAGTCGTGAAACTTGGACGGTTTATTTCAAAGTGTTGGCAACGCTGTACCTGTGCCTAAAATGGGATTTCAGCCTAAGCAGTGTACTTCCGCTCTATTCATATTCTCTTTTGGTTGTCCATTAAAAACAAATGAGTCATACGTTAAACAAGTACGAATGAATACTAAATATAGCTAAAATGTGTAAGAAAGCTAATAAATGAGAATAATTCAAGGATTAATTCCTTAGCTCCTTCTTTTCTTTGTTTTCATTTTGGACAGCTTATCTAATCCCTTGGGGTCCTTGGCGAAGTCCTTAGAAGTCAAAAGTCCTTAGCTCCTTCTTTTCTTTGTTTTTTAGTTTTCATTTTGGACAGCTTATCTAATGCAGAATCAACCGTTCAGCTTCAGAAGTTGCTTAATCGGCTCTCTTTACCGATTGTTTACCCAACTCCGAAAATAATACTGGCTATTGGAACAATAGCGTCTTCCAGTGAAAACCCGGAATCTAAGAAGCTAGCCAAAGGTTTTCTTGATAGCCGCTCCTCTATACCCCAGCACGGAGAACTGGTTAGTTGTGTATTTCTCTTTCTCTCTCTTTATTTAAAAAAATGGTTTGTAAATGTTGAAGTAGATTCACAAATAAACATTTCAAAGTTGCAAATTTGCCATTTCCTAGTTTCTTTTTTTTTGTTAGTAACCAGAATAAAAATAAATTTTACTAGTCAATATAACTTTGTATAGCATTTAAGAAACATCCCCCTCTGGGGGGAGGGATGTTTCTTAACTGCCTATTGCTTTGGGTATGCCCCTGCGTAACAGACGCCATACAATATTACCACTCAACACTTTGCTATTGAGTCTCTCTCTCTCTCTCTCTCTCTCTCTCTCTCTCTCTCCTCTCTCTCTCTCTCTCTCTCTCTCTCTCTCGTCTCTCTCTCTCTCTCTCTCTCTCTCTCTTACACGTACTTAAGGACAGGTGCAAGTATGCGCAAGTATAATGAACCTAAATATTGGTCCATGGGACTCCCTTGAAGTAACCAGAAAATTGCGGAAGACGATTGTTTATACTTTCATTATGTAAACAAAGTTAGATGTTTAAGTAATTTTTTCGGGTATTTTGGGTGTCTGGAAGTAACTTTCGTCACTTCCGCCTGGGCACTGTCTTCACCTTGTCATGTCAGTGTGAGTTTATAGCTTTGTTTTCCCTTTTTTATGGGAGTGGGATTTTGTTGCCAGGCAAACGTTTAATGCCTCATCTTCTTCTTAAAGCGAATAAATTCCTTTATTTTCATTTGTTTCTTTTTTTTGTAACGAAGACTTTATATTGCAGTACAAAAGTGTTTTCACGCGTGCTTTGGAGTCCCACAATTCATCGATTCGCATTGTTGCCTGTTCTGTACTTGGCTATATGCATGCCTTTACCGCTTTTGCTCATTTGGAATTTATCGTTCAAACAGATAAAGACGAGAATGTCAGGTTTGTTTGCTTTTTTTCTTTAATTTAAATTTTTCACGTGCTTTATTCAGACTTTTTTTTTGCACTAATCAGTGATCCTTATATTTTAGTTTTTGTTCAAAATCGTGTTGTTTCTGCCTTTAAAATCATAGAGTATGATTACATACAAGAGTAAAAACTTGCCATAGTCTCTAGAAAAACCAACGCCATCTAGCATTTGGCATTTCTTGAGCTTTTTTTAAGGTCCATATTTGTGTTTTATTCAGAAACTGAGATAAAAAAATTATCTCTACACTAATTTTGCCTTATTATTGCGCTGAGAGAATGCGAAGAGACGCCAAATACTAGATGGCGTTGGTGATTTTTTGATAACCGAATCTTTAATGGTAACCAAAATATATCTTCACGGATTGTTTTTATCTCAGAAAGAGGTGACGAGAAGAATGAATGGTGAAGATGGGTGATGATATGAAGGAGGAATGTCAGATGGGACAGAGAGGCTGGATAGATATAGTGTTTTTTTCGAGTGTGGAGGGATGGTTATGAACGTACGTCTATCGTCAATCAGCTGACTATGCTGTTAGTAACAATTATTTAAAATTGCCGAAGAACGTCAAAGGAGAGCTGAAAAGGAGTCAAGACAGAATTTTAATGTCAAATATTAGTAATATCCAATCTAAAAGTTTTTTGCTCAGTTTCAGAATTCAACGTTAAATGCTAATGCTTCACAAATATGTCGTGTAAGTTTCCTAACGTGTTTTGCTTCAGCTTCAAAGTTCAGCATTAATCGATAATCTTTAATCTTCAAATTAGACTTAGACTTATTTAGACATAAAGCTGATTATTTAGACATAGACTTATAAATAAGGTTTATTTAGACATAGACTCTAGCATAAAGCTAATTTGCGTAGACTTTACAAAAATGAAAATAATATAAAAAGACATATATTTAAAAAAAAAACATATAAATTAAATCACAACAACTTGTTATACGAAAAAGATAAAGATCCTCCTGAGCCATTGCTGGCGCATAGGGCGTCGATTGGCGCATAGGCGCATAGGGCAAAGCAGAGCATCAATTTACTGTGCTTACTTGTTATCACTGTACATAACCTGTTATCACTGTACATAATACATCACTGTACATATCAGTGATTTTTGGCTTCTAATTCTTGACGCGTATAAAAAGCTCCTCCCATTTAATCTACCAAAAACATCTAATAATAACATTGCACTACTAATTACCGATTTTTATATATGTATTGGAATAAATTAATTTAAAATTAGATTCTAAAAATTTAGTGTTACAAAGGTAAAGCCAAGTTTCGCGTTCAAGAGAAATCTGACTTGTCTACCCGTGAAAAAATCGAATGTCGCTTATGTTTATACTTGTTTAAATGTTCTCCGGAGTACTTACATCTCGGTCTGGCTTTGTATAATGGTTGAGATAGGGAATGATCATACTGTATTATATTTATATACAGTGCTTGGTATACACTTCAGCAAAATAATTAACGAGCGAGTTTCGATACCGATTTATCTGGAATATCAGGGGATCTTATTTCAGATTTGACCTGGTTCGGGGATTGACTGTAACATCTTGTGGTATGATGTCACGGTGCTAGGGTGTGGCAAGCAACGTGCAAAAAACTTTACAAAGGCAACATTTATATGCATTTTTGTTACGTTTTTACGAGTCGATGATTTCGGAGACCACACTGCCTTTCCGTGACGATAAATAAAAGTTCAAACAGGGATCAAATCCTTTTAATAGACAGTGTTTCACAAACAGTGATAGAAATTCATCAAAAAAACAAAATATTTCGGTCACATATGCAGTGACCGTCATCAGTAGTAAAACTGATGACGTAAACTTCAGTAGTTTTACCACTGATGACGTAAACATCAGTAGTTTTTACTACTGATGACGGTCACTGCATATGTGGCCGAAATACCTGGTATTTTTGAGAATTTCTATCACTGTTTGTGAAACACTGTCTATTAAAAGGATTTTATCCCTATTTGAACTTTTATTTATCATTTTTACGAGTCAGAAAAACATTTTTTGGGGGGAGGGTTCAGGTTCTGAAACCCCCACCTTTGAATACGGCCTTACCCCTAAGCTACCTGAAGGTCAGAGCTCATTTGCGCTTTACTGAAAACAATTTTATCTCGAGTGGTGTTGTTTTACTTGAAGTGGTGTTGAAATAAAATCAAGCAGTTGCGGGTATGCATCAATCAATGGCTAATTGTAGAAAAAGCCAAGACGATAGTCCGAGTGAGTGAGAGGTAAATTTGGGATAAGCCCTATTTAGGATTGTAGTAAAATGATGTCATTTCATTTGTTGATAGATAAGTCTATCTATCATCCGTCCATACGTCATTTCTAAGGCAGAACTAAGGTAGATAGTCATAGAATTAGGAGATGAAAGATTGGATTGTTTTAAGTTGACACGTGACGGACAATGTCCACTGGACTTGTATGCAAAATTTGGGACTGAATTTGCTTGGACGCAGAGGTGGTGAACAAGTGAAACCGAAGCTTAATTAGGCTTGGCCGCTTGTAGTCTAAAGGTCGAATACCGTGTCATAGTATTGACACCTGACCAACAAGTCCCCTGGACTCGCAGACAAACGGTGAAACCTATAGTTTTCCAAATGTTTGGTTAAATGGCACGAGTAAATGGCTGGAGTAAGTATGAGTTTCTTATTGGACAAATACTTGTGTGTTAGCTTTTGGAAAGGCACACCCGCCTAGAGTTCAGGCGGGTTGACCAAGAATTTAAAATTGACATAGGACCGTTAGAATGCCTGGAATGAGAGGTAAACAAGGCACGCCCGCCTATGGTCTTAGGCAGGTTGACCAAAAATTTAGAATTAACACAGGACCATTAATTTGTGTGGAATGAGAGGCAAACAAGCGTTTAAAAGCCTAATAATGAGGGCTCCAACTACCTAGAGTGTCAGGTTACATAAAACATAAAAAACACCAACATAAAAAAAAGAAAGAAAATCACCATAATATCTAAGATTACTGAAAAGAACTAATGAAATTCAATTGACTGTTATTATATTATGAAATAATTCCTGGAAGTCTCAACAACAATGGATTCGTCAACGTTATAAAACACAATATGTTTAAAGTATATTTTCTTTTCAGTAAAGCGATGGTGACGCTCTGCCCTTTAGAAGGCCTAGGAGGAGTTTGCCCTACTCCTGTTTGTGTTCATTTTAGGTGTTTCTTGCTTACCCGTTGTGATTTCTGTTCGTTTGGGGTCTCGTTTAGTCATTGACAGTTATAGTCGGTCATTAAAAAATTCGAAATTATTATTAGACTTTATTTCTGCTCGTCTTTAGTTTAATATAGCTCTTTACTTTTTTAGAAAAACTTTTTTTTTTAATTTTTAATTAGTATTCTCTTTAATTAACATGTTTTTTATTGGTTAATAAAAGGAATGATTATAGTATTGGTTGATTTTTCTGCTTAAGCATAAAGATTTTGCCTTGGTATTTATATTTTGGACATAACTTTACACCAAATGTTAATAATTTTAATAATAGCTATACTGTAAAATTTAAGATGAATGGACTGAAGAATATCATTTAAATGAACGGGTAGAAATTTTGTAGGATTTTGACCTTCTAAGGGCTGAAGCTATCCTGACCCCATTGCAACCTTAAATGTAGACGAATATTTATAGACGGTTTTGTATCAGGAGATTTTTTTGTATTATACTTTGTTTTAACTGCTTATTCGTTTAAATAAATGTATTTTGAGCGCAATTATTAAAAAGTCCTCTGTTAAAAAAAAAAATAGGCCGTCTAAACTCAATGCAACCAGATTTGTTTCCGGTTAAAGTTTCCTTGGTTCTAGAACTTTAATTGAGGAATCTTTAAAAAAGAGTCTTTGATTGAGCGCAGGGCCGTTATTTACGGGGGGAAGCCTCCCTCAAAGTCTTTGGGCACTTGGTAAAAAAATGAGTTGATAAAATCGTGGCGCGGTCGCCAAAATTTTTGTTCGGTTAAATAAAGACCGCGAAAATACTGACATGTCATCTACAGAAATGTCGAATTTGGTCGGTAAACGCAGCAGTTTTACCGACTCCTGCTGTGATTTAACAGAAGGTACCACAATTTTCCATTTGATTAAATAAAGAGCATGGAAATAGTGACATGACATATACCGAAATCTACATATCGATCGGTAAATGCAGCAGTTTTACCGACTCTTGCAGTATTTTTACGTGTTGTATACAAAACAGACATTATGCCAATTATTGATAAAAAAAGGTCCATAGAAATGACCAGCAAATCGGAAAAATTCCTCGCCCCCCCCCCACCAACGTTTTGGCCAGTAACGACCCTGATTGATCAGTCTTTAATTGAGGAGTTAAATAAAACTTTAATTAAGCTTAAGCAGATAATCATAAAAAAGAATATTTTGCACTAAGAATAAATCCAACCATATTTTTCTTCAATGCCTTGTTATCCATAACAAGCTTCCTTTCCTTGGTCACCCCCCCCCCCCCCCCCCTACGTTAAAGTCTAAAATCTACTTGTTTCCTCGGTCCAATATTTTCCTAAGTTTCAGTTGAGTCCCTTGATCCGTTAATATCCTTACTCGTACTTGAGATATTGCTGATATGCTCTTTTGACAGCCGGAATGTACTTGGTGTCTTTTGATTTAGTTCGACATACCCGTCAACATTCCCTAAAAGTTTCAACTTCATACACTTTGGCCGGATATGAGATATTGAATGTATGCCATTTTGACAACCTGGATGCTCATGGTCTCATTTGGTTTAATTTGACCTCCCCCTCAACATGGTCCAAAAATTTTAACTTGGTACACGTAGCCGTTTCTGAGATACTGCAGATATGCCCTTTTGACATCTTGCTTTGACATAGGTGTCTTGATTTAGTTCAAAATCCCCCTCAACTTGTCATCAAAGTTTCAACTTGGTACCGCTACCTGCTGGGTATTCCCTTTTAACAACCTGCATCCAAATGGTGTTTTTTTGAGTTTGTTCAACATCCTCCTCAACATTTACTGAAAGTTTTATTTTAATACTGCCTCTTTGGACACCCAGGATCAAACATGTTCTTCTTTCCCAATAATAAAACCTGTATGTAAAGACTGAACGTCTTGCAGAATTTACAGCCCTTGTTCCAGGGTCTGTGGGGTCATGCCATCTCCAAGAGTAGGTTTTGTACCTTTCGACTATTTTGGAAAAAATGGTCATTTAGTTGGATGCCTTTGGGGGTTGAGGGGGCAGCTAAAAAGAACATGGGAGGGTGGCTGGTGACTCTTCAACCACTTTTTACTCTTAAAAAGATTACTAGAACGTTCAATTCCCAACCGAATAAACCTCTTCCGAAATGTCTACGACAACTTCAAAGTGACATGGGGAACTAAATAAAACATTGAAGCCATATCTCTCTTTGCTGAGGGAGGGCTTTAGTGCTGCCTTTATAATGGTTTGTCTTCAACAAGAGTAATCATGTGTCAGGAAAACTTGCTATGACATTAAAAATGCGCTACCTGTAAAGTTCGCTAAGTTCAAATTTGCCCGCAAATAGGTGTTATAACTTTATATGTCTTAACTGTCGCTGCCAAACTGTAGCTCATGTGTAAGATCTTAGCTGGATCCAGTAAAGACTAAACCCCAGGGAATCAGGCAGCAGAGTCCCTTGAATATGACATCGTACTCAACATGGCATCATCTTCTATATGAAGATGCAGTTTTTGTTAAAATTTGTATTTTATCTTTAATATTATGTTTTGTTACTTACAAAATCACGTAGATAAAACGTTTTCCTTTCAAATGATCTTTTTCTTCTTCTTTTTTTTCTTCTTTCTTCTTTCTTCTTTTTCTTTCTTCTTTTTTTATACTTGGAGTAATTCTTTCTATTTGGCTCTAGTATTAATACCTGCTATTTACTGACTTCCTGTTTTCTTTTTACAGAACTGCTGCCGAAAAAGCCATTGACTGTATAAGTCACGGTGAAACATCCAACGGAGAAGAATAACACTGCTGTTTGATTATATAAGTTGCTGTTGCTATTTTCTCTGTTTCTTTACTAGTCAATGTTCCTCTTGCCGATGTATTGTTTGCAATACTTTCCTGCCATTTATACCCTTGAAAGAACTAAGAACTCATGTGAGGTTGTGTGATACATGATAGTACCTTTATTATTTAGAGGCATGTGTTTTTTGGATTCAAGTTGCTAATAATTTGTTATTGTTGTTGCTGTTAACTTTTCTCGTCTCCTTCCCATTCCTTCTCTCTCTTATGTTTTCAAATTTTCTCTTACTTATTTTTTTTTTTTTTTATTGTTTGCATCTCAAAATTGTCTGTGGTTAAGTCTAGAGGTGTCATTTTAATGGTTGAATACCAAATTAGATTTTCTATTTTCATGTAATTAGTTTAATTAGCTAATTAGTTTTTAATTATCTTAATTAGTTTAATACTAAATTAGCTGTTTTCAAGTAAATAGCTCCCAGAGCTAGGAAACAAAAATTATGGCCCTTACCTATCTTGTATGAGAGAAATCAGGCATTGATTCAGTTGTCCAGCAATTGCTGAAATTTTTCCGAGTTAGGAGTTAGTTGTAAAGTCACAAAAGATTTTATTTTCTGCTATATGAGGGTGTGTATACTAAATGAAAAAATTGAATTCGCCCATTATTCCCCACTCCCTTGCTCCACTTTAATAGGGGATTCCCACTTCATGATATTCTGAGCTAGAACAAGATTTGCCGAGTTATATCTCCCGACATTTCTGTTTAGGTTTTTTTTTTTTTTCTTGTAGTGCAAGATTTGCAACATCACATTTTTTTTTCATCACCTTTTTGCAACATTATCAAACTTTCGTAAAATTCTAACCTAGCTGTAGCTATAAATTCAAAGAAAAAAGATTTGCTGTCAGAAAGTTTTTTTTTTATGACAGTACAAAAAAAATATCAAAGTATTGGGGAGGGTAGTAATTTTGTTGCTTTTGTATTTTTTATTTTTTTTTAATGAAAATACCAAAATATTTATTTTTAAAATCTAGAGGGGGAAATGTCGGAGATTCTCAAAACTCAAAATCTTAGGGATTATTTCTTTTTCTATGTTTTCCCCTTTATATTCTTCTTCTTTATGTAGTAACAAAATTTCAAGCGTTCAGAGTTTTCTTTAGTAATTACTAGAATAGTATTTCCTGTACCCCCCCCCCCACCGTCTAACTTAAAACTGTCACGCTGCTAAGATATGTTTTGTAAATTACGTTATTTATTAATGGTAAAAAATGTAAATTCTTTTCTTAATATCTAATGAGAAAGGATGTATTTTATTGTTACAAAGCGGTAGTATTGTTTGTATTTTCCATGTGTACCAGTCTTTTTCTTCTTTATATTAAGCCTGAGTTAGCTAAGTACATTTTTCGGCTGAGACAAACTTAGCAATGCATACCCCCCCTACTTAAGAAAAAGTGGTTTTTTTTTTGCACACAAGTATTTCGAGAGTTTTATGTTTTTTGTATGTTTTTATTTATTATCGATTTTTACCAAAGACTTCTAACAACCCCTCCAAATACCAATGCATAATATGGAGGAAGTATTTCAGCTCAACGCACTTTATCAAGCAATCCGTTGCTGTTCAATATCTAATGTTCAATAAAAAGAAACAATTATTTGAGTATTTAGATTCTAGACTCAATAAATTCTAAAAGTATTTGTTCCTCGCAAAGAGATGGCAGGTCGATGGGAAAGAGATGGCGTACACAATTAAGTTTTATGTTTTTTTTTTTTATTATGCGCACTTACCTGTTTGGTTCACTTTTAAATTTCTTAAGTAAAGAGGTAGGGAGTTTGTATTGGGCAAACAGTTTTGCCAATTCACGAAAATTCGGGGGGGGGGATATATTTTAAAATCAAAGAGCAGGCTTTTTGTTCTTTTTTTTCGTGATATTTTCAATGACAATACCTAAACATTGATATTTTAAAGTAAAACTGCCCCCCAAAAATGTACATTTCTGACACCCCCTCGCCTCTCACCAATTGGTGCTACTGTGTGCCGAATTCGCAATAAATATAAAAGCCTTTAATGGTGTCTTAAAAGTCTTAAGGCTCAAATCAGATGCGCTCTTTGTTGATTTTAAATCATTAAAGCACCACAGCGATGTTTAAATTTGTCCTTGCACGTTATTGACGGAAGAAGCAATGAATACAGAAAAT
Organism: Artemia sinica; assembly: GCA_027921565.1. Taxonomy (NCBI): domain Eukaryota; kingdom Metazoa; phylum Arthropoda; class Branchiopoda; order Anostraca; family Artemiidae; genus Artemia; species Artemia sinica. The sequence continues at coordinate 17,185,156 of CM051256.1, read as the reverse complement.
TTAGAAAGATTGTAACTTGAAAAATACTTGTTCAACCCAAAAAAGTGATGGGGAAGACTCCTCAACCCTACTGAATCTTTATGCTTTTGATCTAACTATAGTTAATTTGTCTATAAAAAATAAAAATATGTACTTAGTCCCTTCAAAATTTACGATTTTTGGGTGTGCACAGTGCGATTCGGGTATGCTGTGATATTTTGGTTATTGTCTTAAACGTTGAAAGCAATAATTACCTAAGTTAGTCTAACAACGTCACATTAGTCGCTGAAGTCAAAATATTGTGTGTATTTGCTATTCCGTTTTGTATATATTTTCAGCAAAATTAAAGCCGCAATATAGTATTTTAATGGCATATACTCTCTCACTGTTTTATGAAACGTAGCACTCATAAAAAAGAATGAACTATTTATTGTTTTGCTTAAATAGAAATTTAAGTTACGTAATGCAGGAGGGAGGGAATTCGTTGGCTTAGCGAAAAACAAATGTGCTAAACTGGGATAGATTGACAGGAAAAGATATAGAGGAAAACAATGAAGTTTGTGACACCATGGATGTTAGGGAAGATTTACTTTTTGAGGAAGAATTAGTGACAGTACTAAAAGGATTAAAAATAAATAAGGCCTCCATTGCTGAAAGTGTGGAAAATGAGTTTCTTAAATAGGTGGTTTTGAAGTTCGAAATAAGCTATTGTAGATTATGAATATGATTTTGAAAAAGAAGAAGTAACAACCGATTTAGGAAAACCCTAATCAAATCCCTGTATAAGAAGGGTAATAAGAGTGAGTGTGGTCATTACAGAGACATTAGCCTGCTTTCTGTAGGTAGCAATTTACTTAGTTTGATGATACATTTTAGACTTAGAGATACTTTAGACAAAATTTAAAAGAATGAACAGTGCGGTTTTAGAAAAGGTAGAGGGTGTGTCGACCAAATTTTCACTCTTAGGTTAATAATTGAGAAGTGCCTGAGTCTTGTCCTCAGTTTTATTGATTATGAGTAAGCGTTTGATTCTGTTGATAGAACAGCTTTAGCTTAGGTCTTATCCTTGTATGGTATCCCAGAAAAATGCATTAAAGTGATTAGCGCTATGTACGAGAATAAAACTGCTGCAATTAAGGTAGGAAATGAGGTTAGTAGCTGTTTTTTTATTAAATCAGGCCTTAAGCAGGGTTGTGTTCTATCCCCCTTTATATGGATCATTTTGATCAAAGTCTTTAGGAGCAAAGGGAAGGTAATGAGAAAACACGGAATCAAAGGGTGAAGTAAAACTTTCCTGGGCTTAGATTACGGTGATGATTTAAGCATCCTATATGAAAGTCTGAACAAAATGAATTAACTTTTAGAGGTTTTGCGAGTTCAGGGTGCTAGAATGGGTTTGAAAATTAATGTTAAGAAAACTAAGTCGCTAAAACTAGGAATAAGTGAAGAATAAAAGGTAACGTTGGGTAAGGATAAGATCGATCAAGTGGACAGCTTCACTTATCTTGGTACTATTATTAGAAAAGATAGTGGGTGCAGTGAAGACGTTAAAAGTAGAATAGCCAAGGCCCAGGGTGTGTCTTCAGAGTTGAAAAAAAGTTTGGAAGAATAGGAAGAAAAGTCCGCGAACCAAGATTAGAATACTGGAAGCCAGAGTCATGTCAGTGGTCAAATATAGTTCTGAAGCATGGGCGCTCCGAAAAACGGAGGAAGATTTGATAGATGTTTTCCAGAGAAATTGTCGACGGATTGTTTTTGGTACCCGACTGACTGACCGTACAAAGAGTAGGCTGTACGAAAAGTGCTGTTTAATTCCACTTTCTAGAGCTATAATAAGTGAAAGATTGAGATGGCTAGGGCACGTTCTGCGGATGAAGGATGGCATATTGCCAAAGATTGTCCTCTTCGGCCAACCGTCTAGGGCTAAGCGGAAAGAAGGTTGTCCTCGTTTGGGATGGGAGGATGTCTTAAAGAAAGATTTAAGGGAAATAGGGATTTTATGAGAGGGTGTAAAGAGGGAGGCTTGGAATAGATTGGGACGGAGGACAAGTGTGTGCAGCTGTGTTGGCCTCAGGTTGTTTAGTGCTGCGGTGAGTTGTTAGTAGTACTAGTTGTAGTTTCCCAGTAGGCAAAACTCTATGCCTATCTGCCTTAGTTCTGCCCTAAGATGGATGATAGACTATTATCAAGAAGTGAAATTAGTCACTTTTATACAGTTCTGAAAGAGTTACGCCGCAGAAACTATCTGTAGTTCTGAAGAGTATATCTTTACCTCTCACAGAAACTATCTGGCTTGACTTTACTCTAAATGGCCATCGATTTCAAGTCTTTCGTCACTTCCACCAAGTTGATAATCTTTCAGATCCGAAGATTTTTTAATCGGAGGGGGGGCTGAGGAGTTGTCTGTATTACAGAGGCAAAAAATATACTCTCAGCAACAAGCTGGTGACCAAAATTGAATTCCTTACTTTCAATTTTAAATAGCCCCCAAAAAATCATAAGTAACAAAAAAATATGAAAAATATACCGTAAGTTATGAACGAAAATTGTTGGCTGAAGAAGGATATTTTCTCCTTTTCCAGTGTGGAACTGCTCAAGTCTGGCTATTCATCCTTTTTTTTCTTAAAAATCTTCTTTTCTTTCCAAGGTCAGAGATGTGCTTAGCAGCAGTGTTATAGCACTGTCCTTTACTCACTTCCTTGCGTATGTTCTATTTTTTTAGCCAGGTATATGGAAATATTAGAAACAGCAGCGAAAAAAAAAATATCGGGAGTACATGCCACTTGGTCAGAGGCTATCGAATTTTGTCGCGAAAATTAATTGAACATTGTCGAACTTTAAGTTTTGGAATCGATGCAAGATCGAGTCCTGCATCTGCTGCATTAGGCCTTTTCTAGTGATATTGCTGATCAACCTTGTTGGTCGACAATTTATATTGAAATCATTGTTGGTCAAACTTATTGGTCAGATCAAGCAATTTCAAGGCAGAATATCATGATTTTTTTTTTTCTTACAATACTATAAGAGAAAAACTGTAACTTTGAAATAAATGTTGTTATTCTTATTAACAGCTTGATTTCTCATCTAAAATATGACATGAGGTGTTTTTAGTTTGAGCTACCCCCCCCCCCCCTGCCAAAGGGTACTGGAGTATTTGTATGTGTGTAAAACTGAATCTTTCAGAGTTGACAAGTTGTGATAACGTGTAAAAATAATAAAAATTATAGGAGTAAACAGAGTCCAATAAAAATGGTAAAACACTGTACAATTTATTATAAAGTGTCACTGTTTTTTTTTCAATGGCAAAAATAATTTGCGTTCTTGTTGATCCAAAATGGGTGATAACCAAAATCTGTTCTCACGATCTTTGATCAACAATGTGTTGGCCAGAAAAGGTCTGTTGGTGTTATAGCCCTTTCAGACGCATGGGGAAACACTCAAAAACCGATCGATTTTTCCCATAGTACCGGTCGTTGTTGGGGTTAAGATTTTTTTTAGTTTCCGTATTGTACCGATCCGATTTTCGTGTGTTGTCGAGCAAAAATGAGCAAATTTTTTAAAGTGGAAAGCGTGTCAATTGTTAAGCACGTGAAAGTTCAAATTTGCTGTTACTTGTTTAGAACCATCAGTTTTTTCGATGCGACTTATGCTGTATATAAAGCGCAAGGACAGGAAAGTACATGTTATCTCTGTTTTTTCGGAAAAATCTTGCACCTGTTGTTTGAACCACAGGCAAAATGTATATAATACAGACGTTCAACTAAAATAATTTTATAGTATTTATAAATCTGGTGTTTGTGCTCGTCTGTCCTTTGTTTTTTAGGATTCTATTATGCATGAACATAATCATACATAGGCTAAAGGTATCCATATACTCGGACTTTTTTCAGCATTTTATTGCAAGATAGGGCAGAAACTTATCTGTATCACATACTTTTCGTCTGTGGTTTGAACACTTTATATTGATCAGTTTTTCTCATCAGTTTTCTATGCGTCTGTACCAAGCATTACGACATAGGAAGTGTCCAATTTTCTCTTGAAAAGTATCAATTGCCATCTGAAATTTAAAATGATAAAATACGTTAAAATAAGAATATATCGATTTTAATCACGTATATTTGCCTAAATTTTCATAACGTAAGAAATTGAATTAATTTTTGTTTAAAGCTTAACGTAAAAAGTTACTTCTGATTCTAATTTCTAACACAAATCTATAGCCTGACACCTGTTGAGTGACAAGTCTTATGCTGTCAAAGTGGAAAATTTCTTTAACTTTGCCTGAAAAGCTGAAAATTATATAAGCCTATCATTTTTAGGTTGTACTAGTAGCCTAGGCCTAATCAAGGCTTTCAGGAGCTAATACTGGAACCAAAAACAAATAGGTCTAACATTTGTTAATTGACATTATCTGGTAAAATTCTAGTTTAGCTACTTCTTTCTATCTTGAAAAGGGGTTAGAGTAGTAAAACGAAACTTTCAGGGTTGGATCTATAAACTAAAGTATGGGTAAATATTTCGATGTTCATATTATTGAGTTACGAATAAAGTGAACATACCACTAGATGCCATTTTTTATAATCTTTCTGAATATAATAATCGCATATAAACGTTCAAAATGTATGCAATATCAAATACTTTTTGTCTGTGGTTTGAACACTTTTCCTTTCGGTTTTTCTCGGTTTTTCCCTTTCGGTTTTATTTCGGTTTTTTCTCGGTTTTTCCTTTCGGCTGATCGGTTTTTCTCTTTAGTTTTCCTATGCGTCTGAATCAAGCATTACGACATTAGAAGTTTGCCATCTAAAAATTAGAATGATAAAATACGTTAAAATAAAAATATATCGATTTTGACCACATATATTTGCCTAAATTTTCATAGAGGAAGGAATCGAGCTCATTTTCATTCAAAGGTAATCATAAAAATTCTAATTTCTAATTTCTAACACAGCTGACCAGCGATTAAGTAAACTATAATAGCCTAGTTTAACTGTAAATTTAAAGGACTTTAAAAATCTTTAGCCTGGAACCTGTTGAGTGTATCCATCTAGCTTTATGTTTAATAGAGAGGAGAAGGGGCTTGTACAATAGTTATATGAGTGATAGATCATATGAAAACAAAAGCAATTTAAAGAAAGTGGAGAAAGTATCAAAATATGAACTAAGGAGATGTGAAGTGGAGGCAATGGGTAAAATTACTGAGGATCTGGAAGATACAGCTAGACGGCATGATAGTAAAACATTGCACTGACATGGTAAGAAATTGAGAGGGAGTAGTCAATCCGGACTTGTCCCAGTTAAAGATGGGAGTGGGGCCACAAATAGTGATAAGGAAAAACTTAAAGATAGATTGGAAGAACATTTTGAGAATGTGCTAAACCGAGATAGAGTTACAGGTAAAGATATAGAGGAAAATGAAAAAGTTTGTGATACCTTGGATGTGCATGAAAATTTGTTTTGTGATATAGAATTAGCGACAGTACCAAAAGGATTAAAAAATAATAAGGTCCCATGTTCTGATACTGTGGTAAATGAGTTTATTAAATATTATTTGAAAAAAACTACGTTTTCTAAAGAGTTGAAGAGGCTGAGTTACAAGGTCGAACCTTAAAACGTACAGGGATTAGGAGGCACAGTTGGGGGGCTACCGCCCCCCAAACCCCCCGCTTTCGCAGCCTTTAAATAAAAAAAAAAGGTTTTTAAACTGAAAGTAAGGAGCGACATTAAATCTTGAAACGAACAGAAATTATTCCGTATATGAAAGGGGCTGTGCCCTCCTCAACGCCTCGCTCTTTCGCTAAAGTTTTTATTGTTTAAAAAAAAGAGTTGTGAGAAAGTCAAACTTTAGCGTAAAGAGCGAGGCGTTGAGGAGGGCACAGCCCCTTTCATATACGGAATAATTTCTGTTCGTTTTAAGATTTAATGTCGCTCCTTACTTTCAGTTTAAAAAACTTTTTTTTTTTTATTTAAAGGCTGCGAAAGCGGGGGGTTTGGGGGCGGCAGCCCCCCAACTGTGCCTCCTAATCCCTGTACGTTTTAAGGTTCGACCTTGTAACTCAGCCTCTTTAACTCTTTAGAAAACGTAGTTTTTTCAAATAATTTCTGCACGTTTATGTACAGTTTATTACTTATTATTGCTTGACTAACTGTTAGCTGATCGTGTCAGGAGTTAAAGTTGGGGGGCTGCCGCCCCCCAAACCCCCCGCTCTTCAACATTCTTGTGTTAATTTAAAAAAGAAACTGAGTTTCTTTTTTAAACTTTAAATTCAGTATATAAAAAATTTCCTCTCTGCGACCGCTAGGACCGGAAATCGCTTGCGGGCTCTTATAGGAAAACGAGCCCGCGTTTTCGCGGGCTCTCATAGGAAAACGATAAGAGCCCGCTTATAGCGGGTTCTTATAGGAAAACGAGGTTTTTCGTAAATGTAAATTCGGGGGATAATTTTTTCGGTCTGAAAATATCAAAAGGCCCTAACAGGTCGAATTCTGCTTCGAATGAGTCCTCATTCACCCGGATCAGTTGCCAACTGTGGCCTGTAGGCGTGGCTAAGAAAAAAAGATTGAACTTTAAGTGGCTATATTTGGTTTTTTGAAAACAGGGAAGGAGTGATCGGATTGAGCTGAAATTTCGAGGATAAGCTCCCGGGCCCTAGGAAAGCTTAACCTCTAAATTTCAGCCCAATTGTACAACGTTAAAGGGGGGCTGTGGTGGGAGGGTCGAAACTTCCGGCCCAGTTTACCCCATGAAGATAAAGTCGGAGGAGGATGAAATTTTGCACGTTTCTTAGTTTGAGCTTGGGCTACAAAATGCAATCCCCGCCGTCTCTCTGCGACCTCTAGGACCTGAAATCGCTTAACATTGTGGTGGGTCGCCTCTTTATAGAGGCACAAGTGTGCCTCCTTGATGGTGGCTCTTAGGTTGGAAATAAGTTACAGAATAGGGGGTCGGCACCATTTCCGTTTCTGTTTTTCTTCCACCGTTTTCTCCGTTTTCTGTTCTGTTTTTTTTTTTGTTTAACAGAAAACAAGTACCCGTTTTTTTATTAACGTTTTTTTTTCTGTTCCGTATTTTTTTCTTATCATTTTTGCCATTTCTGTTTTTCTTAAACCCGCTTTTCTTCATTTTCCGTGTTTTGGTTGCTAATAGAATCATGTCGCATTCTTGTGTGTGTGTGTGTGTGTGTGTGTGTGTGTGTGTGTGTTAAATAAAAAAATAAGTTTTTTTTAACTGAAAGTAACGAGCGACATTAAAAAGAACATAAATTATTCCGTATATTAATGGGGCTGTTCCCTCTCAATAGGGTTGTGAGAAAGAGTCAAACTTTAGCGTAAAGAGGGAGGCGTTGAGGAGGAAACAGCGCCTTTCATATATGGAATAATTTCTGTTCGTTTTAAGTTTTAATGTCGCTCCTTACTTTCATTTAAAAAAACTTTAATTTTTTCATTTAATTTCTGAACATTTTTGAATTATTGCAGGTTTTGGTTTTGGCTCAACATACATGAATAATAAGAGATTTTGAGAAAAGGGGGCGGAAGAGGTGGCCTAGTTTCCCTCCAATTTGTTGGTTACTTGAAAAGGGCACTAAAACTTAAAATTTTATTTACGAATGTTTTTATTAGTAATAAATATACGTAACTTACGTAACTAACTTCTATATTCGTATATTTTTATTGCGTATATTAGGGGCTTCGCCCCCTAGTCAATACCCCGCTCTTTACGCTAAATCCAATTTTTTAAGAATGACCCCTTAATCGCAAGTTAATTAGAATAAATAGCTCCTATGAAAGTACAAAAAAAAAACTTTAAAATAAAGAGCGAGGTTTTGACTAGGGGGCAAACCCAATCATATACGTAATAATTTCTTTCCGTTTTAAGTTTTGATGTTGCTCCTTCCTTTAGTTTAAAAACTTGGGTGCTTATTTAGAATCCGATAAACACGCTGGAAGTGAAGTTTCGTTAATGCTAATGAAATAAAACAAAATAGGATGAAAATGTAATAGTTTATGAACAAATTTGAGCTATATATTTGCAAATTAGGGGGGAGGGGTCGGGATAAAGCATAACATAGATTAAATGCATAGCTTAACCTAACCTAGGTACCTTTTTTTGCCCCTTCAACCCCAAAAACCTAGGGTTTAAATCTTTGTCACGGAGTGAGCAATACCTCACTAGGCTGCGAAAACCTGTTTTTTATATAGTGTCTTTGAGATTTCGATGCGGTCTTTCTCGCGTGTTTATCGGATTCTAAATAAGTACCAAAACTTGTTTTTTTATTTAATTTCTGAGCGTTTGTTTTTTAATTATACTGGGAAATCCGGCCTCCCTTCATAGCAATGTCGCTTCCCCCATGAAAACTTCCTCTATCGAGAGATCCTTCCACGTAACCCCCTACCCCCCTCCCCCCCTTCCCCGTCCACTACCAGATAAAATCCCTCTGAAAATGTCTGTATACTTCCCAATAACCAATACTATATGTAAATATTGAGCAAAGTTCATAACTTGGGAAAAAAATAAGCGTAGGAGGGGGCCTAGATGTCATCCATTTTTTTGGTCACTTAAAAAGGGCAGTAGAACATTTAATTTCCGTTCGAATGAGCTCTTCCGCGATATTCTAGGACCACTGGGTCGATACGATCACCCTGGAAAAAAAATTCCACATGTTTGTAGGTAGGAATTTGAAGCCTCTACAGTAGAGTTCTCTGATACGCTGAATCTGATGGAGTCATTCTCATTAAGGTTCTATAACTTTTAGGGGGTGTTTCCCCATTTTATGAAAATAAGGCAAATTTTCTCAGGCTCGTAACTTTTGATGAGTAAGACTAAACTTGATGAAACTTATATTTTTTAAATTAAGCATAAAAATCTAATTCTTTTGATGTATCTATTGGTATCAAAATTCTGTTTTTTAGAGTTTCGGTTACCACTGAGCCGGGTCGCTCCTTACTTACAGTTCGTTACCACGAACTGTTTGATATCTTAATGCTATATATATGTTATATACTTCACCCCCTCTAATGTGCAAATGCATAGCCCAAATTATATGTTTTCAAAGCATTTTGCCCTGCGTCACCCTTGTTCCAACCCGTATTCCTGTAAAATTGAACTAATGCTGAAAAACCGCATGAGATGTACACAATTTGTGCTATACGGGTACTTATCTCTTATACCCACCTCATTCAAGAAGTGAAATTAGGTTAATCCTAATGAAATGTACCTAAGTATGATTAAAATATAATACTTTAAAAACAAATTTGAGTCATATATTTGCACGTTAGGGAGGGGGGGGGGGGTAAAATGTAGCGAGTCTGCTTGCAAAATGTGTTAGCTACAATTATTCTGCATATTATGAAGTAAGAATTTTCTTAACTTCAGGGTGTCCAGCCAAAGAGTCGAAAAAAAAATTATTTCAGATCTTTTCAGAAGATAGAATAGATTTCTAGTAAAATATTCAATAAAAAAATTATTAGAAAAGAAAGGAATGTATTTCTATTAAACAGATAGTTTTGTGTTTTTATAATTACAAGCTTACACTTTTTTTCCTATGTAAAGCGGGTTTTTAATTGTATAATTTTTCAAAGATGCCTTATGAGTGGATCCTAGTAAAAATTTCAGGCATTTGAAATATGCAGCTTTAATTTGAGAGTAACTCGAAAGATGAAAAGCTTTTAAAATTACTGCCAGAAAGCTCATCATTGGGAGAGCCATCAACTGATAAGGGTTAGCTAAGAAATCATTTTTCATACTACCATACTGATGAACAAGAAAACCGAATATCATTGAATTCTCTACATCTTCACCTCCCTATGGTCTGAAATTATCTAATTTTTCCATTAAAAGGTGCATTTTTCTCATTTGGACAACTCAGAAACAATGGCAGATCCGGGATTTGGGAGGGGGCGGCTTGCTTATTGAATAAAATTATACTCTGCGAGAGGTGTCTTTTTTCCTTCTTTTTTCATACTTATTCTTATTCTGTCATTCTGATTTATCATTCTCATTCTTATTTATATCATTGCAACTGCAGGAGTGTCAAGAGTTAAACTCACACCGCTCCATGCAATTAGTAATGATATTTTTTACAGGTGCTGATAATTATGCCGTCATAAATGGCATCAAATCTGGTATCGAATGTTTCGTCAAATACTGACTCCGAATTTTATGTGGGCCCTCCATTAAAGAAGGTCAAGTTTATGGAGCAACATTGGACCATGAATAAGGGAGCAGATACAATTACCTGTAGTTACTGCAAAAAAAAAGACGTTAAGTCACCATGGGGGGTGGCAACGTCGTTTAAAAATCACCTCAAGAGTAAGCACAAAACTACTGAACAACCTAAAACAAATACTGTTCCCAAGAAGTCATATCCTACAGCCTTGCCTAAGTTCAGCATGCCAGGCACATCACGCGAATATTGCGAAACCACCCAAACTCAAGTTGAAGCCACAGACAGCAAAAATAGTGAGATTTTTGCAAAAATAGCATTTGCAAAAATACCAAATATAGTATTTTGCAAATACAGTATTTGCAAATATAGTATTTGCAGAAAATAGCAAAAAATAGTACTTGCAAAAATGATATTTAGCAAATAGTGATGGAAATTATTTGAAGGCTGAAAAGCAGCAGCAACTGAAGCTGAACAAGTTTTGCAGCAAAACATTTTGTATTGACAAGCTTCCTATTTCGATATTTGAAAAACCAAGAGTAAAAGCTATATATTATAAGCTTACTGGAGGTCTTACTGGCCCCTCAGCTTGTACTGTTGCAAGATATTCAGTTACAGTAAAGAAAATCAAAGTCAAGCAGCTAAAAGCTAAACTACAGAAAGTCAGGAAAGTGAATCAAACCCTAGATTGCTGGTCTTCAAGAACAGGGTGTGGCTTTATAGTTATTACAGCTCATTATGTAATGAAAAACGTTGACGGCAAGCTCACTTTAGAACATAGAATCCTTGACTTTAATAGACTAAAAGTTGCTCACACTGCTCATACTACAACTACTCATACTACTCATACTAGTTACAACTACTCATACTAGCGCCAACATCCTTCGTGATATCCGTAGTAGCCTCTAGAAGTTCAGAATTCTACAGAAAGTCTACTTTATAATTACTGATTCAGGAGCTAATATAGTAAAGGCCCTCAAAGACGGTAACATTATACGAAGCCCATGCTTTGCACAAAACTTGCATAATGGGGTGTCTAATGCCCTTAGGCTATGGGAATGCAGATACCAGGCAGACTTAGTAATTGCTACCCAGATGAGTAATTCCAGATCTAGTTCTGAATCTGACGATAACATAGATACTGCTGAACAAGATGACTTTCCCGACCTGATTGTAGGAGATAATGACATTGAAGAAACGGGTTACACTGACTGCAGTAATGACAGCAATAGTAGCTCGGAGTCAAATGATTCAGACCTTTTCAGTGATTATGACAATTCAGTACCAAGACAGTCAGGAGTTTCCACTGAAGTATTGACGCTGGGAGCAGCACTAGTAAAAATACGAAAGCTAGTTAGAATACTAAAAGTGTCTTCCAAATCCCATGCTCTCTTAGAAGCTATCTGCAAGACATATAATCTTAGTTCATAAATCACAAAGTACATGAATGTTCGATAGAACAGCACCCTTACTGTGATAGAAATGTATTGTGCCCGTAAAGTACCACTGCGTAAATTCTTCAACCGAAGCCTTCGTGACACTAAAATCAGAACTTAAAAACCTCGAACTTAACAACAATAAGTGGTCTATTTTGAAAGCTGTCACTGACGTTCTTCGCCCGTTCAAACAGGCATCGGTGATAGCTGGCGGGTACATTTGTATTACGCCAAGCAAAGTTGTGCTGATTATTAAAGAACTTCAGTTATTTTGTGACACGTCAGATATCGTGCTATTGCTGATTCAGTCAATGGCCTGAAGGAATTATTAGCTGTCCAACTCAGGAAATATTTTTTAACAGTCCTAGGTTGGATAAGCTACTCTTCACAAGAGCTGGCTTTTTGGACCCTGCAATTTACGAAACAATGAACGATATAGACAGAGATTCAGCTCGTCAGTCCGTCTCTTCACTTCTCCAGCAGTTCATTTCCGAGAAGAGAAACATAGAAGAACCCCTTCAAATCCAATTGAACTCTGCATCTTTCCCAATTGACGTCACTCTATCAAGACAAAGACTAACGATGCTTTACCAACTCCAAATCAAGAAGACAGCTTGTTTGCTAAGTTTCTTGACACGACCGAGCTTCGGATTAACTCTTCAAATCAAAATGCTAACAATATAAGCACTGCCCGCGCAGTAGCAAATATTATTAGCGCATATGAAGAGAGAGTTCCAGTGTCCTTGAGTGAAAGACGTAGATCAGGAAAAAAATAATTCGGATCCGGTAGAATTTTGGACTGACTATTTCTACGCTTACCCAGAGTTAAGTGAAATTGGTTGTATGCATCTCGCAGTGCCTGCAACTTCAGAACCAAGTGAAAGCGCATTTAGTACTGCTGGGTACTTTACTCGAAAGCAGTGCTCACGAATGACTGCAAAGTCACTTGGGCTTCGAATGTTTCTAGTGATAAGTTTTGATTTATGGGGTCATTATTTTTTTTTATATTTGATCTTTCTTATTAATCAATGTTTGTCAATGCTCATTTTACTCTCATAAGCCTAAAAAAAGGAAAAAAACGGAAATATCGACCGTTAAACGTTAACGACCGTTAAAAAGAAAAAACTACTGTTTACTGTTTTTCGGTAAAAAAAAAGAAAAAAAAAACAGAATTCCGTTTTTTTTCTCGTTTCTGTTAAAATCTGTTTCTCTTCCGTTTTTTTTATTGCCGTTTTTTACTGTTTCTGTTTTAGCCAAAAATAGAAACGGTGCCGACCTCTATTACAGAAGATTATGAATATCATTTTTGAAAAAAGAAAAGTACCTAGTGATTTTAGGAAAACCTTAATTAAACCATTGTATAAGAAAGGTGATAAGAATGAGTGTGGTAATTATCAAGGTATTGGCTCTGGCTCTGTAGGCGGCAAATTACTTAGTATGATACTTTTTAGACTGAGAGACGTTGTAGATAAAGTGATAAGAGAAGAACAGTGTGGTTTTAGAAAGGTTAGAGGATATGTCGATCAAATTTTCACTCTTAGATTAATAATTGAGAGGTGCCCAAGTTATCGAACTCCTTTGGTCCTTAGTTTTATAAATTATGAGCAAGCTTTCGATTCTGTTTGTAGAAGAGATTTAGCGAAGGTATTATCCTTGTATGGTATACCAAACAAATACATTTAAAGTAATTAGTGATATGTAGTACACTATAAGTGCTATGATCAGGAAGACAGCTTCACTTACCTTGGTAGTATTATTAGTAAAGACGGTGGGAGCAGTGAAGATTTTAAAAGTAGAATGGCCAATGCTCAGGGTGTTTTTACACAGTTGAAATTTTTTTTGAAGAATAGGACTTTTTTTTTAACAATTTAATTTTATACCCACTTTATTTTAGTAAATTAATTTCCCCCTAAAGGAGAAGCAAGAATCGTGACACTTCCCGATTCTTGCTTAGAAGTGACTCCAGGACAGAGTGTATCATAGGCCTAGCTTATAGTTCATACCCCTCCAGGACTATAATAAGATATGAAGAAGATAATGAGCTAAAAGATAAACTAAAAGTGAAAAGAAACAAATTAATGCAGAACATATGTTAGGTGGTAAACATTGTATTACAAAGCAGAGATGAGTTATGCCCGAAAAAAGGTCCATTATATTAGGTCAAACAAAATAGCAACACGACTAACTTTCTTTAACATTGCATCTCGGACAGTACCTCTGAAACAGAAATATGCAGTATCAGTTAGTTTATAGCTAGAAAGAATACCTAATTATTCTGAATTTAAATTTATAGGTTGTAGAGGGTGGGGGATTGGATCAAGTACGGGAAAGCTGGTTCTTAGCTTTAAATTTCGGTACTTGTTTAGTATCCAGTAAACATGCGATAAGTGAAGTTTCTTTAATGCTAATGAAATCAAAAAAAATAGGATGAAAATATAATAGTTCAGAAACAAATTTGTGCTATATATTTGCACATTAAGAAGTGGGGGTAAAGCATAGCATATATTAAATACATAACATAACCTATGTACCCTTTTTTGCCCCTTCAACCCCAAGAAACTAAAATTTAAATATTTGTCACGGAGTGAATAATACCCCACTAGGCAACAAAAACCTGTTTTTCATATAGTTTCTTTGAGATTTTCGATGCGGTCTTTCCTGTGTGTTTACTGGATTCTAAACAAGTACCTAAATTTCTTAGAAACAAAAGTTAGGAAGCTACAGTCTGAGTTGGTTTAAAGTAGCCAATTTTAGATTTGCGAGATTTTGATTTTTTCGATTTTTTTCAACGAAAATACCAAAATAAAAGATTTTTCAATGAAAATATCTAACAAGAGATTTTTCAAAATCTTGAGGGGGGGGGGGGTAAAATCTGAGGGAGTCAATATTCCTCTCCTATTTGCATCACATCTCGAAAGGAAGGTAAAGGCACGCGAAACATTTAAACCCTAACTCAGAAAAACCCTAACTCATAAAAAAATACAAATAGACTCCAATCAATTGTAGACAAAAAAAACTACAAAGAGTTGCTCAAAATGTTCCGAAGAAGCTAAACGAGTGATTAATTCGGCCTGATTTTAGGCATCATGTCCTGTACAACCTGACTTGCTGTCACAAGATTGATGTCTGAAAAAGTCTTAATGAAAGGCTTTAATATTCTGTCACAAACGGCAAAGACTCAAGTACACGAGGCGAGTTTACAAGCTACAAGCCAGCTTTTTCACAACCAGCTCGTAGCCTAGTCCCCTGTACTTGATCTGGATGCACTTGCTCCGTTAACTGCTTCTAAAAACGCTCTCGAAAGAGTTGAACTGCCGGCGGCTTTATACACCCCTCGTCAGTTGAAGGATGTCAAATATTGTCCTTTTAGGCCAACCGTCTAGGGCCAAACGAAAAGCAGGTTGTCTTCGTTTGGAGTGGGAGGATGTCATAAAAAAAATGAAGAGAAATTTAGACTTCCTGGGGGGGGCGGTTAAAGTGGGAGGCGTTGAATAGATTAGGATGGAGGAGGAGCGTGCGTAGCTGTATTGGTCTCAGATGGCTCGGTGCTGCAGTGAGTTGTAAGTAGTGGTAGTAGTATCTAGCCGAGGGGTTAGCACACTAGACTTGAAAAACTTTGTCCTTGAGGACGGGAGATCGAGGCTTGGTGTAGCTGATTTTTTGGATTGGATCAGGGGTCAATGGCTTGGCACTATAAGCTCAGCCAGAGTTGAATCGGCCCTAAATGGGTATCTGGAGAGATCTGAGGAAGGTAAATAGCAAGGGTTTTGAAAACACAGGATGGCTAGCCCACTTAAGAAAAAGCGTCAGTTAAAATTCTTTGTCTTGATTCAGGTAATAACTTGGTGTAAAATCAAAGTTAGAATGTTAGCAGCTGTTTTCCATTCTGTTTTCCAAAATATTCCATTTTGACAACTATGATGCACTTCGTAATTTTTGATTTAGTAGGCTATAATATTCACCCAATAATCCACCTTAATATTCCTTGAAATTTTCAACCTAATGCCGTTACCCTTTTCTAAGATTTATTTAAAAAAAAACTTTCCAAAAAAGCAGTTTCCTCAAGAAAAGTAAATACCATAATAAACTTAAGATCAAAAGAAATAGAAACCTACAATAACTCAAACTCAAAACGACCAGAAATTACTATTAAAGAATAAATGAAACCCAAAACGAACAGAAATCAAATAAACAGCCATAGCAAAAAAAAAACATACAACAGGCATAAAAAAAGGTATTCAAAAAACATACAACTAATATAAATGAATAAAGAAATCTTAAAACAAGTAAAGCTCAAATTGAATTATGCAAATCAAGCTTAAAACGAACAAAAATATTTTGCTATTGAAGCATAAATGAAACCCAAAACGAACGGAAATTAAGTAAACAATCATAGCAAACAAACATACAATAGGTACAAATTTAAATGAGTAAATAAATCTTAAAACGAGTGAAACTTGGGTAGAATATGGAGATCAAGCTTGAAACGAACAAAAATATCTACAAAAAAGAGCTTGGGTTTTGCTTCTTTCTCTCACTGTAAAAGTCTAAGACCTACTGCGTCACTGGCGCTTTACTGAAAACTATGTGTCTTGAACAGTCTTGAAAAGTACAAATAAAATGAAACTGAATGTTTGATATAGAAGGCTATTAATTGTTAAAAAATCATCAGTTCAAGATTTTATTTCACTATAATTTATTTTCATTTTCAATGCTGCAATAACTGGAAAAGGAAATATTTGTAATATAATTCGCTTTCAGTGAAGCACCAATGACGTAGTAGGCTTTAGAGTTTTACAGTTAGGGAAGGAGGCAGTATCCAAACTCTTGTTTGTAGTGAAGCTGCTGTAGTGAGCAACAGTCTTGGAAAGAACTAATAAAATTAAACTGAATATTTGATATATAATGATATTAATTGCTGAAAGCTCATCACTTCAAAATTTAATTTTACTATAATCTTTATTATTATTTTTTTAATATTGTAGTAAGTACAAAACAAAATATTTTTAATATAATTAGTTTTCAGTAAAGCGCCAATGATGCAGTAGGTTTTAAACTTTTATAGAGAGAGAAGGAGGCAAAATCCAAGCTCTTGTTTGTAGAAATTTTTGTTCTTTTCAAGCTTGAATTGCATATTCAATTTGAGTTTCACTCGTTTTAAGATTTATTTACTCATTTAAATTAGTACCTATTGTATGTTTGTTTGCTGTGATTGTTTATTTAATTTCTGTTTGTCTTGGGTTTCATTTATACTTCAATAGCAAAATATTTTTGCTCGTTTTAAGCTTGATTTGCATTTTCAATCTAAGATTTACTCGTTTTAAGATTTATTTGTTCATTTAAATCAGTTTTATGTTTTTTGTATACCTGTTTTTTTTTAATACCTGTTGTATGACTTTTTGCAGTGATTGTTTATCAATTTGTTTACAAATTGACAAACAAACAAACTTTGAAAAAAAAGGCACTGTACACTGCATAAAAAACAGAGAATCCTTCTAAAAACTATTTATTTGTACCAGTAGAAAGAAGATGTTTCTTATAATTATATTTAACTGACGGAACTGAAACAGAATCTTTTATTTCCAGCGGAATACTGTTCCAAAATTTCACTCCAACGTATTTGATAGAAAAAGCTGCTCTTTGCGTGTGACAAATATCCGAGATAAGAGAAAAATGTGTAGATGACAACGTTGGATAAGCATGATAATGTGACGATAAATGAAAAAGGATAAGTTGTGTTAGTCCTGGGGGTGCTAGACTATTCAAGTATTTATATATGAAAACAGCTGTTTGCTGACAAATTTGTCTCACTGTTTGCAACTGAGATCTAAGAAAAAGCTTCTTTAGTATTAAGTCTATTAAAATACATTGACTTTACAGCTCTATTTTGTAAGATTTGAATTCTCTTCAAATTATAACAAACAGAATTAGCCCAAACGTAACAACTATAATGCATACAAGGATAAACAAGAGTAAAATAAAGGGTTCGCAAAACTTTTTGCGGAAGGAAATTTTTAAGTCTATACAAAATCCCACCTCCTCTTGCAATTTTTATAGATATTGAATTTACATGTTCTTTCCATGACAATAATTACGCCTAAATATTTCAATTTTGAAACCCTATATATTAAATGTCCATCAGCTGTTAAAGATAGTTCAGTGTTTACCTTTTTAATAGTAGAAAAAATCATGTAATTTTTTTTTTTTTTAATATTAATCAATAAACGGTTACTCCTCGTATATTTTATTAGATCATTCAACGCGCTCTCCATGGTCTTAAAAAGGATTTCGATACTTAAAGCTCGGAATAATAAAACTGTATCATCTGCAAATGATATTGTCAAACAATATTTCATAAAATGTCCTATATCCGCGGTATAGATGAGGTAAAGGAGTGGCCCTAAAATCGACCCCTGTGGAATTCCGCAAGTTATTAGGTGCTCTCGTGATCTTTTTGGTCCAGCTATAACGACCTGTGACCTATCTGATAGATATGACTCAATCCAACTAACAATTCACGGTAGAATTTTATAATTCTTTAACTTTCTAACTAAAAGATTATGGTTTACTTTATCAAATGCTTTCGACAGGTCAATAAATAAAGCTGAGGCATAAAAACCTGTATCTAGAAAATCTTTCGCTTTACAAATAAAATGGGTATTCGCGTGATCCGTCGAATGCCCTTTCCGAAATCCATATTGGCTAGGTTGTATTATTTCATTTTCTTCCGCAAATTTACTTATTTTATCATGCATAATTTTTTCAAAAATCTTCGAAATAACTGGTAAAACTGAAATA
This sequence comes from Artemia sinica, assembly GCA_027921565.1. Lineage (NCBI taxonomy): Eukaryota > Metazoa > Arthropoda > Branchiopoda > Anostraca > Artemiidae > Artemia > Artemia sinica. The sequence continues at coordinate 17,166,786 of CM051256.1, read as the reverse complement.
GGGCGGTAATTATTTATCTCTTCCTTATTTCCATACTTATATAAAGGTATAATACGGCTTTTCTTTAGACCCTTTGGAACAATTCCGTTTTGAAAAGACAAATTGATTAAAAAAATCAAAATATGAGATATCACCGGCAAAACATGTTTTAGAACCCGTTTCGGCATGTGATAAATTCCAGGAGCTTCTGATGGTCCCAAAAAGTTCACTATCTTCTCCAAATCATTTGTGGAAACCGGTTCAAAAACAAAAATGCTTCCATCATCATCAAAATTTGAAGAAATTTTACTTCCGTCTTCTATGTCAATATCATTATCAAATAGTGACGAAATATTTTGACTAATTTCAGTAAAAATTTACAAAAACTATCAGCTATATATTGATAATTTCCTATTCTTTCCCCATTCGGGTTAACTATTTCCTTGGGGATCTCATTATCTTTATGTTTATTTGGCCTCAAAATTCGATTAATAATTTTCCATGTTGAAGATACATCATTCTTCGCAAGTTCAAAGGCATTAAAAAAATAATTCTTCTTAGCATCTCATTTTTTCTTATTGACAACATTTCGATAACTAACATAAATATCTCGATTTTCATTCGACGGTTTCTTCAACATTCTACTATAAAGCTTGTTTCTTAATTTTATCATGTTTTGTAATTCCTTTGTTAACCACGGAGGTTTAAAATTATTTTTCTTTCTCGATCTATTCTCATGTGGTCCTTCAATCTTACAACCCTTGTGCATTGCTTCACGAATCTTATCAGAAAACAAAACACAACCTACTTCAGGGTCATTCTGACTCAAAACATCGCTCCATTCTAGTTTTCTTAAATGATCTTTTAATTTATTTAGGTTTGGCTCATTGAAAACAAATATTTTCTCTTCAATTTTATGCTGGTCATTGGGATACGATGAGTAGAATGAGTATTTGGACATGATGAGCAGGATACCTGGCAAGAGAGAACATGTTTCTTGTGCTTTTCGGAAAATCTTGCACCTATTGTTTGAATCATAGACAAAATATATGTAATATCTTTTACTTTTTGTTTGTGGTTTCACCACCAAAGAAAGGCGCAGTTAAATCCGTCTCTGGCGAAATGCTAGAAGATGAAAACGCGCAACTTGATCGATGGAGGGAGCACTTCGCAAAGCTATTAAACGCCGAAAGAGTCAACGTTGACCCCAACCTAACTGCATCCACTCAGTAAACAACACATAAAAATCTACCAGAGCCTGATCCTCCCTCGGTAGAAAAGATACAAAATGCCCTGCTGAAAATGAAGAACAACAAGGCACCAGGAACCTGCGGGATCACCGTCGAGCTGCTAAAGTTCAGAGGACTGGCATTGCTACTTTGGCTGCACATTCTGTTCTCCATCGTCTGGTCAACCGAATTGATACCTGAAGAATGGAAGAAAGGGATAATCCTTCCTCTATGGAAGCGGAAAGGTAGCCGCAGCGATTGCTCAAATAACAAAGGAATCGCCCTCCTGTCAGTGCCTGGGAAACTATTCACCATGACGTTGCTTGATAAAAGTATCCAGTTCATTCTTAAGTGCCGCCGGATTCAGCAATCAGGTTTCATGCCCAACAGATCCACGACCGAGCAGATATACACTATTCGCCAGGTCATGGAGGAGGCCCGTGAGTTCCAGCGTACAGCATATATTGCCTTTGTTGACTTTAAAGCAGCTTTCGACTTGATCGACCGTGAGTCCCTTTAGGTGATATTAAAACGAACGGGTTTCCCTGATAAATATGGTCGTCGAAGCCCACTATTCGAAATAGATACTGGTGTAAGGCAAGGTAGTGTTGCTGCTCCTGAACTTTTCAACGCGGTGATTGATTATGTCAGGGATCGAACCACGAATCGGCTCCAAATTGGACTGAAATATGGTGATAGAGTCCTAGCCGATTGCGACTTCACAGATGATATTGCCCTGATATGCAATTCTGCAGCTGAACTCGAGGAAGCTCTCAATACACTGTAGGAAGAAGCCCTGAAAGTGAGTCTAAATATTAGCTGCCAGAAAATAAAAATAATGATCATCGACCCGGAAGGAAATTCCACCAACTCACCACCATTTAACATATTAGGGCACACTATTGAAGTTGTCAAGTCTTTTACTTACCTTTGATCTGCCATCTCGGATAACGGCTAAATTGAAATGAAAGTCCAGTCGCGCATAGCGAAAGCCGCGTCTATTATGGCTCGATTATGCCGTTCCTTGTGGTCAAAGCCCAACATTAGCCGAAAAACAAAATGCGGATATACAACATAACCGTAACGCAAGTCCTTCTCTACGATGCTGAAACTTGGCCGGCAGCTGCTTCTGTTCGTGATGCCATAGATGTGGCCCAAGCAAACTTTCTAAGACGAATCAAAGCGATCAAGTGGTACGACTTCGTCTCAAACACCCGACTGCTGACACCAGAGTATATAAATTATAGGTTTTATGATCGTTCCCTATCTCACCCATTATAAAAACCCGGACCGAGGTGCGAGTGCTCCAGAGAACGTAGAAACATAAGTGACATTAGATCTTTTCACGGGTAGACAAGTCAAAATTTCTTTTGAACACGAAACTTGGCTTCAACGTTGGAACACTACATTTTTAAAGAAATTAATTCTAAATTAATTTAATCCATTACATATATGAAAATCGACAATTAGTAGTGCAATGTTATTATTAGATGTTTTTAGGAATTACAAGTAGGTTTCGAAGTTTCGAGTTGTTTTTAAGGGTATTTGAGAAAGTTACTGCCAACTTACGTGTTCCAGGGTAATTGGACCGCTAATGGCAGATCAAATGAAAGGAGCTGTTTGTACGCGCCGATATATATATATATATATATATATATATATATATATATATATATATATATATATATATATATATATATATATATATATATATATATATAGGAACCCTTATCGCTATCTAAATTCACAAAGTGCAAAGATTTTCAAACAGAGATGTTAATTGTTTAAAGTTCAGGAAAGGTCTGGCCATTTCATACGAAAACATTGATTGAAAACGAAACTAGTTCTTATCTCGGCTCTCCGCCAAAACAGGTAAATCAGTCTTTTTCAAGTCACACACGAACTACATTCTGAGAAAATTAAATATCACAACGTGAAAAAAAAAATGATAAACCATCACATCTATCCACAAGTTATTAGAAGGAAAACAAAGATCCTCTATCAAATTTCAAATGACATTTCTATGGCCCAAAAAAAGAGCATAAACGAGGAAAAATTTCAATGAAAATTAAAGGAAATTAAAAGGATAATAAAATAATGGAGATTAAAGGGAACGTTTTTCCTTACCAATAAAAAAATAATAAGAAAAAGTTTTGATGCTCCATGGCACAATACTACTATTTAAAACCACAGACTATTGTGAAATCTAATAGATAATCTGTGCTAAAACTGTTAGGTTGCCCTTTTGTGGTAAACAATTTTGTAGCAAATTTCAAATCCTCCCGCCACTTCGTGGATCTCTCTCCATTATGAAATTTTGGCTATTTCCCTATTGCAGTATTGATTAGAAGTTAATACTAGAAATTTCCTTATTTTCACAAATTTCATCAACCCCCGCCCCCATTTTTAGAAATCCTACATAGGCCAATTAGTTAAGTCCACTGTATATAAATAATAGATTAAGTCTTAATTTGTATATAAATTAAGTCATACCTGTGAGATGGGACAGTTGCAAACCACTTGGCCACCTCACCAAGTTTCTTTCTGCTTTCGCAATTACGAACAATACAATTTCGAACTATTTCTCGTCGATTGACGCATACATACTAGTCCGATAATGCAAGAAGAAGTGGGAGGAGCTGTTTGTTCGCATCGGGAATGAAGAGCCAGAAATTATCAGCGGAAAACTTACTGCTATTATCTTTATACGGTGGCTGACAATAACGGAGCAGACCCCTAACTCTTGTCAGTTCACCGTAAGAACCCTATGGTGGTTTGGCCATTTAATTCGCATGCCAGAAGAAGTAACCGCCAGCACAATTTCCAATTTTTATCTCCCTCAACATGGCTAGAAGCTTCCTCTTGAAAGACCCCGGTTCAGATGGAGGGACAGCCTTACCCAGTACCTCTCCGTGATCGGTACTGATCTCCAAGAAACAGTCACGCTTGCGCAGGACCGTTCGGAATGGAGGCGATGATTCCCATCTCTCTCTACGCTGGACCACCAGCAGGAGCTTTTAGTCAAGTTTAAGTTTAAACACTTTTCATTTCGTACCAATCGTTTTTTTCTCATCGGTTTTCTATGCATCTGTACCAGGCATTACGACATAGGAAGTTTCCAATCTGCTCTTAAGTAACTTTCGCCATCTAAAATTCAGAATGGTAAATATATTAAAATAAGAATATATATTCATTCTGAAAATGTATATTTGCCTAAATTTTCATAAGGAAAGGAAGAGAACTTATTTCATTTAAGGTAAAAATAAGAATTAAAACACAACTCACAAGCAAACTACCACAGGCCACTAAGGTTTAAATATAAAAGACTTTCAAAATCTTAAGCTTGGAATCCCTTGAGTGACTAATCTTATAGCCTACTGACAAAGTGGAACACTTCTTCAATTTTGCCTGAAAAATCGAAGGTAACATAAAACTGTCATTTTTAGGTTGTACGAGCCTAATTAAGGCTTCCAGTAGCCAATAATAGAACCCAAAGACAAATAAATCTGAAATTTGTTTACCATTATTCTCATCTTTCTATGGTACCTGGCACTAATTTAGCAGTTGGACTCTAGAAGGAAACATGTTTAAAAAACACTTTTTAAATTAGCCTTTAAAAAGCCTAGGCGATGCAGACAAGTTGTAGCTGACAGATATTTCACATGCTTCCACTTTCATTCAAAATCTCCTACATTTTCTTATAAATTGACCAATTGCATGTTGGTTAAGATTCTACTTTAGCTGCTCTTGGCTTTCTTGGAAAGCAGTTAGGTTAGGAAAATGAAGCAATCAAGGATGGGTCTACAGGCTAAAGTAGGCTATGTCATGGAAAGGTATTTTGAAGTACCTACCTCCACTCCTTCTCCCTCTAGAGGGTAGTGGCAGATCCAGGGAGGGGATAAGTAGTGTCAGGATATATTTTAAAGTTGATTTGATCAACCTATTTTGCACCCCTCCTAAAATAATCCTGGATCTGCCCTGCTAGAGGTCCTGAAATTTGCCTACATGACAGTTATATAGCCTACCTATTGAAATTTTGACAAAACTACATTTAGGCTACCTTAATTTTCAGCTATCAGTTTCTTTTCTCTGGCTTTAGTTCTGAAAATGCAATTCCTGTTATTTGAGTAAAATATTAAGTCCTATAAATGTTTTTTTTTCTTCAAAATTTAGGAAATGTATTTGTATATCTTTAAAACCTTTTAGATTAAGATATAGCAAAGTTGTGAAGCTGAAAAAAAAAATTGTTATACTTCATATAAGCAGAAGATCTATTTTGCAAGGTTTCACTTTTATAACACACAGATTTTTAAAGGTCAAAACCCTCTAAAGAGAGAAGGAGTAGAGGTAGGTACTTCAAAATACTTTCCTGGGACATACTTTAACCTGTAGACCCATCCCTGAAAGTTTCATTTTCCTAGCCTAACCCCTTTCCAAGATAGCCAAAAGTAGCTAAAGCAGAATTTTACTGCATTGTTACTGCAATCTCAAAAGAAAGGAAATCCAAAGAATATTCCCCCTATAGGAAAATTTCCCTGGAGTAGGCCTATACCATAGGTAAATTTGAAGTTGACAACATTATTGGTAATATTCTAGTTTAGCTACTCTTGGAAAGGGATTAGGTTAGGAAAATGAAACATTCAGGGACAGTCTATAGACCCAAGTATGCTCCAGGAAAGTATTTTGAACTACCTTCCTCCACTCCTTCTCTCTCTAGAGGGCAGTGACCTTTGATGACCTATAAAAATCTTTGTGTTATGAAAATGAAACCTTGCAAAACAGATCTTTGGCTTAAATTAAGTACAGCAAAATTGTCTTAAGCTTAATAACTTTGCTCAGTCCCAATTTATGAGGTTTCAAAATCTGCAGATACATTTCCTATATTTAGAAAAAACCCATTGATATGGTTTAAAATTCTACTCAAATAACAGGAATTGCATTTTCAGGACTAAAACAAGAGAAAAGGTAACCATTATCAGAAAACTAAGATGAAATGTTGTTTTGTCAAAATTTCAATAGGTCAAGTTGACCTGTCCTGTTGTCATTGCTATTGACCTGTCAAGTAGGCAAATTTTTAAGACTTAGAAATATGAAGAGGGTTAACATGGAAGATTGGCAATACCTTCCCATAATTTTTGTTTACCCTGGATTCATTGCTGAAAGTTTCATTTTCCCCCTTTCCTAGATAGCAAAAAGTAGCTAAACTAGAATTTTACCAACATTGTTTAGCTAGGATGAAAGTCAATACACTGCTTGATGTTTTTTATGCTCTTCCATAATTCAGTCATTTGCTTCTATGGGAAATAACATTTTGAGCTCTTAAATGGGCTCAAAGAAGGGTAAATGTGTATATTAACCAAATATTCAGATAGCCAAGAAAGAAATTTACCTCTATAATCAATACCATCCTGAATCCAAATATGAAATTCATTTCAATTCAATTCAAACTTTTTATTTCCTCCAAATACAAAGAGTAAAAAACAAATAAAAATAATAACTGCTAATCAACAGGCAATAAAATTATTTTAAACTATATAACAACAAGTACGCAAAGGCCTTCAATCAAAATTACCATACAAATTAACACTTCATTCAATAGATAATAAAATAACACTTCACAAATTAACACTTCATTCAATCAATTTCCATCACAAATTTAATTTTAAACCCTTAACAGACCCTCAAAGATGATAGCCTTTATTCTTATTTTAGATACAGCTTAGGCTATATACCTGTGTTCTTACCTTCAAACTTACCTCTATAATCAGAATTTCATCCTGAATCCAAATGTGATGTTTGTTTCCATTGCAAATTCAATTTAAGCCCAACATTTCTGATCTTACCCAAAAATATAGCCTGTATTGAATATTTCCCATGCATTTATTGATCCTTGATTTTGTTTCTTTCAATTTAATTTATGGGTAGACTGGTTTTGACAAGATTTTTGTTAACAGCTTTATGAGCTGTATCTAAAATAAGAGAAAAAGGCATCATTTTTGGGGGTCTGTAAAGGGCTTAAAATTAAATTTGCAACACAAATGAATGTTGTATTTGGATTCAAGATGAAATTCTGATTAAAGAGGTCAGTCTGTTTCTTGGCTATCATAATATGCTGTTAATATATACATTTACCTAAAGCAGCCCATAACAGCCAAAAGTTTTAAAATATGTTTCTTAGAAAACTGGCTAGTGAGAAAAAATCGCCATTTATAGTTTATTCAGGAAAAATTTTTTAAAGTAACTATAGCTGAAAATTTGAAAAAAAATGAAAATAAAATGTAGGTGAAAATTTGCAAAATTTTTAATATGAAGTACAGATGGTAAAATTCTAGCAAGCTACTTTTTATTATCTTGGAAGGGTTTAGGTTAGGAAAATAAAATTTTCAGGGGTGGATCTACATGCTAAAGTGTGTACTGGGAAGGTATTTTGAAGTATTTACCTCCACTCCTTCCTCTAGATGGCACTGACCTTTGATGACATTTAAAACTTCTGTGTTATAAAAGTAAAACTTTGCTAAATAGATCTACTGCTTAAATGAAGTATAAGAAAAGTATTTTTAACTTCACAGCTTTACTCAATCCCAATTTAGAAACCCCCTCAAAAATGACACATTTTTGAGGGGTTTTCAATGATGACACATTTTTTCAAAAATGACACATGTTTTCTGTGAAATTGGAATCCATTAAGGGCTCAGAATGTAATTTACCCCATAGCATTTATTGAATTTAAGAAGGAGGATAAAAAAGGTATCAAGTGATGTATTAATTCATCCAAGCTAAATTATGTTGTCAACAACAGATTTACTTCAGGATATGTCCTCCCCCTTTCATGTTGGTAACAGTTGTATTTTCCAAGAATAAAGTATTTAAAAATTCGCCATGCAGAAAACTTCTTCACAGGAAAATCCTCACTAGAAAATTTTGACCTGACAATTCTCCTCCCCCCAAAGAAAATCATCCAAGGAATTTTTCCTATGTGTAATATAATCATATTTTTAAATTTAGAAGTATTTAAAAAATTAAGTTAGGATTACCACATTAACCCACTGGGAGTTGTTGGATCATTAATACCCAGAAAACATGAATAACATGAATGAGGTATAACTAACGCATCACTTAGCCACATGACAGGCTTCTATCTATGGATTCTCATAGAAGGCTGTCATCTAACTGCAGACAATATGAGCCTTTTCTTGATGACATGACATCATCACAGGTTCAATACAGCCACCCTGTGAAAAATACAAATTCTTTCTTGAAGTATTGACCTATTTAGATTGTTTTTGTGGCCAGTCATTGCTGTTCCTTGTTTTCCAGCCATAGATTTTATTGTCCAATTTTGTTCATCTTTACCTGAGTAAAGTGTAGCAATGCTACTTTACAGTATTAATGGCCTAGTGAAATTTGTTGGTAGATTTAGTCTGAAAATACCACTTTTACATATAAAAATACTTTTTGCTGAAAGAAAAGCTGTCAAAAACACAAGTCATGCTGCTAAAATGTCAGCAGCCTTTGGAATTCTGTTCAATTCTGCTACTGGCAGCTTTGGAACTTTTTCCATACCTGAAGGAAGCTGCTAAGTCCTTGTTTAGGTTGGGAGGGTATTAATAATGGAATGCTATTTGCTCATTTTATGACTAAAAAGTGCAGGGTATCAGTCATAGTAGTATTTACCCCTTTAGAACTGGACTGACAGAGTATTAATGACTTAGAGGAATTTTGCTTGTATCTACAGGAACAAATAGACAGGATCCCAGGTATCTATTACCTTAAATTGCAGCTTGGAACAATCTAAGGATTTCTCATTGTGAAGCTCCAGAGTGGATGATTGAAGTTGTTTTCAATGCTGTGTAGTGACCCAGTGCAGTTGGATGATCAGTTTGAGTTTACACTCTCCAAAGGACCACTCCAGCATCCAGCCTTCATTTGAAAATGTTGTTTATTAGGAGAATTTAATGCCCAGATCAGTAGAAATAGGGATAGATGGTATCCTAGACT
>CM051256.1:17075080-17152580 GCA_027921565.1 Artemia sinica | reverse complement strand
TTAGCCAGAAGGCGGTGAGCCTCTGGGCACCCAAGACCTTTCTTGAATCCAAGGTGATTGTCCGCAAAGTGTCCATTATCAAGCTCAGGGAAGATAACATTTTCAAATACTTTGCTCAAGATGCACGAGACGGTTATGGGTCTATAAGATTTGCATTTGCTTGAATCTTTTCCTGTTTTGGCGATAGATGAGATGACCCCTTTCAGGAAAGAGTTTGGAACAAAACCCCTGGTGATGCTCATCTGGAAGATAAGCTGAAGATTGAAATAGAAGCATTCAGGTAATTGCTTGAGGTGTTCTATTGAGGGTATTTTGTACCCTGTTCACTCAAGTGAAGAGCCTCATGTCCTTAAATGGATATATTTGAATAGAAAACGTGAGTTTAAACTAAAATATATCTCCTGTCAAAAACGCAATTTGAGGGCAGAATTTTTTCAAGAATTTAGTAAAATTTTCTTTATTCCGATTCTAAGTATGATGATTCAAACATTGTACATTGTATTTAACACAGACTAAGGACTGTTTTATGCTCCAAACAATTGAATACAATGGATGGGGGATTTGTTGAATAGCCCCAAAATAGAAACTTGGCTACGCCACTAGTGAGGTGACTCACTTTACAATTGCAATTGTAATCATTTCTTCATTTCACAGTGTTTCTTCATTTGAAGAACACTTCATTTCTCCCCAAGGAAGAACTCAAGGATTCCATTCACTTCCATTTTCAAACATTTCTCCTTTGAATCTACAGCCACTAGCTGCCAGAATATGTGCGTCTCTCTTTGCCTGTAGAATAAATATATAAAAAATAAAATAGATGATAGGGAAGAATCCATAACAGGTTAGTCCTTAGAAAGTGCACTAAAACCTCCAATTTGGAATTGTGTGAACCCTCCCCAGCTACTACAGCCACTCTTTACATACACAGTGGCTGGAAATTAAAATAATGATAATGCATGGGGGACAGAGACAACAGTAGTGTGTTGACTCTGAAAAAATGGCCATATGTCACTTTGCTAAAACCAGCTTCTGTAAAGGATTTAAGATACCAGTGTACAATTGAAGGCATACATTGACCCACGGTTAAGTCCAAGCTGTTGAATCAAAGGAGGCTATTCAACGTGTATCACAGATTAAGTTGTGCAATCACAAAACAAGCCAAGTCCTTAAAGCAGAATTATGCTGCATAGATTCTGCATAATTCTGCCTTAAAGCAGAATTATGCTGCATGCAGCATAATTATGCTGCATAGCCATTCACTGACTTGGCGCAAAAACGAGTCAAGTCCTGATTAGGTATGAAAACGATCTAAGATCTAAGTTGGTTAAAAAATGAAATGTGTCCATGCTGCAGAATGTCTATGATGAGCTAGAAAGACAAACAGCAAAGAAGTCCTGGCGCAGAAATGAGCTAAGTCTAAGCTACTGAATTTTGAGGATGTAGTTAACAAATAAACCAAATTCTGATTCAAGACTCCTAGACTCCCATCCGTTTTTCACCTTCCTTCACTCGCCATACTTGTTATGGTTGGGAGCTTGCAAATGGCCTAGGCTTTTTGTAGTGCATAGAGTTTTGGCTCTTTTTATGTTTGATTTTCTTTTCCTTGGGCAACCAGAAAAATCTCTAAATAGCAATTTAGTTGAAAATTGAAGAATTTACATGCTGTTTGTTATCTCCAATCACTTACTTCCCTTTCTAGGATTAGAAGTTCAGGCCATTGGCCCTTGCAACAATGGCGTCAATTCATGAAAATGCTGGGGAGGGGCAAAATGTATTTTTGAAAACTTAGGGGGAGAGCAACTTGTTTTCAATCAAAATACCAAAAAAAACGTATCGTTCAAAATCTAGAGGATGGAAAAGCATCTGGGACAAAATTATGGTTATTAAACAAAAAATCTATTGCCTCCCCCCCCCCCTATAGGTGCCACTGCCTTGCAGATCGTTATTCATTTTTTTTAGCGGTACTAGGGCCTTTAGCCCTTCTGATGACGTCACTCCTATTGTTGTTTTCTTGTTGTTGCTTTTTCAGTTAGTTTAATTTTTTGGTGTTTCAAGGATAAAAAAATCATCCTCATGGTCTCTATATTATTCTGCAAAGATTTGACCTTTCTAGCTTGAGCAGTTTAGTTATTAAATGATTTAATGATGTGAACAATTGTAGAAAAAAAAATATTCTGCTGCTTTTTGCACACTTTTATCACTGTATATATCAATTGTTGTAAGATGAGTATCTATTTTTTTTTCTTGTTTTTTTTTCTAGGAAAGGAGGGTGCTTAAAATACTAAAAAATTGTGTTTTCAGGCTATAGTTTTATTATATTGTACAAGTTGTGTACTTTATTATTTACTTCTTTATGTACAAGTTTGCATACTTTTATAAGTACGTATACACCAAATTCTGCCAAGATGAGAAGTTTCATATAACTGGTTTTTATAAATGTGAAAAATTAGAGAGAAAAAAAGATGAAACTTTTACGTCCAAATTTCATAGGTCTTACCTGGGGGTCCTTTGAATTGACTTTGAATGTAATGTCTTTCCTGTTTTAAGGTGTTTCACCTTTAGACAAGGGCTGTACAGAGGGCTAAAAAATGATGTATGGTGAAACAAGGTGAACAGTAAAGCCTGTATTAACGCCAGCCAAAGTAAGACCAATAATCGAAATGCAAGTAAAATGCTCAATAAGAAGGGATTTTATTACCATAGTGATTTTTCTAAATGTTAATTTTCACTGTAAAACCTTCTTATTGAGCTTTTATTTGCAGGTCCTTTTGTAAGATGGCAGCACAGGGCATCCGACTAAATTTGCAAAGGGATATTTTTGCACCCAATAATGAAGTGCTGGAGACTTTTGTTCACGTCACAAAATCAAAACATGCGCACGGAAAGCGTAAAAAGGAAGGTGGACATAGGGACTCTTTCCTGTGCGTATCAATTTGGAAGGATAGAATAGGAGCAAATATTACACAAGTAAAGAAAAATGAAAAGAATGTTTATTCTAAGAAGAGGGCTTGGAGCCTGTCAGAGCTTAATACAGTTGATGGAAAGAACAGTGACAAGAATTGCTTAGACTTTGACTTAGTTTTTGATAAAACTTATAAGTGGTCTGCCAGTAACAAACAAGAACGTTTTTCATTTTTATTGACCTTAGCTAAGTTGAGTGAAAGATCTAATTTAAGACAGTCGCCGCAGTTTTTAAACCTTCCCTCTGAACTCTTTATAGAACTAAAAGCTGATATGGGATCTACATCTCCTCTTATGTCAGTACTTTCTCTGCAGTCGAGCATTGAAGAAGAGGCTATATCTCCACAAGAAGAAGCAACACTGGAAAAGCTATTAAATGACTGTCAGACAGTTATCAGCGGTGGTGAATCATTTACTGACTTTATTCATAAAAAGCTTGCCCAAATAGAGAGTGTTAATATTAAGCAGCTAATTGGTGCAGAAGATCAGGTTATTGCTGTACTGTCAACGTTAGAACTAGCTGAGAAGCAAGCAAGTGACATTGAGTTGGTTTTGGTTCACTATGCAAATGTATTAAAAGAGGCACAGAATGCTATGTCTTCTGTGGGAAAAACGGTATCCCTTCAGACAACTCAGCAGAATCATAGGTTGCTTTTAGAAACACTGGAATGTATTGTAGAGCACTTGGATGTGAGTAACTCGCATTACGCGGTTATTAATAATCCTGACTTAACACCTGGGGCAGGACTCACTGCTGTCCGTGAAGCGGCTAAAGTTTTGCAAAGAGCTGTTTTTGTAAATTTCCCTCCTGAGCTTAAAAATATGAAAGGCATAGCAGACCAACTTCAAAGAATTAATAGGCTTAAGAGTCGACTATCTGGGTCTATTCATAGATATATGTCCAATTTGTTTGTTCACTATAGTAATGATGCTGGTGATACAATGAGTCAGTCAAGTTATAGCTCAAGAAGTTCAAATCTAAGTCTTCAGAAACATGGTTATATCCATAATCAACTTCTGCCTTATATAGATCTAATTCATTGGCTGAAAGCTATGGAACCTTCTGTGTATTCAGATTTACGTGATACATATGCTAGCAGTATGGCAAAGTTGTATGATAGAAACAGTGCACAGTTTTTTGAAGAAGCAAGGCTAAAAATTTATAATGTAAAGGAGAAGAAGATGAAAAGTGGTGATGCTGGTGGAGTCAAACGTCTAGACGCATCGTCGCCTGCTTCTGGCTCTTCTCAGCATCAGTCATTGCTTGGAATTGAAAAAGATCAGTGGTCAATCGAAGTCGATATGAATGACAGGAAAAAGTTTGATGAGCTTCTTGAATCGGTCCTCTCGGAATTAGAACCTGTTTGTCTTTCGGAACAAGAATTTAGTACCAGTTATTTCCTCTTGGACCCATCTATGACTTCTGACCTAGATAGTTCTGTTGTTTTCAAGTCAAAAACTATGAAACAAGCTAGTGAAGAAACAAGGAAGCTCATGTCGAAAATATTTCCATCAGTCGAGACAGAACTAGTAAAATTTATTGCTTATTATGAAAAATTAGATAATTTTTATGTACTATATGCATTAGTGAGATTGACACAGCATGTTCTGTCTGCCCAAGATACAGGTTCCTTCCTAAGCGTTACTTTTGGTACTGTTTTAATTCAAATAAAAAGGGCATTTGATCGATTTATGCTTGCCCAAATACAGTCGATTCAAGAGGCCAAGCCCCCAAAACGGAGCAAATGTGGGATACTGGCCGTTGTTTCCAATTTTGAAGATTTTGCCAACGCTGCTGAGGCTGCTTTCCGTGGGTATGATCGTCGTGTTGAATTAGACAAATGTTATGTTAATCTCGTTGAAGCTATATTTTCTGCTATTTTACGTTTGTCTAACGAACATGGAAAAACACCCTTTGAAGTGATTAGAATGGAGAATTTTTATTTTTTTCATCAAATGATGTCAAGGTTGAAAATCGTTGCCCTTGAAGCTGAGAAAAAAGAGGCCAAAGCACGGTATACAGAGGCGCTAAAAGATTATGTTAGTCATTACTTTGGCCAGCCTCTGATTGGACTAAATAAGTACTTTGAACGCGTTCAGGCCAAGGTTAATCAAGGGGTGAAAGAGTCAGAAATTAGTTACCAGGCTCAGTTTAGCAAACAGGAGCTTCGGAAGGTGATTGCCGAATACCCTGGGAAAGAAGTCAAAAAGGGTCTTGCCAACCTCTACAAAAAAGTTGAAAAGGATTTATCTGAAGAGGCCAACTTGCTTCAAATTGTATGGAGGGCTATGCAAGAAGAATTTATTCGTCAATACAAGTCGCTTGAAGAAATGATTCAAAGATGTTACCCAGGGGCTTTAATTGCTGTGGAATTTACTATTGAAGATATTCTAACTTATTTCTCGGACATTGCATTTTCTCACTAGCTTGTCTTTTTTTTTCCATGCGTTTTATTTATCCATCTTTTTATTTATCTTTTTTTTCCATGCGTTTTATTTATTTTATTGAAGGAAATTTGCTTTTGTGTCGATCATTTCACTTTGAAAATCAAGATGATTGAAAATGAAGTTTTCAGTGTTAAGTTTGTTGATTTTTAAGTTTAAACAAATATTCACATTGCAACACATTTAAGCTTGCTTTTTCTACAATCATATGTGGATGCAGGTCAGATCCTTGGGGTCGAGGGAGGGGGGCTCCTGTGACAAGAGTATCACAGAAAAAGAATCAAGTCTAAGGGGCATCGTTTCTCAAGAAGGAACGAATTTAGAGAAGGCAGAAATTTCCCTTGTTGACGCTTTGTTAATTATCATATATGATGTTCATGAATCGAATAAAATTGTGAGTACTAACCTGCCATTGTTTTTTTTGCGATAATTGGTACTCACAATAAAATGGTGAGTACTCATCTGCCATGGTGACACTGGATTTTGTGTACCTTCGATGTAGGTGACGACATATATCCCAATCCTTTTACTCTTAGAAATCCGTAAACTAATTTTCGAGAGCTGGAGCGCAAAGCTTGCTTCATTTTCTGTTGATATTTGCACTAACTGCAAATCTGCCGGAGCAGTATTAGTGACTGCCAGAGCAGTATTACCAAGAATTGGGAAGCCAATCCTTGCACTAACTGGAAAGTGTTTTAGCTTGTGATCTTTAACGCCGATGATAATCCAGCCTTAATTATTAATGCTAAAATCAAGTTCAATTTCGAATCGATCGATTTCTATAATCGAGTCAATTAAGTCAAGTTAAGTTATCATTAGCAATGGAAGCCATGCGGATGTTCAAAAAATTTGCTATTTTCAGTTGGTATTCACGATAATATTTCTGCATGACGGCCGTATAAGCCTCATTGATCAGAACTGCAACTTTTTATCAATATGAAACTGCTCTTTAAAGCAAATTGTGCCATGTGATTCTTTTTTCGGTCTTGAATAAAGCTGTATCGTGATTCAACTTTTGCAGAAGAACAATTGATTTCTTCTGAAGAATAAGCTACAAAATAAATATAATGTTCCACTCAAGGCTGTATCCAGGATTTTTTTTTTTTGGGGGGGGAGGGGTGCTTACAAAGCAAACTTTACAAGACGCAGCAAAAATTTTCTTATATTATTTTTGTTACTTTTTACGACTTGTACAAAAGTTTTTTTGTTGGAAAGGAGGGCTCAACCGCCCCCCTCCGGATACGGCTTTGGTTTCATAAGTATTATCTATCTTGGTAATTGACAATTCAGTTCTGCAGCAAAATCTACAAAAAAAGGAATTTAGAGATAAAAGATAGAGAAACCATCTTCTCTCTTCCATTTACCATATAGGCAAATGCTGTTTGGTTAGCTACTAGTACTAGGATTCCTGAAATAGCAAAAAAAGGAATAATCCTGGATAGATAGTTACTCTTAAGTGACTCCTTACGAAATCAACTAAGTAGTTTATGCCCTCCAATTTCCATTAATCTGTATTATTTTTTTTATAGCCTGCCTACACGGTTACTCTCATTGGAACAATATTAGTATTGAATTGCAATTCAATTATCGATAACCAAGTACCGGTAACCGGTAATTCAAATATCGGTAATCGGAATTATAAGCAAATGCTTAACGTACCAAGGACATCAAAATGGAACGTATTTACCCCATGGGCCCCTCTTAGGTCTTTTTATACCTGAAAACCGTAATCTTCTAACATTCTCTTAAATTTTTGTGGTAGTACCATAATTTCTTTGATGTTGCCATGTTGAACTATGAAAATAAACAAGCTAAACTGATCTGTTGAATTTGCGAACACTTTTTGTCCGTAAAAATGAGTACATTAACAATCTGTTATTCCTTAAGACAAATATATATCTTTAAGGAAAGCCATTCTTTCTTAAGGTGTTTGATTTCTTCGGTTTTTAGCTGATTCCCCCCCCCCACACATATTTTCACATTGTTTATTTGACGCCGGCTATTACCGAAACTGAACACAGAGATCATTTCCGTTAAAAATTGAATTCCAAAGTTTTTATCCTTTTTTTTTAACATATTATATATATGGTTGTGTCAATCCGCTTTACCAATTCAAAAACGAGAATCGTTTTCACTGTCCTTGTTACTGTAATAGCATGTAACTAAAGTGTATCATTTGTAATACAACGAAATACTGTTCCCTTAAACCACCATCATGGTTCTACAGACGTAACTATAGCAATATGATACTTAACTGCCAATATTTGTAGAGGATGCTAGGATTTTCAGCATCCGGGGGCAATGTTGGTTCTTGCCCCCCCCCCCCCTTC
Organism: Artemia sinica; assembly: GCA_027921565.1. Classification (NCBI taxonomy): domain Eukaryota; kingdom Metazoa; phylum Arthropoda; class Branchiopoda; order Anostraca; family Artemiidae; genus Artemia; species Artemia sinica. The sequence goes on along the minus strand of CM051256.1, from coordinate 17,144,844 downwards.
TCCTCCATAATCACTACAATCAGATCATAGTATTGAAAAACAATACAGTTTGGCGGTTCTTTAGATGTTGTGCCCAGGGACAGCCGTCCCCTTCTCCCCCGTAGCTACACCACTGAATATTTATCTTACTAGTAAATCACTAAAAATTTTAGTGTTGCCGGAGCTACTACACCCACACTTTCGGTAAAACCGGAATTGTGCACGAATACATTTCCAATTGTGTATCCTGTACATAATTCTGTGAGTTGGGTTCTGTTCAACTTTTAAATGCAATTTTTCTGGTGATTGTCTAATCAGAATGACGACTAAGCCGGTAGATTTTTGCTGAAATCAGGAAGTATGGAACAGCAGTTCCCTTTCTTTTTGGTCAATTTGACGCAATATATAAGACTCAATTTTAGTTGAAAATCAAATAATGATAAATATCCTGCAGAGGCGCATAGGGTGCCGACGTTTCAGTTTCCAGTTATTTTTCTTTTACAGGGACAGGTGTTAAGCTTGTCGCCCAACCTAGCTGCTGCTGGGATCGAATCCTGGGCCGCGCATCGTCGAGCAGAGATCAATATAATACTGCAACTAGACCCCGGTGCATCGACCGAACGCCGCCAACGAGAGGCCCTATTGACCACCGCCGAAGTATCGCAACGGCGCCGGCACGCCACATGCGTGCCGCCGCCAGCAGAGGTGGCGGCGTTCGGTTGACTTTAATTAATTTTGCGGCAATTCTTTATTGCGTCAACCGCAAAGGCGGAGCTTTTCTTTTCTCTGTTTATTTACTGTTTTAGTTTATTAAACTAAAACTTTACTGTTTTAGTAAAAGTTTATTTACTGTTTTAAAAAGTAGTGGTGACAAAGAGTCAAACTTTAGCGTAAAGAGCGAGGCATTAAGGAGGGGACAGCCCCTTTCATATAAGGAACAATTGCTGTTAGTTTTAAGTTTTAATGTCGCTTCTTATTTTCAGTAAAAAAAAAAAAAAAAAAAATGTTTTTTATTCAATTTCTGAACGTTTTTTAACTAATGCAGGTTCGAGTTTTGCTCATCGTGCATGAAAAATTTAAACACAATTTGAATATCAGTTTTGGCAAATTTATTTCGGATTTGAATGGTCGCCCCTCCTCAATACCTTGCTCTTTACGCTAAAGCTGTTAGCACTTTTAAAAAAGCTTCATATTCTTATTAAGCACCCCCTGTGTTTCAATCATAGGCAGCGCAATCGCGCTGCCTAAGTAAAGAACGATGTTGGCACAATGTATTATTTATTTATTTTTTTCCATACCAGGGCACTTCGTATCGAAGGAGTTGTCGTAGAAACTTCGAAAAGGGCTCATTCGATTGGAAATTGGAATGGATAGTGCCCTTTTTAATAGTCGAAAGTGATTGGAAGGCAACTAACACCCCTTCCACGCCCACCATTTCCCCGAACACATCAAATCAAAATTTTGAGATAGCCATTTTGTTCAGCATAGTTGATTCCCAGATAGAAATTATGTTTTTGAGGAGGACACTCCCCCAGAGCCCTCAGGGCAAGGGTTTGTAAGTTATGCCGTGGTGGTATTTAAGATTTTTATTGAAAGCTTTGTCGTAGAAACTTGGAAAAGGAAAGCATTGCCGTAGAAACCTAAAAAAGGGCTCATTCGATTGGAAATCGAAATGGCTAGTGCCCTTTTTAACAGTCGAAAGTGATTGGAAGGCAACTAACACCCCTTCCACGCCCACCATTTCCCCGAACACATCAAATCAAAATTTTGAGATAGCCATTTTGTTCAACGTAGTTGATTTCTGCATAGAAATTATGTTTTCGAGGAGAACACTCCCCCCGCAGCCCTCAGAGCAAGGTTTGTAAGTCACGCGCTCAGTGCATATAAGGTTTTTGTAGAAAGCTTTGTCGTAGAAACTTGAAAAAGGGCTCATTCGATTGGAAATTCAAAGGGCTAGTGCCCTTTTAAATGGTCGAAAGTGATTGGAGGGCAACTAACCATGGGCGCCCATAAGGGGGGGGGTCAGGGAGGGAGCCCCCCCCCTCTGGCTGAATGCTCTTACGCCCACCTTTTCCCAAAACACATCCAATCAAAATTTTGAGATAGCCATTTTATTGACGTAGTTGAAAGTTCTGGAAACTAGGTCATTGAGGATGACGACCCCCCCCCCCCCAGCCCTCAGGACAAGGGTTGTAATTTATGCCCTGGGGGCATATAAGGTTTTTTATAGAAAGTGTTGTCGTAGAAACTTCAAAAAGGACTCATTCGATTGGATATTGAAATGGCTAGTGCCCTTTTTAATAGTCGAAAGTGATTGGAGGGGAACTAGCACCCCTTTCACACCCACCATTTCCCCAAACACGCCCAATTAAAATTTTGAGTTAGGCATTTTATTCAACGTAGTTGAAAATTCTGGAAATTATGATTTTGAGGATGGCAAACCCCCCAGACATGGGCGTAGGGAGGGGGGGCAGTTGCCCCCCCCCTAGACCTTCAAAGTTACATTAAATATGGCTGAAAAAGCAGATGGTTGGAAAAGCAGTTGATAAAAGGCCCTCCATCACACTATCGACTGCCCCCTTCCTAGACAATATGCTGCCTACGCCCATGCCCCCAGACCCCTCAGGGCATGGGTTGTAAGTTATGACCTGGGGGCATGTAAGGTTTTTATAGAAAGTGTTTTCGTAGAGACTTCGAAAAGGGCTCCTTCGATTCGAAATTGAAAGGGCTAGTGCTCTTTTTAATAGTCGAAACTGATTGGAGGGCAACTAACCCCCCTCTCACGCCCACCATTTCCCCAAACACATCCAATCAAGATTTCGAGATAGGCATTTTGTTCAACTTAGATGAAAGTTCTGGAAATTAGGTTTTTGAGAATGAACCCCCCCCCCCCCTATAGCCTTCAATGCAATGGTTGTAAGGTATGCCCTTGGGGCATATAAGATTTTTATAGAAAATTTTGTCGTAGAAACTTCTAAAAAGGCTCATTCAATTGGAAATTGAAAGGGCTAGTGCCCTTTTTAATAGGCTAGTCGAATCTGACTGAAGGGCAACTGACCCCCCTCTCACGCCCACCATTTCCCCAAACACATCCAATCTAAGTTTTGAGATAGCCATTTTTTTCAACGTAGTTGAAAGTTCTGCATATTATGTCTTTGAGGATGATATCCCCCCACACCCCCAGGGCAAGGGTTGTAAGTTATACCCTTGGGGCATATAAGGTTTTTCTGGAGAGCGTTGTCATAGAAACGTCGAAAATTTCGAAGGGCTAGTGCCCTTTTTAGTAGTCAAAAGTGATTGGAGGAAAACTAACACTCCTCCCACGCCCACCATTTACCCAAAAACATTTTGAGATAGCCATTTTGTTCAACGTAGTTGTAAAGTCCGGAAATTATATCTTTGAGGATGTCACTCCCCCCACAGCCCTCAGCCCAAAGGTTGTAAGTTATGCCCTGGGGGTATATAAGGTTTTATAGAAAGCGTTGTCGTAGAAACTTCAAAAGGGCTTATTCAATTGGAAATTGAAAGTGCAGTTATTTAATAGTCGAAAGTGATTGGAGGGATACCAACACCCTCTCAAGCCCACCATTTCCCCAAATACATCCAATCAAAATTTTGAGATAGACATTTTGTTCAACGTAGTTGAAAGTTCTGGAAATAAGGTCTTTGCCAGCGTTGTCGTACGAACTTCAAAAAGGACTCGTTCAATTGAAAATTGAGAGGGCTAGTGCCCTTATTAATAATCAAAAGCGATCCGAGAACTAATGCCCCCTCCCCATACCCAATATCTCCCCAAACACTTCCGATCAACATTTTGATATAGCAATTTTGTTGAACGTAGTTGAAGGATCCGGAAATTGTGTTTTTGGCTATGACAACCCCCCCCCCCCCCACAGCCCTCAGGGCTAAGGTTGTAAGTTATGCCCTGGGGGTATATAATGTCATATAGAAAGTGTTGTCGTAAAAACTTCAAAAAGGGCTCTTTCGACTGGAAATTGAAAAGGACCAGTGCCTTTTTTATTAGTCGAAAGTAATCAGAGGGAGTATCCCCCCCCACGCCCATCATTTCCCCAAACACTTCCAATAAACATTTTGATATGGCCATTTTGTTTACGTAGTTGAAAGGTCTGGAAATTATGTCTTTGAGGATGACAACCCTCCCCCATAGCCCTCAGGACAAGGGTCGTAAGTTATGCCCTCGGGGCATATAATGTTTTTATTGAAAGTTTTGTCGTAGAAGCTTCAAAAAGGACTCAGTCGATTGGAAATTGAGAAGGACCAGTGCCTTTTTTATTAGTCGAAAGTGATCAGAAGGCAAATGTCTCCCTCCACGCCTATAATTTCCCCAAACACTTCCAATCACAATTTTGTTATGGCCATTTTGTTTAGCCTATCAGAAAGGTCTGGAAATTATATCTTTGAGAATAACAAATCCCCCAGCCCTCAGGGCAAGGGTTGTAAGTTATGACCTGGGGACATATGGGGTTTTTTATAGAAAGTATGGTCATATAAACTTCAAAGGGGGCTCATTGGATTGGTAATCAGACGCTCTAATGCTCTTTTTAAGATTTAAAGTGATCAGAGGGCAGCTACCCTCTCCCCCTACACCCACACACGTCGTGTTGTCCCGTATTGCATCTAATAGTAATTTTGAGATACCCATTCTATTCAAAATAGTCTAAATATCATATAACAAGACTTTTTGGGCTGAAACAAACCCCCGGATAATCCCCAGGAACATCTCCCTCCATATTAAAAATTCGGCAAAGAGAATGTACGACAATTAAAAGAATTTCGTATAGTAATTCTGTCAAAACCCCCCAGTGTAACATATCACTCATCAGATATATCCCTCCCAAAGGAAAATCCACCCCTTAGAAATGCACCCCAAGCACGCTCCCCCCCCCCAAAAAAAAAAGAAATGACTATACTTCCCAAGAACAAATACTATATGTAAACAATGGGCAAAGTTCACAACTTGTAGCCCTTCTCCCGGGAACTGTGGCGGGTCATTTTACACTTAAAGACATAGTTATTAGATTTTTGACTATGCTGAACAAATGGATATCTCAAAATTTCGATCCGGTGACTGGGAAAAAATGAGCATGGGGGCCTAGTTGCCCTCCAATTTTTTTTGTCACTTAAAAAGCGCACTAGAACTTTTGATTTTCTTTCGAATGAACCCTCAGAACCACTGGGTCGATAAGATCACCCCTGGGAAGAAAAATAAACAAAAAAAAAAAACGCATCCGTGATCTTTCTTCTGGCAGAAAAAAAAAATATACAAAATTGCACATTTTGGCATATAGGAGCTTTAAATCTCTACAATAGAGTTATCTGATACGCTGAATCTGATGGTGTGATTTTTATTAAGATTCTATGACTTTAGGGGATGTTTCCCCCTTTTTCGAAAATAAGGCAAATATTCTAAGGCTCTAAACTTTTGATGGGTAGTACTAAACTTGATGAAATTTATATATTTGAAATCAGCGTAAAAATTTGGATGTACTCCCCTTTAATTAGATTCCTTGGATCTTATTGAATTATTTGAATGCCATGGCGAATCCATTATCTATTATTTCAACTATTATGCAAGGGTTCTGAAACGCAACAGCCATTTTGTTTCTACCAGATTTCTACTTCTCCTGATGAATAACGAAGAAGACCAGCGTCCAGCCAGCGACTTGCGAAGTTTTTAACTCATGAATAGGCCCGAATCTTTTGTGAATTCACGCTGGGATTTGAGAAAGACTGATGAAAACATTAATGTTTGCAGTCAACATTGATTGCGCCGGCGGCACGCCACCGCTGCTATTTTTGGCCCGCCGCCGCTGGTCTTCCCTTATCGGCGCGGAGCCGGGGTCTAACTGCAACTAACGGAAAATACTGGGAACAAATAGTTACTACATTTAAAGACCATTGTGTTTCAAACCCTAGTCTTACCATCGCTTTTCTAGTTGTGCGTAAGACGTGAAGGCTGTGGGACTTTTCAAATGTGACGTGAAGGCGTGACTATATTGTGCCTCGGGTATTGGTCATCTAGTTATCATTGTACCAGGGGGTATGCTAAGAAGCTATCCAAGTCTAGAATAAGCATGGGCACTGTTTCTGTTTTATGTTTCTGTTCTGTTTTTGAAGTACTTGTTTCTGTTCTGTTCCTGCAAAAAAACAGAAACAGATGACCTGTTTTTTATTTGCCTGTTCTGTTCTGTTTCTGTTTTTATAATAGCTATTTCGTCCTGTTTCTGTTTTTTTCCTACCTGTTTTTCTTCTGTTTCTGATTTTATATAAGTGATACGAGAATGAGATATTTGAGAATTTTGAACCTACAAAATGATTTTTAAAACATAATTTGAAATTGTGTAGAAGCTTGGTTATGCCTCATGCGATTTCTAGAATTGGAACGTAAGTAAAATGATGGAACTCAGTCTGTCAAGCGTATTAAATAGTGCTGCTTGATTGTTTCAACTAGGCAGAATTAGGGACTAGGAGTCAGATGATAGTAGGTATTTGCGTAAGTGTTAGCAGTGGTGAATCCAGGAAGGACCCGGCTCCCCCCTCCACGATTTTTTCCTGCACCCTCATTCCTTACTTTTTTCCTTTTTTTTCACTCCTTTGTTTAGAATAAATTTGTCAATTTTGTCAATTATTGGTACCTTTGTCACATTGGGTCCCCCCCCCCAAATTTTGCTCATTGGTGGCCTTGTCACATTAGGCCTCGACGGAGATTTTACTTTAGATGCGCCCCTGAATGTTAAGACGGTAAAGGTGCAGTTTAATTCCACTAAAACGACGTATTGCTTACAGTATAGGCTATTATTTTATCAATTAAGCAGGAAAGTTGCACAGTTACTGTCCAGGAGAAGCAGGATACACACAAATCACTTATTACTGTATATCCTGGTTCTAGTGGTAGGGGTAGGGCCTGTGTCTCCTACATTACATGGGAAATAATTTGCACCTTTAGCCGCAAGAACTTTAATCTTACTGTTTTTATGGAATTTATGCTGCTAAATAACATTGATTTGCTACGATTACCGTGCTGACCTATACATGATATATACTGATTATTAATTTGTAAAATTCTCTTAAATGCTTAGTCAGAGAGCAATGTAAATGGATTGAAGTCTTGTCCAGTAGAAATATATGTTTTTGCTAGCAAATCTTTTTTGCATCAACATAACAAGATAGCCAAATATACTTTTTGTCATGTTACTAAAATCATCTCTAAAATCCTTAGAAATCCTTTCAAGGAAAAGTAGAGTTGAAACTAGCTGATTTTCTGGAAGAGACACATTCTTATAAAATGCTGATATACTTCTCTCATTCAGTAGGATACCAATCTTCCGGTGAACACAGTATTTTTTACCATACAGCAAAAGAAATTCAAAAAATTAACACTAAGCGGTGAATTATTTCATGTATCTGTCTCATAAATACCAATTACAGACAAGCTAATTCCCATAAAAATTAATATTGTGCTTCAAATGGTCTAAGTTGTTATGAAATCGTAGTTGGGATATGTCATTTTGCTTTTATAAGCAGACAGATTCTTTGGCTTATTGTGCCAACAAAACAGCTCAGGAGGCAATTGGTCCCTTTCCCCCTAGTTATGCCAGTGAGGTGAAAGAGGTCAGATATTTGGTTGGAGGTGCAATTTTTAAAATAGTAGGCTACTGGAAGGTGCTTCTAATTTTGTAAAACAATCCTAAAATAAACCTTTGTGCTAAGAAAAGCATGATGTCATCTTCTGATGACGACTTGGATGTTCCAACTAAAACTTCTAAGCTATGTCTCTGGGTATCCCATTTGAAAAAGGAATCACAGAAAGTATCAGGTGCAATTTCTGCAAAGTGTCTCTAAAGGCTAAGGGAGTCTCTACCACGACATTTATATACCATCTTAAAAGGAAGGATATAATTGATGTGCACAAAAATAAAGTATATGCGGCTGGTGCAGTAAATAACAAAAGCTCCCAATAGCAAAGCAAGTAACACAGAGGATAATGAATTATTGAAATATAGAATAAGAGGAGTAGACATACGACCATTCCTTATTTCTAATCATAGGCAGTGCGATGATGCTGCCTAAGTAAAGAACGATGTGGGCACAATGTTTTTTTTTTGTTTTTTTCCTCCATACCCGGGCACTTCGTATCACAACCCTCGGGGCGGGGGTTTTAAGTTAGGCCCTGAGGGCATATAAGAACGATGTTGGCACAATGTATCATTTATTATTTTGTTTCCTTTAGAAAACGGCACTTCATATGGAAAGGGTCGTCGTAGAAACTTAAAAAGGGACTCATTTGATTGGAAATCAAGAGTTCTAGTGCCCTTTTTAATAGTCGAAAGTGATTGGAGGGCAATTAGCCCCCCCCCCCACGCCCATGATTCCCCCAAAGACATCCAATAAGAATTTTGAGATAGCCATTTTGTTCAGCGTAGTTGATTTCCTGATAGAAAATATGTTTTTGAGGAGGAGACTCTCCCATAACCCTCATGGCAAGGGTTTTAAGTTATGCCCTGGGGGCATATAAGGTTTTTTATATAAGGCGTTGTTGTAGAGACTTCAAATCAGGCTCATACGATAGGAAATTCAAAGGGCTAGTGCCCTTTTTAATAGTCAAAAGTGATTGGAGAGCAACTAGCCCCTCCCCCACGCCCATCATTCCCCCAAAAACATCCAATCAAAATTTCGAGATAGCCATTTTGTTCAGCGTAGTTGATTTCTGGATAGAAAATATGTTTTTGAGGAGGAGACTCTCCCATAACCCTCAGGGCAAGGGCTTTAAGTTATGCCCTGGGGGCATATAAGGTTTTTATAGAAGGTGTTGTCGTAGAAACTTCAAAAACCTCATTCGATTTGAAATTCAAAGGGCTAGTGCCCTTTATAATAGTCGAAAGTGATTGGAGGGCAACTATCCCCACCACGCCCATCATTCCCCCAAACACATTGAGATAGTCATTTTGTTCAGCGTAGTTGATTTCTGGATAGAAAATATGTTTTTGAGGAGGAGACTCTCCCATAACCCTCAGGGCAAGGGCTTTAAGTTATGCCCTGGGGGCATATAAGGTTTTTATTGAAATCTATGTCGTAGAAACTTGAGAAAGGGGTCTTTTGATTTGAAATTCATAGGACTAGTACCCTTTTTAATAGTCGAAAGTGATTTGAGGGCAACTCATCCCCCTCTCACGCCCACCTTTTCCCCAAACACATCCAATCAAAATTTTTGGATAGCCATTTTATTCAACGTAGTTGAAAGTTTTGGAAATTAGGTCTTTAAGGATGACAACCCCTACCCCCACAGCCCTCAGGGCAAGGGTTGTAAGTTATGCCCTGGGGGTATATAAAGTTTTTATTGAAAGAGTTGTCGTAGAAACTTCAAAAGGGCTCATTCAATTAGAAATTGAAAGGGCTAGTGCCTTTTTAATAGTTGAAAGTGATTGGATAGCGACTGACTCCCCTCTGACGCCACCATTTTCCCAAACACATCCAATCAAAATTTTGAGAAATCCATTGTGTTCAACGTAGTTGAACTTTCTTGAAATTAGGTCTTTTAGGATGATAACCCCCTCAGAGCCTTCAGTGCAAGGGTTGTAAGTTATGCCCTGGGGCATATAAGGTTTATATAGAAAGTTGTTGTATAAATCATAGGCAGCGCGATTGCGCTGCCTAAGTAAAAAACGGAGACACTCGAGAACGAGACAAGACACGGGGACTAAGTAAAGAGGAGGAAACTCCTCCACAACCTTCAGGGCAAGGGTTTGAAGTTATGCCCTTGAGGCATATAAGAACGATGTTGGCACATTGTATTATTTAATATTTTTTCCTTTAGAGCTGGCCACTTCGTATCGATGAAGTTGTCGTAGAAACTTCGAAAAGGGCTCATTCAATTGGAAATTGAAGTGTCTTGTACCCTTTTTAATAGTCGAAAGTGATTGGAAGGAGACTAACACCCCTTCCACGCCCACCATTTCCCGAAACACATCCACTCAAAATTTTTAGATAGCCATTTTGTTCAGCGCAGTAGATTTCCAGATAGAAATTATGTTTTTGAGGAGGACAGTTCCCCACAGCCCTTAGGGCAAGGGTTGTAAGTTATGTCCTGGGGGTATATAAGGTTTTTATTGAAAGCGTAGAAACTTCAAAAGGGCTCTTTCAATTGGAAATTGAAAGGGCTAGTGCCTATTTTAATTGTTGAAAGTGATTGGAGAGCGACTAACGCCCCTCTCACGCCCACCATTTTCCCAAACACATCCAATCAAAATTTTTAGACATCCATTTTGTTCAACGTAGTTGAAAGTTCTTGAAATTAAGTCTTTTAGGATGATAATTCCTTCAGAGCCCTCAGTGCAAGGGTTGTAAGTTATAATCTGGGGGCATATAAAGTTTATATAGAAAGTTGTTATAGAAATTTCAAAAAGGGCTCATTTGATTGGAAATTGAAATTGCCCTTTTTAATAGTCGAAAGTGAGTGGAGAGTAATTAACCCCCCTCTTAAGCCCACCATTTTCACAAAAATATTCAATCAAAGTTTAGAGATAGCCATTTTGTTCAACATAGTTGAAAGCTCTGGAAATTATGTATTTAAGGATGAGCCCCAAGGGCAAAGGTTGTAAGTTCTGCCCTGAGGGTATATAAGGTTTTTATAGATAGAGTTGTCGTAAAACTTCAAATGGGGCTCATTCAATTAGAAATTGAGAGGGCTAGTGCCCTTTGTAATAGTCGAAAGTGATTGGAGGGTAACTAACCCCCCCCCCTTTAACGCCCACCAATCCTCCAAACACATCCAATCAACATTTTCAGATAGCCATTTTGTTCAACGTAGTAGAAAGTTCTGGAAATTAGGTCTTTGAGAATGACACCCCCCCCCCAGCACTCAGGGCAAGGGTTGTAAGTTATCCCCTGGGGGCATATAAGGTTTTTATTGAAAGTGTTGTCGTAGAAACTTCAAAACGGCTCATTTGAATGGAAATTGAAAGGGCTAGTGTCATTTTTAATAGTTGAAAGTGATTGCAGAGCGACTACCACCTCTCTCACGCCCAACATTTCCCCAAACACATCCAATCAAAATTTTAGATGGCTATTTTGTTTAACGTAGTTCAAAGTTCTGGAAATTCGGTCTTAGGAGATGACAACCGCCCTAACAGACCTTAGGGTAAGGGTTGTAATTTATGCCCTGTTGGCATTTAAGGTGTTTATAGAAAGCGTTGTCATTTCCAAAAGGGCTCATTCGATTGGAAATCGAAAGGCCTAGTGCCCTTTTTAATAGTCGAAAGTGATTGGAAGGCTTGACATTTTTATAGTAAAGATCGATGTGGGCATAATGTATTATTTTTTGTTCTTGTTGTTGTTTAGACCAGGGCACTTCGTATTGAAGGAGTTGTCGTAGAAACTTCGAAAAGGGCTCATTCGATAAGAAATTGGAGTGGCTTGTGTCCTTTTTAATAGTCGAAAGTTATTGGAAGGCAACTAACACCCCTTCCACGCCCACCCTCCCACGCCCACTCTCGGGAATTTCGAAAAGGTTCATTCGATTGAAAATAGAAAGGGCTGATGCCCTCTTTAATAGTCGAAAGGGATCCCCCTTCCAGTCCCACCCTCCCACGCCCACTCTCCCATTTGCCCATTATGTTTAAAAACTAAATGTTGCCTTAAGATAAAATCAAAATGAACTGTGATAATGCCAATTCCCAATTAGGCATCTCAGCAGTATCCCAAGAACGACTGAGGGTATTATGTTCAAACTTTCGGGACTACTTCTGCTCTTAAAATTTAACCAAATCAAAATAGCGTAAGTATATCCAAGCTATCAAAGAAAGTAAACAGATTTTTTTGCGAATGGTATCAAGTTTTACATTTCAGGTCAACTAGAGGAGGTATGAAACTAAAGCAAACAGTACTATTTGTGTCCAGATTTTTAAAAGGGTGTAGGTTGTTAAAAATTGCTGAAAATTTTTCTCCAGCATACAAATAGCAGGCCAAACTATAAAGTCTTAAAAAACGAAAAGATTTAAAGTATTATTTTCTTTTTCCCTGAAAAGACTATGTCAATATAAAACGGACAGAAATTAATTAAAAAACTTTCTCCACAAAATAAGTTTTTCAAAGAAAAGTAAAGAACTCCGTTAAACAAAAATGAACAAAAATAAAATCAAATAATCTACCAAGCGTGAAAATACCACAAATCAGCATCGATAAATAAATGAAGCCCAAAACGAACAGAAATTACAATAAATAACCGAGTCAAACTCAAAACGAGCAGAAATTAACATCAGTTGAGTGTAAGACCCCTATGCCTTCCCAAGGCCAGAACATAATTTGGACTTTACTGAAAAAATACAAATGAATGTGCATTATCAGTTTAATATACATATACTGATATTTAGTAATCAAAATGTTGATATTATTTGATTTATTAAAGTTATAAAAGTAAAAACATTTGTATTTTTTCAGTAAAGTGCAAATTTTGTTCTGACTTTGGGAAGGCATAGGGGTTTATTTGAGGGGTATTATTTGAAAAATTTTCACACAAATTGGCTTGGAAATAATTAATCTTAAAAGGCTGCCTTAAGCTGTAAGGTAACAATCAATTTTTTAATTGGCAGTAAGAAGTGTCATTTTCCCGTGCATTTTTCTTCTTTCTTACTTTTGTTTAAGATGCCTTCCACACATCAGGATAGAGTGGAGGGGGGAAGCATTTTCTAGAGGGGAAAATATTCCCCTCCCAAATCAACTATATTCTCCGCTTAAATACTAATGACTTTGAGCTGACTGCGTAATTTCATGCTGAATTTTTTTTTTCCAAATGTCTCGAATAACTAATGTGTATTATAAACATAAAAGTCTATTTTTGGAATGGGGAAATGGAAGAAAAATAGCCATAAAGAAAAAAAAAATGATAGCGATATTTATGTGTGCAGACAATTTTTCGTCCATATATTAGAAAAACTGCTCTTTTTTGTGGAAAAAATGTTCCAAGAGTACTAGGTTTTCTCAAAAGTGTTACCGCCACACAAAAGCACTACCCATGGCAAGTGTAGTCTTTGATCAAAACAGCTGTTTAGACAGCTGTTTTTGATCAAAAACAGCTGTTTTCTATTTTTACCAAAAAACAGATCAGAAACAGAAACAGGTATTCTGTTTTTTGTTGACCTGTTCTGTTTCTGTTCTGTTTTATTCAAGCCCTGTTTATTTTTTTTCTGTTTCTTCAGAAAAACAGAACAGTGCCCATGCTTAGTCTAGAACGTAGTACACAGGGAAAGCTAAATAATTATTACGCAGTTACCTAGGTGAAAAGGCCAATATTATTTAGAAAATATTATCCTGGATTAAAAAAGGGTACGAAGAGATTATTTCAAGATGTGGGGACAGAGAAGTTTGTGCATATCGAAAATGGTGACCGATTGATATGTACTTTATGTACAGATGTAATGACTGCCAAGACTCGTAATAATGAGTGACATGTTTTTCAAGACATAAAGATATGAGTGGAATAAACGTTAAAATTGTGTTAAATTTTGACAACAAAATCAACTCTCAGAGTTACCAGCTACATCTCTCAGCTTTATTGCAGCTCTTAGTATCGGTACCAACAGAAAATCATTTACAGACAACGAGTCGTTAAAAACATACATAAATCGTGAAAAAATTTGTAGGGGGGTCAACCTATAGTCAAAATTTGTATATGCACGAAAAGCCGTACTTTCCTTCTATGGAATCTGAAGCCTGACACCAATTGAAAACTATTAAGTAATTGAAGAGAAAAGTAGGAAAAAGCACGTTTATTTACATTAAATGTAAATATACCTGTCTATTCTTATCCCTTAATAACAGAGGAATGGATGAACTTACAGTTAAAAATAGTATCAAACAGTTCGTGGTAACGAACTGTAAGTAAGGAGTGACTCGACCCAAATGTTAACGAAACTCTAAAAACGGAATTTTATAAGTAATAGATACATGAAAAGAATTGATTTTAATACTGATTCCAAATAAATAAAAATCATTAAGCTTAATGTTACCCATAAAAAGCTACGAGCCTGAGAAAGTGCCTGATTTTCGAGAAAGTGGAAAAACATCCCCAAAAAGTCAGGTGACCTTCATGAAAATCACGCCGTCAGATTGGACATATCAGAGAACCCTACTTTTAAGGTTTCAAACTCGTATCAAAGACAGCGCAACAGCGCTTCCTAAGTAAAGAACTGTTTTTATTTTGTTTTTCTTTTAGACCAAGGTACTTCGTATCGAAGGAGTTGTCTTAGAAACCTCGAAAAGAGCTCATTCGATTGGATATTGGAAGGGCTTAGGCCCTTTTTAATAGCCAAAACTGATTGGAAGGCACCCCACCCCTCCCACGCTCACCATTTCCCCAAAGACATCCAATCAAAATTTTGAGATAGCCATTTTGTTCAACATAGTTGAAAGATCCTAAGTTGTGTCTTTGAGGATGACACCCCCCCCGCCAGAGCCCTCAGGGCAAGGGTTGTAAGTTATGCCCTGGGAGTATAAAAGGTTTATATAGAAAGGGTGATCGAATAAACTTCAGAAGGGGCTCATTCGATTGGAAATTGAAAGGGCTGATGCCCTTTATATTAGCCGAAAGTGATTCGACGGTAACTAACCTCCCTCTCACCCCCACCATTTCCCCAAACACATCCAATCAAAATTTTGAGATAGCCATTTTTTCAAGGTAGTTGAAAGTTTTAGAAATTAGGTCTTTGAGGGTGATAACCCCCCTCCCCACAGCCCTCAGGGCAATGGTTGTAAATTGCCCTGGAGGCATATAAGGTTTTTATAGAGAGTGTTGTCGTAGAAACTTCAAAAATGGTTCATTCGACTGGACATTGAAAGGGCTACTGCCCTTTTTAATAGTCGAAAGTGGTTGAAGGGCAACTAAGCCCCCTCTCACCCATATTTTTATGGGTGAGAGGGCATATTTTTTATGGAATGGGTGGTCGTATTAAATTCAGATGGGTCTCATTTGATTTTAAATTGGAAGTTATAGTGCCCTGTTAAAAGCCAAAGTGATTTGAGAGAAACCTTCCTCCCCCACGCCCATCATTTCCCATAACAAATGTCTAAACAAAGTTTTGAGACATCAATTTTTTCAGTATTGTTGAAAGGTTCAGTAATTATGCGTAGCAATAGTTGTAGTAGCAGTAGTAGTATTAGTAGTAGTATGCAAATAGCACCTTTTTTTGAACATCCCCTTCAATACACGATGAGATTTATAGCTTATTACCATCAACCGGTCCTGAAGCATTGCTGATACGTCCTCTTGGCAACCTATATGGGCATAGTGTGTTTCGATTTATTTCAATACAGTTACAATATTGCCCCAAAATTTCGCCTTAATACCTTTAGGTTTATTAGTTTTAGTAGTAGCACCAGTAAATATAGTAGTAGCAGTAGGAGTACAGTTATTAGTAGTAGTCTTAGCTTTAGTAGTAGCAGTAGTTGTAGAAGTAGAAGCATTAGTAATATGATGCAAATATTGTCTTTTGGTTTGTTCAACATCCCTCACAACAAGCGTTGTCAGTTTTAGTTTCACGCACGAAACTGTCCAAAGATATTGCTGATATGCCCTTTTGACAACCTGCATACGGATGGTAGGTTGTCATCCGCACAACAGAAATATTCTCTGAAAACTTCACCTTCATAGATTGTGGATTTTGAGCAAGCCAGAAGACACTGTATTCATTTAATGCTGCTTCTACGGTTACTGCAACTAACGACACTAATGGCATTAAGTTGAAACTTTCAGGGAACGTTTAGGAGGAGTTTCAATGAAACGTAAAACCTACATGCATGCATGTATTAAAAGGGCATATAAGCACTATAGGGTATATAAGGACATAGGCAACGATGCTCTATCATAGCCAGTAATATCGTAGATATTTTAAAGGAGGCAATTTAGTTCAAAATTAAAAGTTCTAGTGCCCTCTTAAGAGTAAAAAATGATTGGAGGGCAATCAGCCCTCCTCTTTAGCTCATAATGTTCCAGACACTTCCAATCAAAATTTTAAGACAGCCATTTTGTTCAGCA
This sequence comes from Artemia sinica, assembly GCA_027921565.1. Classification (NCBI taxonomy): domain Eukaryota; kingdom Metazoa; phylum Arthropoda; class Branchiopoda; order Anostraca; family Artemiidae; genus Artemia; species Artemia sinica. Next base: position 17,128,817 of record CM051256.1, on the reverse strand, counting down.
TAGCTGAATGGTCTTGTAACTATATCTCTAGGGTTATTAGGTAGGTCAACCCCCACAGTTATGTAATTTGCCCATTATGCTTAAAAACAAAATGTTGCTTTAAAATTAAATCTAAACACGCTGTCTGTATGCTGGTTGCCAATAAGACATCTCAGCAATATACCAAGAACGACCGAGGGTATTAACTTCAAATTTTCGGGGCTACTTCTATTACTACTTCTGGTCTTAAAACTTTAATAAATTATAAGAGCGTAATTGTATCCAAGCTGGGAAAGGGCATAGATATAATTTTTGGGAATGGAATTAAATTTTATTCATCAGGTCAACTAGAGGATGTATATGACTAAATTAAACACTATTATTTGTGTCATGATTTTCAAAAGAATTTATGTTGTTAAAAATTGCTGGAAAAGTTTCTCCAGCATATAAAAAGCAGGTCAAACTATAAATTCTTAAAGGAAAACTGGAAAGATTCAAACTATAATTTTCTTTTTCCCCAAAAAAGACTTTATCAATATAAAACGAAAAGAAATTAATTTAAAAAAAAACTTTCCACAAATAAGTTTTTCAAAAAAAAGTAAAGAACTCCATTAAACCAAAATGAGCAAAAATAGAATCAAATAATCTACCAAGCATACAACTACCACAAATCATTATCAATAAATAAATGAAACCCAAAACGAACACAAATTAAAATAAATAACAGAGTCAAACTCAAAACGAGCAGAAATTAATATGAGTAGGGTTCAAAACCTCCTATGCTTTCTGAAAGTAAGAAGATAATTTGTACTTTACTGAAAAAAATTCAAATGAATGTGCATTGTCAGTTTGATTTAAATATGCTGATATTTATTCCTTAAAATCTTAATTAATTTTGATTTCTTAAAGCTATAAAAGTGAAAACATTTAAAAGAATTTTTTCAGTAAAGTAGAAATTATATTCTTGCTTTTAGAAAGCGTAGGTTGAACCCTAGTCATATTAATTTCTGCTCGTTTTTAGCTTGACTCTGCTATTTATTTCAATTTCTGTTCGTTCTGGGTTTCATTTATTTATTGATAATGATTTGTGGTAGTTGTATGCTTGGTAGATTATTTGATTCTATTTTTGTTCATTTTTCGTTTAACGGAGTTCTTTACTTTTTTGAAAAACTTATTTTGTGGAAAAAGTTTTTTTAATTAATCAATAAAATGTGGGGTTTTGTATTTTTTGCTAGAAGAAAGATGCGTGTTTGTTTTTCTTCCCTGGCTGGGGATGATCGTATCGAACCATCGATATAAGAAGATCGAGAGAGGGCTCATTTGAACGGGAATAGAAAGTTCTAGTGCCCTTGTTAAGTAACAAAAAAACTGGAGGGTGACTAGTACCTCTCCTATGCACCTTTTTTCACAAGGTATCTGATTGAAATTTTAAGTTAGCCATTTGATTCAGCGTATTTAGAAGGTCCAAGAACATATGCCGTTGGGGATGACATCACCAACCAAAATCTTTTGGGAAAGGGCTGTAAGTTACACAATTTGCCCATTGTTCGCAAAAAGTATTTTTATTGGAAAATATGCGAAATTTCTTCTTTTTTTTTTGGGGGGGGGGCATTTTTTGTGGGGTCGATTTTTCTTGGGGGAGAATTTCCATAGAGGAAAGTTTCTGGATGGAACTTTCCAGGGAAAATTTTACATAGGGGGATTCCTGGCATGATTTGAAAAATGGCCAAGATTAAATTAAGAAAACAAAGTTTTTTCAACTAAAAATAAGGAGCAACATTAAAACTTGAAACGAACAGAAACTATTCCGTATATGAGGGGGCTGTCCCTTCCTCGACTCTCGCTCTTAACGCTAAATTTTGACTTTTTGTCACAATTCTTTAAGAAAGATTGTGGAAACTCAAGGGCCGTTAAATTTGAAGGGAAGAATTTTGAAAGAACTTGAAAGCTTTAGTGTAAAGAGCGAGGGTCGAGGAAGGGACAGCCCCCTCATATACGGAATAATTCCTGTTCGTTTTAAGTTTTAATATTGCCGCTTACTTTCAGTAAAAAAAAAGTCGTTTTTCATATAATATTTACGAAAAGTCAAGCCTTTATTCTGTCTAAATCCTGAAACCCCATTGAAAACTATGAAGAACTTTGAAGAGAAAAGTAAGAAAATCATATGTATTTTCCAGGAAAAAAAACAGAATTTCAAAAAATTCCCCCCAAAAAACAGGGACTGTTGGTTTCAACGCTAGGAAGTTTGATACAGTTTGTAAAATCTTGACGGTTCACAATCGCACTGGTTGAAAATAGCGAGACCGGATAGTTGCTTTGTCAAAATGACGGTGAAGCGTGTGGACCACATTCGCCACCCTGCGTCTCTTTGATGTTCGCATTTTGGCTGGTTTTGACCTGCAACCAAAAAAGATACTTACCCCTGCTACTTTTACAGAAAGTTTGGACATCTGCCTACAGCTTATCTATTAAGTTTCACCAGATATCTCACTCCTAGAAAAAATAAATGGGCCAATGTGTTCCTAAATTACATTGGTTATCTAACAAAACTAGCCTGCCCGCGCAATCTCACATAATCTTATTGGATAACTCTCTGACCGCACTTTGGTTGGATTGGATAACGATCTGCCCGCTTAATGTCATTGGAAATCGTCAACCTTTAGGAAGCCATATCATCTGATCGGATGGCTTCTGGGATTTGCAAAAATATTGAAGTGAGGAATGTGTGTAAGCATCAATAATCTGTGCTCTGTCATTGACGAGGATTGAACATTTTGGATAGCTATGTATAATTCTTTGTCGTGGCCAAAAAAGACGGTCTTTGCTTGTTGTTGAGCCAGAGCCAACAGTGTGAGCTGAAGTTCTTTCAGTGGTGTTTCTGCTTTCGAGTGGAAAGCTTCGTCCAAGCAAAGATCTGGCAGCTTCGAATTGTACTTCGGCTATAGTGCTTAAGGGTATTCGATACCTTAGAAATCATTTTGGAAGCCTTTGCGTTGGCTAACCGTCTCAAAGACAAAGGGTCGATTAGCGAATTCTCGCAGGAAACTAGCTTTCGAGAATTTGTGGTTTACTGAAAAATAGTGAAGTTCTACTTCACTTCTACCGTTGGGGCTCTCAATCAAAGCGAATAGCACCACAAGGAACTCCAAAATATACCAAATTGCTCAAATTATATTTCATTTGCGCTGACTTTTAGAATTTTCCTACCATGTGTTTTTTTTCTAGGTATGCTAGAAATTTTTTTCTAGCAAAAAAATTTAGGTATGCTAGAATTTTCTAGGTATGCTAGACATTTTTTTAGGGACTGCCCTTCCCTTAACCTGAAGAGTTGAATTATTTGTATTGAGTCAGTTTATTGTACGCAAGTTTGTTTATGAGCTACCATTTTGAACATTTTGGAGGGCTAACAATTTCTTTTTCATGGTAAACTGGAACAATATTAAACATGACTCAGACCTGGTTTGTTCCAAAAAAAAGCTGGAGACCCAATGATGATCCTTGCCCTCTTCCATCCCAACTTTTTGGAGAAAAGATAGGAATAATAATTACACTTTTTCGATCTGAATCATGCAAAAATTTTCCATTCGTATGATTGAAGAGTCACACTATACCAATCCCCCCATAATTTATCAAGTTAAAAATTATACGAATTAGCCTGCCTTATACATTTTTCTGACTGACCGTATTTCATAAGCTGTTACGAAAAATTTGGTTCTATTCCATTTTCTAGGGCGGAGAAGGGATGGCAGGTCGAGAAGGGATGGCGATCTTCGGTTCCTTTCGGTAAACCATCTATGGCCAAACGGAAAGCAGGTCGTCCCTGAATGGGGAAGGGTTTAAGAGAAAATTGATCGTCTTTGGAGAGCGTAAAGAGGGAGGCTGTGAATAGATTGGAATAGAGGAGTGTCTGTTGTTTTGGCCCCGGGCGGTTTGGTGTTGCAATGAGTTGTTAGCAGTAGGTTTCTTATTTTCCCCTTGAAATTTGCCATTCTGAATTACATAAATTGACATTTATCTTCTTCCGTTTTATTTTTGACTTCGTAACACGAAATTAATTCGTAGTTGGCTCAATAAACTAAAATTCTTCTTTCATAATTAGTCCAAGCCGGATTTGCGGTGGACGCAACGTGGCGGAACCAGTTATTTGTAATTACAAAATAGCGGAATCAGCAACAAACCTGCTGGTCTATTTAATTTCAGCTACTCTACTGGTGACTACTAATCCTTGGCGCTTTTCTTACAGAGATATGGGAATACCGTAAGTGAATTTCCTATGTGCTTATCTATTCAGTTTGTAACTGTGTCATTGTGTAATGTAAATCTAAGTTAACATGTTGAGTACTGGGCATCTTGTTGCAGGGTGAAGATGCCTCCTTTTAAAACCGTTTTTGTTACTGGCGGTGCTGGATATATTGGATCGCATACTGTGCTTGAGTTAGTTGAGGCTGGATATGAGGTAAGTCAAATTATGTTAAGTTTTATCGGTACTTTCCCATTATATGGGCACTTCTAAAAAGTCAAGTTTATTTAATGCTAATGAAATAAAATGGGATGAATATATAATAGTTTATAAAAAAATTTGGGCTATATATTTGCACATTAGGAGGCGTAAAGCATTGCATATATAAAATACGTAACCTAACCTAGGTACCTCTTCCTCCCTCCCCTAAACCCCCAAAAAACAACAGTTTCAATATCGTATACGCAATGAAAACCATGCTATGGATTGTATTACTCTGAAGCCGTCTATCTAATTAACCCGTCAAAAACGTTTTTTGTGACTGGTTTCCTTGTAGGTGCCCATATAATGGGAAACTACCGTTTTATCTTTAGGTTACACTGTTAGAAAATAAAGGCCCCATTTGTTGCAATTTGGGTGACAATTGTGATCCCCTATTCTTAAAAAATAATATTTATGACATTTTTATTCGAAAAAGAAGTAATCCAAATGCTTAGATTCTAAAAAGTCGAAGAAATCCTCACCTCCCTTACATTTTCGTGAATCATCGCCCTGCCAGAAAATTTGGAAGTTTAGCAATGGCAGCAGTTGTTTCAATTTTTAGGGGGGGGGTCATATATTTTTATTTACCTCTAGATTTTGAAAAATAGTTTCTTGGTGTATTTTCATTAAAAAGTGCATTTTTATTATTGAAAAACTGACAATTTTGCCCTCCTAGAAGTTGAAAAATATATGTTGTGAATTAACGCCACTGAATGGCGGGGATGGTCCAAGTTTACGAGCCATGTCAGATCCAGAAAAGGTTATTAGTCATATTTAGATGAAATGGTAAGATTAATATTTTTATACTCTGACTTGAGGGTTCTCATGTTCAACAGGGTGCTTCTAAGTGCTGTTTAGAAGCATCCTGTGCCTGCATTACTCAAACCTCTCTTCTCTTGTGCACAGTGGTGCTAATTGAAGAAATACAGGGGGGGGGGGAGATGTTTTTTTCTAATGAAAATTCACATATAAAGGTATTTTTCAGAATATAAGAAATGTATTTTTTTTGAGTTTTTGAAAACATAAAAAAGGGTGTTTTTCCAGCTATAGGTGGGGCAATTACCCTCCCTTCGATTGGTGCTGTTGCATGTGCACAGTTCCAATTTTATTAAATATGAAAGTTGACATCAGACATGAATTCAGAAGGAATGCAGTTGATAGGGATGACCCCCCCCCCCGTCAAAAAGTAAGTTATTACCTAATGGATCATGACAGAAATGGTAGTTAAGCTCATTTAAGCTATGGATATCCACTATCCTGGCGTCAAATATGCATTTCTAAGTTTGAATAACCTATTCATAAATATATCTGGCCTTAGACTGTGTATAACATCGTTTTGAAATGTACTGTCTGTCATGTATAGTAATATCAACCAGGCTATGAAACCTGTCATCCTTTATGGGTAAACTGATAAAAAAAAAAGTAGTATTGTTAGTCCAAAAATAGATAGCAACCTTAAAGTACTCCCCTGAGATTGGACCTGCTTTCCCTTTCAAGTCCCTTCCCCCGCGTCTAGTAGGCTAAAAGTCTAATTAATTCCTAAGAGATTTTTGTAGGTTTAACCGCAATAGCAATTCCAATTCTATAAATTTCTTCCATAGGGTACTACAATTTGGCTCTATACAGAGTTTCATTTCTACTATTTAACTAACCAGAGAATCCAGTAAATATGAGTTCTAAATTTTTCTATCAATGAAATACTTGTCATCTTATCTCGACCGATTCAGTTCAGTTCATTTTATTTAACATCAAAAATACATTTACCTAATATTCCAATACCTGCCCCAAGAAAGATACGAAAAAGTACTTGCGACTGAGCGGGTACATACAACTTACCTACTAACTAATAATTAACTATAAACAAAGGAGCAACAAATAATAATAAAAAAAAACAAAAAAAGTACTTGCGACTGGGTGGGTACATACAACTCATCTACTAACTAATAAATAACTATAAAAAAAAAAAAAACAAATAATAAAAAAAAAAAAAAAAAAAAAAAAAAAAAAAAAAAAAAAAAAAAAAAAAAAAAAAAAAAGAAAAAAAAAACTATAAACCTTAATCTTACAAATAATTTTTCAATTTATTTTTGAATAAACCCAGGTGCTCGGCCACCCGAATGCTCTCAGGAACAGAGTTCCACACATTAGGTCCGGAAAATCTAGTATGGAAGCTGGCCCTGGTGCCACTTCTATTCGGAACAATGAAGTCATTAGCATGACGAGTTTCATAATGATGCAAAGACCTATTGTCACTAAAATAATCCCAAAAAACCTCTGGACTAATATTATTCCAGCATTGATAGGCAAAAATTCCTATTTGGTAGTCCCGTAGCTGTCCTACATTCAACACTTGCAACTTATTGAAGCAAGCTGAAGTGTTATGGATACCTTCAATTTACCCACTAATAAGACGCATTGCTTTATTTTGAAGAGTTTGAACATGTTTAAGATTCACATAAAAATTGCTTGCCCATAACATGCAGCCGTACGAAGCATATGGATGAATCAAAGCATGGTATAAAAGCAATAAAACTCTTTGGGGTAAAAAATTTTTAAAACGACGAATTACTCCAAGGCCACATGCAATCTTTGTTGCAACAACATCACTGTGGCGTTTCCACGAACAATTACAATCAATATAAAAACCTAAGTACCGAATTTCCTGAACTTGAACTACAGGCTTATTATTAAACAGAATCCTACCATCAATATCACTGGGCTTGCTTACTCTAGAATATACAATAAAATTAGTCTTAGTAACATTTACTGATAAAAAACTCAAACTAGTAAACACATGAAAATTTCTAAGAACACAATTCACTTTCGACACAAGACTATCCAAACAACAACTAGAAAAAGTAACAGCAGTGTCATCAGCAAATGACGTCAAGCAACAATCTGGAAGATAAAACCTCATACTATCCACAAAAACCAGATACAGAAGTGGGCCAAGGACCGATCCCTGTGGCACACCACACGACACTTGATAAGGGGAAGAAAAACATCATCAATCATCACTTTAATAGACCTCCCACACAAATAACTTTCAAACCATTTCAAATTCACTCCTTTAATACCTGAGCGTTCTAATCTTTGCAATAAAATTTTAAAATCTACCGTGTCAAATGCTTTCCTAAAACCAAAAAATATTTTTAGAGGGATTTCAACTTACCTACTAACACATACAACTTACCTACTAAGTAATAATTAACTATAAACAAAGGAGCAACAAATAATAATAAAAAAAAACAAAAAAAAGAGCACTTGCGACTGGGTGGGTACATACAACTCATCTACTAACTAATAAATAACTATAAACAAAGGAGCAACAAATAATAATAAAAATAAAACAAAAAAAAGCACTTGCGACTGGGTGGGTACATACAACTCATCTACTAACTAATAAATAACTATAAACAAAGGAGCAACAAATAATAATAAAAAAAAAACAAAAAAGCACTTGCGACTGGGTGGGTACATACAACTCATCTACTAACTAATAAACATAGTTTATAGAATTAGCAGTATGATCATTCTATATCTCTCCCATTATAAAAACCCGGACAGGGGTGCGAGTGCTCCGGAGAACGTTTTTGCAGATAGAAACATAGGCGTTATCAGATCTTTTCGCGGGTAGACAAGTCAGATTTCTCTTGGACGCGAAACTTGGCTTCAACGTTGGAACACTAATTTTGAAGAAACTAATTTTAAATTAATTTATTCCAATACATACATGAAAATCGGTAGTTAGTAGTGTAATATTATCATTAGATGTTTTTAGGAATTAAAAATAGGTTTCGAAGTCTCAAGTTGGTTTCAAAGGCATTTTGAGAAAGTTTCTGCCAAAATACGTGTTCCAGGGTAATTGGACCGCTAATGGCAGATCAAATGAGAGGAGTTGTTTGCACGCGCCGATATAAATATAAATATAAATATATATATATATATATATATATATATATATGTATATATATATATATATATATATATATATATATATATATATATATATATATATATATATATATATATATATATATATATATATATATATATATATATATATATATACTACGAAAACTTTACGAAAAAGAAAGTTTTTTTTAAAGAATAGTAAAGGCCATATTAAACTTAAGATCAGTAGAAATAGAAGCCTACAATAATTCAAACTCAAAACGACCAGAAATTATTATTAAAGAATAAAAAAGGAAAGGAGAATAATTGGTATGGCGGTAACACTGCATATAAATTTATATGAATGTATATATAGTGGGCTGTACTAATGCAAAAGGTAAATATAACATTGGTTTAAGAATGGAAAGAAAGACAAGGAATAAATTTACGACGATAATCAAGTAAAAAATAAGTTTTATTTGAACAATGCCATAAAGCGATGACATTTGATTATGATGTTTGGTGCTTCGCATTGATATTTCAGTTTTAAAAGTTTTATTTTAAATAAATTTAAAAAATTTACCCCTTTGTTCAAAAAAAGAGATAATCAAATATTTAAACTACTAAAACTAAAATAATTACTTGCTAGTTTATTTTCCTTGATAGGTACGTCTCTCGATTTCTCGATTCTTAAATTTTACTTCGTAATATGCACGTGTGCGCAAAAAAATCTTATAAACTGTTCAAAGGGGAAGTCCTCGCAGCCTCCTTTTATCTAGGCTCTCCGCCAAAACAGGTAACTAGATTTTTCAAATATCATAGGAACTACAATCCGAGAAAATAAATATCACGACGTGAAAAAAAAAATGATAAACTATCTAGTTGCGGATCCAGAGGGGGGGGGCGAGGGTTACCCCCGTAAAGTAGTCTAAAGTAGTGTAATTTACCTAATTAACGCAAGTTTGCATTAATTAAACTTGCTCCTAACGTAAGTTTGTCGGATCAACCTATTTTGCGCCCCCCCCCCTAAAAATTCCTGGATCCGCCCCTGAAACCATCACACCTACCCCACCAGTTATTAGAAGAAGAAAAATTCCTTATTTTCACAAATTTCATCAACCCCCCCGCCCCTTTTTTTTATAAAATCCTACATAGGCCGATCAGTTGAGTCCACGTAAATAATAGATTAAGTCATAATTTGTATAGAAATTAATTCATACCTGTGAGATGGGACGCTTGCAAACCACTTGGCTGGCTCACCAAGTTTTTTTCTGCTTTCGCAATTACGAATAATGCACTTGGTAACCATTTCTCAGTGATTGACGATAACAGACTAATCCGCTAAGGCAGAAACAAGTGGGAGGAGCTTTTTGTTCGCACCGAGACCGAAGACCAGAAATTATCTGCGATAAGCTTACTGTCTATAAACTGTGCTAATAAATAACTATAAACAAAGGAGCAACAAATAATAATAAAAAAAACAAAATAAAGCACTTGCGACTGGGTGGGTACATACAACTCATCTACTAACTAATAAATAACTATAAACAAAGGAACAACAACAACAACAACAAAAAAAAAAAAAAAAAAAAAAAAAAAAAAAAAAAAAAAAAAACTATGAACCTTAATCTTACAAATAATTTTTTAGTTTATTTTTGAATAAACCCAGGTGCTCAGCCACCCGAATGCTCTCAGGAACAGAGTTCCACACATTAGGTCCGGAAAATCTAGTATGGAAGCTGGCCCTGGTGCCATTTCTATTCGGAACAATGAAGTCACTAGCATGACGAGTTTCATAATGATGCAAAGACCTATTGTCACTAAAATAATCCCAAAAAACCTCTGGACTAATATTATTCCAGCATTGATAGGCAAAAATTCCTATTTGGTAGTCCCGTAGCTGTCCTACATTCAACACTTACAACTTATTGAAGCAAGCTGAAGCGTTATGGATACCTTCAATATACCCATTAATAAGACGCATTGCTTTATTTTGAAGAGTTTGAACATGTTTAAGATTCACATAAAAATTGCTTGCCCATAACATGCAGCCACACGAAGCATATGGATGAATCAAAGCATGGTATAAAAGCAATAAAACTCTTTGGGGTAAAAAATTTTTAAAACGACGAATTACTCCAAGGCCACATGCAATCTTTGTTGCAACAACATCACTGTGGCGTTTCCGCGAACAATTACAATCAGTATAAAAACCTAAGTACCGAATTTCCTGACCTTGAACTACAGGCTTATTATTAAACAGAATCCTACCATCAATATCACTGGGCTTGCTTACTCTAGAATATACAATAAAATTAGTCTTAGTAACATTTACTGATAAAAAACTCAAACTAGTAAACACATGAAAATTTCTAAGAACACAATTCACTTTCGACACAAGACTATCCAAACAGCAACTAGAAAAAGTAACAGCAGTGTCATCAGCAAATGACGTCAAGCAACAATCTGGAAGATAAAACCTCATACTATCCACAAAAACCAGATACAGAAGTGGGCCAAGGACCGATCCCTGTGGCACACCACACGACACTTGATAAGGGGAAGAAAAACATCATCAATCATCACTTTAATAGACCTCCCACACAAATAACTTTCAAACCATTTCAAATTCACTCCTTTAATACCTAAGCGTTCTAATCTTTGCAATAAAATTTTAAAATCTACCGTGTCAAATGCTTTCCTAAAACCAAAAAATATTTTTAGAGGGATTTCACCATTTTCCAAACAATTGTTTACAAAATCAGCAAGATGAATGGCAGCACGACTAGTGGAATGACCTTTTCGAAACCTGAATTGGGTGTCACTGAGTAGACTATGTTTCATGAGATGGTCATATAGACGGCTATGAATCACTTTTTCCAAAATTTTTGACAATAAAGGCAGTATCGATATTGGTCTCCAGTTTCCGGCATCTGACCTGGCACCCCCTTTGTAAAGCGGGATAACTTTAGCTTGCTTCAACGCTTCTGGAAAGGTCCCCGTTTCTATAGATAAGTTGATAACGTGGAGAATACATGGTAGTATATACGTTAAAACAGCTTTAAAAGGTCTTAGGTTCACCGCATCTATCCCAGCGGAATTCGATTTTATATTTGTCACTATTTTCATCACTTCATCACTTGTGCACTTTTCAAACTGGAATTCAACAGTATCTCCACGAGAGTCCACGAATTCCTCGCTAAGAAAATTTTCCCTGTCACACCTTACACTCTCTTGAACAGACAAGCCAACCTGAGAATAAAACTGGCCAAAATAATTCGCGACTACATTCTTATCACTCACATAACTTCCATTTATATCAATGCAAGGCGACTGACTACTTTTCCGATTTCCCATAGACTCATTAATAACCTGCCATGTGGCTTTGGTTTCTCCCTTACTATCTGACAACTTTTCTTCAAAATACTTCTTCTTTGCTTGCCTTCTCATACTGTTCACCTTATTTCTCACTCGTTTGAATTCTGAAAAATCTGCGTCATCCTGACTATTAGGAGATAGCGTTTTATAATGATTAATCTCTAGTATATTAGTATACATACCGGTGGCAGGAGTGAAGCTAGGGTTTTGAGTATAGGGGGGGGGGGGGTGGAAAGAATATGCCGAAAAAGTCGTCCTTTTGGCTGACAAATGGGGAGACGTAAGCTAAATTAAAACGTCAAAGATGTTCAAAATTTCTAGGTGTCTGCAACTTCCCCCCCCCCTCCTTAGCTGCGCTCCTGACCAGGGGACTGAGCTTCGCTTGGTTAAGGGAATTTTAGACATAAAAACAGTGTCCGTTATATTCCCTCTTCGTCTTCAAAGGGAGGGCTTAGCTCTCCTCCCCAAATAACTTTAGATAGACGGATAAGTATATTAAAAGTTAAGGTATCTTATGGCATATTCAGTGGTTTATTATTTGCAGAGTTGAAAAACTAGTGCGAAATATTCGTTTTTTTTTCTAGGTCTTTCTAATCGTTATGCGTTGCCAAAGTTATCTGGCACTGTTTTTCCGACCAAACTGTTTTTCTGTTTCTCTGTTTCTCTGTTTTGGTCATATCGTCTGTAATGCAGACTTGATGCCTTTTTCCGCGAGCTGGAAAGCGAAGTTGGCTTAGCTTTCTGTGGCTTATTTCAATCATTTTCTCAGTTTATTATTTCCTTCAAAGGCAATAATACAAAATTAGTTTTCGTTGTGATTAATATATACCCATAGGTGAAGGCATGTAAAGGTTTATGGAGGAAAGAGGGGGTTTATCCCTCTTTCCTAAAAAGAATCTTAGAATTTCTGAATAATTTTGGTTAATCCATGGTTTTTATCATTTTTGTCAAACCTATCCAGAGGGGAGTGGGAGAGTAAATGGGAAGGAAATTCTTGGAATTGTAGTTTTAAATTCCAATCAAAAATTCCAACAAGGAATTTTAGTTTTAAAACACGTAACAATAAGGAAAAAAAATCATTGACAAGCCCTAACTCTACAGTATTACCGAAAATTCAGTGTAACTCTGTGTAGCCCACACACTATATTGTTAAATTCAGGTTTTGTTTTGTTTTTATTTAACACTTTTTCTCTCAGGTTATTGCTGTTGATAATTTTACAAATTGTGTATGTGGGACTGAAGGGCAAGCGGCTAGCTTGAAACGAGTTGAAGAAATAACTGGGAAGAAGATTACCTTTTACCAATGTGACCTCCTAGATAAACCGAGATTAGCTGAAATCTTTAAAAAGGTAATTATTTTTTTATTCTATCTTCCATATTTTAATAATTGCACGCAGGCTTGTACGCACGAGTAAAGCACTGGACAAGGCCCCTTCCCCCAAACCTCATGAAATATGTTTTTTTTTAGCACATTCACGCATGAGTCATACAATTGTAATTAAAAGCCAATTAAAGCTCCCACTACTAATAGTTCATTGCGGTACCAAGCCCCTGAGACCAACACAGCTACGTATGCTCCTCCTCCATCCCAATCTATTCATGGCCTCCCTCTTTACTCCCTCCCATGAAGTTTCTTCAAGTCCTTCCTAGTGACCTCCTCCAATCCCATTCGGGGACGACCTGATTTTTGTTTGGTCCCAGGTGGATGGCCACAAACAAAAATGTTTGACAACCTGTCATCCTTCATCCGCAAGACATGTCCTAGCCATATTGACATTTCTTTTATTATTGCCAAAATGAGAAAAATCTCGAAAAAAAACGATGATATTTATAGCCAGTGAAAATGAAATGCAAATATTTCGGCCGAGGCCTCCGATCGACTGTCCTCAGTGCAAAAAAAAAATTAGTAAAAATGGCATCTGTAGAACGTGTCCTGGCCATCTTAACCGTTCGTTCATTTTTGACCTAGAAAGTAGAATGCAAAAAAAAATGGGTACTTATGCATTATATATAACACAGCGCTATAGACTGTACAAGGAAATACAAATGGAAACCCGTCAAACGGGTATTTGCAAGAGATAATGGATTACAAAGCGTGATTTCTTATCGCGTTTACAATTTTTAAACTGTTGTTTTTTGGGGTTTAGGGGGGGGGAGGGGAAGGTACCTAGGTTAGGTTACATATTTAATATATGCTATGCTTTAATCCTCCCCCCCCGCGTTTACAATATTTGAACTGTGGTTTTTCGGGGTTTAGGGGGGGAGGGTACCTAGGTTAGGTTACGTATTTAAGATATGCTATGCTTTACTACCCCCCCCCCCCCTTAATGTTCAAATATATAACCCAAATTTGTTTCTAAACTATTATATGTTCATTCTATTTTATTTTATTTCATTGGCATTAGCCAAACTTGACTTCTTTCGTGTATAGCGCTGTGTTATGTATAATTCCTAAGTATCAAAAAAGTATCAAAAAGTTTACTTGATTCTTATGAAGTGGCTCCTTTTTTGTTACAACAATCTGCTTTGTTTTGATGATTTTTTGGCAATTAGGCGGTTAATAGACTCAGCTTAATAGACTCGGTTAGTAGACCTTGTTTTGAACGACTGGTCATTGCAAAAGCTTTATCATCTATATCATGAATACTACCCGCTATCACTAACATGCACTCATACTGCTGGCCACTCTCTGTCCAGTAGCACTCACACTGCTGGCCACTCTCTGTCCAGTAGCACTCACATTGCGGCTTGCAAAAGCTTGTACGAAGAGAAACAATATTGTTATTATTGGAAATAATAAAGTACTTTTCTTCTTTGCTTTACAGTATTACCAACACAATATAAAATTTGAAATTTTATATGTGACTTCAGACATAAACAATGGCAATCACAAGCGAGGGCAGGGGGGTAACTTCAAACTAATTTATAACAGAAAACAAAAATGTGCATACAATTTAATTTTTAAATTAAATTTAGGCAAGTTTCCCTGGAAATAAATGCTTGTTGTCTGGACGTAAAATCTTGATGCAAAAAAAGAAAGAAGAAAAACAAAAATGTGCAAAAAGTGAAAATTTCTGTAGTATCCAGAAAATGTAACATTTTTTGACAAAGGACCATTTTAGACAGCTTTTGCCCGCTTTTTATTGGACATTTGTCCCCCAAGAAAATTTAGGCAAGTTTCCCTGGAAATAAATGCTTGTTGTCTGAACGTAAAGTCTTGATGCAAAAAAAAAGAAGAAAATTCACGTTTCAAATACTTCTAAGCGTGTATTTAGCTTACAAATACGTATCAGCTACTTGCCACCCCCTAAGAAAAATATTATATTACCTGGAAGAAAGAGATTGTCAGAGTATTTATTTTGTAATTTTGGCTGTTAATTTGTTTGTTATGAAGCAATATTGCCATATGCGATACATTTGTGCGATCTGTGTGTATTTTGCGTATAAGTGCGCAAAAATGACTAATAATACTACAAAAGAAAAAATAGTGCACTTGGAAAAAAAATGGTGGTAAAAATATCTCTGCTGTAAGTATAGATGTGGATTGGTTTGCAACGAAGCAGGGTTGCCATTTACTAAAATATTATACTTTTTGTATGTATTTTGCATTCAAGTAAGTACCAAAGACTAATTGTACCACGAGAGAAACAATTAGAGAAACATAAGAGTACCTGAAAAAAAAGTGATTGTGAGAATGTCTATGTCGGAAGTTTGGGGTTTGATCGGCTTGTGACGATCAAAAATGATTTTTCGATTGATTTTTGAGGTAATTTTTAGGTATATTTATAGGTAATTTTGTTTTATTTGGTTATACTTGCATAATTGCCGTACCTGGAAAAAAAATTGACTAATGATATACCTATTGATTGTTTGGGTGGGAAGGTGTCATAACATCGAACCGTCAGGAGCAGTATAAAATCCGTCATAACATCGACAAAAAAATCCGTCAGAACCTCGAACCGTCATAACATCGAAAATTTTAAAACTTTAGTTTTTTGGTATTTAGGGGGGGGGGGGAAGGTACTTAAGTTAGGTTACGTATTTAATATGTGCTATGCTTTACCCCTACCCCCCTAATGTGCAAATATATAGCCGAAATTTGTTTCTAAACTATTATATACTTATTACTATTATGTAAACTTGTAAATTTTTTTAGATGTTATGACGGTTCGAGGTTCTGACGGTTCGATGTTATGACGTTTCGTGCTTGTGACGGTTCGCCGAAATGGTAGCACCCCGTTTGCGTGATAAGCAGTGTCTTCATTTCCCTTTTTCAGGTGGAGCTAGCCAAGTGACATTATAACTAATGGCCAATTAATGCGCCTGGGATGGGACCAATACCGCCATAGTTGAACTTGACCTGATTGGTTATCCATGTTGATGTCACTCGGCTGATAAATGAAAACACACTTCAGTCTGTGCCTCCTTTTCCCCTTATCAGAGGATGTTGGCCGTATGACTTTGAAGTGTGTTATCAGTCAGGTCGAACCCAACTAGTAGCTTAGCTTAATCTTTGTTCGGTCTGTATTGAAGCAGGGTTGCCATCTACGATATATTTACTATTTACAGCACTATTTTGGCTGTAACTATTAACTTGACAATACTTCTTGAAAAATGTAGCAATTTATTCCTTTTTGAACTAAAAAAGTTCTGAAAAATGGAATCCAAAGTTAGTTTCAACATGATTCCCATTCTAAGCCTCCGAAATAATATTAAATTTTTTTTATATCTTAATGAAACTAAAATTATTACTACAATGACCTTAATGACAAATTGGTTGAGACTTTCTCAGGTTGGCTTAAGTTCAATCAAAATTAACTATGTTTGAATTTTGCAGGGGTGCTACAAAGACCAAGGTTTTGCGCTATTTTGTTTTAATTTTTGTGTTTTTTGTGTTAAGTTTCGTGTTTTTGTTTAAGTTTCTGCAAAGTTTTATGTTTTCGGACTATTTTTAACGGAAAATTGCTCGTACAAGGAAGGCACAGACAAATTATATATGATTCAGATGTCCAACTGAGCAAGTTTTTGGTAACCGATAAATTTTCTTCATTTTCTTCCATAATTCATTTCATGCATGGCGCCTGTCATAAAATTATTTAAAAAATTTGGTCTTCGCAAATGAAATTCAAGAGAATTTAAAATAGCTTGTTAACCTTTCTTGTGATTGTTTGTCAGTTTTACGATCATTTAATAAATATTGTTTAAAATATGAATTGATAGTCTCAGTAAATTGATCGTGTAATGAGCATGGCAACCCTGCCTTGCATTATATTGCACCATCATCACAAATGGCTTCAATCCACGCCTGAAACGCGATTCCTTTTTAACATAGGCCAGTTGGACATCCGTATCAAAGAGTGTGGGTAACTTATAAGAGTGAGTATTGGCATTTATACAAAAACCACACCAATGCCATCTAACCTTTGGTGTTTCTTGGCATTTGTCAGTTTTATATTAAAGCAAAATGAGTGTAAACGCCAAACGCCAGATGGTATTGGTGATTCTTTATTTTTTTTTATTTTTTTCGACACTAGCATCAGTTTCCACTCTTAACAGTTTGCCCATTCTCTTTAATCTGTGTTATATACTTTTACTTGTAAGGAAGACGCGGTGAACTAAAATTTAATGTTCAGAATTGTAATTTTTAGTCACTGTATATCACAGTTCATTTAATTATCCATTAAGCTTATCGCAGATCATTTCTGGTCTTCGTTCTCGGTGCGAACAAAAAGCTCCTCCCACTTCTTCGTGCAGTTATTAATAGCGGGTTTCCACTTGTTTCCCATTGTTTCGCGTAAAGTGCATTATTCGTAATAGCGGGTTTCCACTTGTTTCCGATTGTTTCGCGTCTGACTTGTCTACCCGTGAAAAGATCTGACGCCGCTTATGTTTCTACGTTCTCTGGAGCACTCGCACCCCGGTCCGGGTTTTTATAATGGGTGAGATAGGGAATGATCATACTGGATAATTATATGAACTGTGCTGTATATAGATAATATAAAGTAAGATCACGGCTCAGTGATGTTTGCTACTACAAACTTGGCGCGTATAAAAGCTCCCATATATTCGTACGTCCCTTTATTTGATCTGCATCAGCGGTCCAGTGTATATTACCCTGAAACACGTATTTTCGCAGAAACTTTTTCAAAATGCATTTGAAACTAACTCGAGACTTCAAAACCTACTTTTAATGTCTAAAAGCATCTAATAATAACATTGCACTACTGATTACCGATTTTTATATATGTATTGGAATAAATTAATTTAAAATTAGATTCTGTAAAATTTAGTGTTACAAAGGTGAAGCCAAGTTTCGCGTTCAAGAGAAATCTGACTTGTCTACCCGTGAAAAAATATAATTTCGCTTATGTTTATAAGTTCTCCGGAGCACTTGCATCTCGGTCTGGCTTTGTATAATGGTTGAGATAGGGAATAATCCTACTGTATATTATTTATATACAGTGTTTCCAGCTTAATATGAACTCAAGAAGAATGGATAAAACACCAACAACACTAAATGTACCAAATAAAAACAGCAACAACACTTCAAGAAACCAACACTAAACACGAGAGGGAGGCTAAATTTTATCCTCTTACCTTTATCCAACGTAAATATAGATTTGTTATGATTTCAAAGCATTACCTGTTCTGTATCAGTTGCAGAAAGAGTTTCCTAACAAAGCACTTGTGCGCCTGTTGCGCAAACTGGAAAGTATTTGCAAGTTTTCTGGAGACAGTTATCTTTTTTGTCTGGTATTGCCGTAGATTTTTTACCAAGCATTGCCAACGCGGTATAATTGCATCGTGTTTGGTACTACTTATAGGTCGTGGTACAATAAGGTACATTTAGAAATTTTGTTGGTACAATACAAATTTTCTGGTTCATTTTAGTTTTATATGGTCCTTTCTGACTCGGAAATCTGTTCAAGTTCTAGTCTCTCTAAAATTTTATCATTGTTACGCCAACATTTTTAACCTGCTATTCAGATAGCACAAAAAAAATTATTGTGGTGCAATTTTAGGCGAAAAATTGGTACAATTTATTTCAAAGCGTTAGCAGCGCTGTTTATTACTTGAATTGGTCCTATATAATGTTAGGAAATCACGGCACTGCGCTAGCAGATGGACATCCTTAGCTCCCAGTTGAATTATAAAAATACCTAAATCACACAAAATATAAAGAAGAATTCATACTTGAAAATTCTAAGTTGAAAATGTTCTGAACAAGCATGAGCGCCCATAAGCTGAATTCCAGGGGGGGGGGGGGCTCGTCTAATTGGCACTTTTAATCCTACCTAATAGAAATCTCAGAACAAAAATATAAAAATAAGGCAACATCATTCAGCCAGGGGGGGAGGCGGGCGCCCCCCTGCCCCCCTTATGGGCGCCCATGTGAACAAGTCAGAAATAGACATATCGAAACTTAATGCCTAGTCATATAATAATTCAAACATAAAATAAACACGAATTACTACCAATGAATAAATTAAACTCAAGACGAACAGATATTAAAATTTAAAACGAAAAAAACTATCACAATAATAGTAAGCTAACCCCCCCCCCCCCTTTAAAGTTTCTAACACCAGAGCGTCAGTTGTGCTTTACTAAAACGAAATAAATTTTTTACAGTTTAGCTTTTATCATTATAACATAAAAAAAATGCTGAGACTTTCATGAAATAGTACCATTATGTGAAGCACTATTCTAACGTACCCATATCCCCACTGTAGCTAAATATCGCTGTTAGCTAAACCTTATTGTGAGTAGGCCTTACATTTTTTCTGACTTCTTCATCGATAATGAAGCTCTCTAAATGATTTCCTTTTTTTTAATTAACTAAATAAATAAAAAAGAAGTTCTATTAAATTGAACTTCGCTGCTGGCTGTGGCGAGCTATGGAATTAAGTTAAATTCAGTTATTAAAAGTTTTTTAATTATTTGATTAATTAATAATTATTTAAGAAAAGGAAACGATCAAATAGGGTTTAAGAAATTATCTTTAATAATTATTTATTTGATTAATTGTTTTATTATTACTAAATATTAAGAATGGATCCGGTATCAGATAAATCTCGGCGATTGCTAAATATGAATTCGCCTTTAGACAGCTTTAGGGAAGAGACTTTTCCGTTAGCTTGGAAGAAAAAGCGTATGGAGCTAGCAAAACTTCTACTGTATGCCGCCTGTGTAAATCGGTACATCGATGGGTGGTACATACTGGGGGGGGGTGCAGTGTTTAATTTCATTGGGTGGCAACCTGAACGACAAATAACCTCTTTCGTTGCTCATTGGCTTCAAGACATTCTGACAACAAAATTGGATTCTACTTGGAAAAAAAAAAATCTGAAATATTGCGCTTGAGGTTTATAACAAATGTATTCCTATGATTCCAATTGTTAACATCAGTTCTTTGTAGATGCAAGGAAAAATAAATATTAACTGACAAAAAAATGATATCATTTCGTAGAAAAGCCTGATTGACCTGAAGTTTAAAATTATATGCCAACATTACATGAAAGCGAACATAAAACTAAAATGCGAAACTGGAAAAAATGTACACATTTTTTCTCGTTTTTTTAATGAAATAATCTGAGAGCTTTATCTTTGTACTCTTTGGTTTTTGATTATTTTTGGTTATTGAATGTTTGATTTGATTTGACTATTTTTGATTATTACATGTTTGTTCAGGGGAACAGGTTTGTTGGTGAAAAATAGTTGTTAATAACATTTAAAATAGTTTTTAATAACATTTAATAGTTGTTAAAGTTGTTAATAGCAATATTTGTTAATAATAAAAAGTTGTTGTATATTAATAACAATAAGTTGTTAATAAAAAGTTGTTAATAATAATAGTTGTTAATAACATTAAAGTTGTTAATAACAATTAAATAGTTGTTAATAACATTTAATAGTTGTTAATAACATTTAAAAGTTGAAAAATAGTTGTTAATAACATTAGGACAGTAGAAACATGCCGTGTGTATGTTTAATCAGTAGAAACGAAATTTTTGGCTTGTAAGGTAAATTGCTGAAATATTACAAGAACCAAAAAAACAATGCTAAACTCGAAATTTTAGTTGAGAATATTTTACTATAATCTTGGATATTCATTCTTTTAAGTTCATCCACACATGACTCAATTTCTAAATGTGTTAAGAGGATAATAGTGGTTATATTAAATCAGTTTGAATGTATATTTCTAATATAAGATCTTTCTTGAAATTATTTCTTTCTTTATATAAAACTTTGACTATTACTCTAAATATATTTTTAATTTATTTTCTAGCACAAGATAGATTGTGTTATTCACTTTGCTGCGATGAAGGCTGTTGGAGAATCCATGATCTTACCCCTCCTTTATTACAAGAATAACTTAATTGGTACTATAAACCTCCTTGAGGTAAGTTTATCTTTCTTGCTACCCTTTGTTAGCAGTTTTATTGAATTTTTAACAAATGTCATTTGACTAGTTTTATTTGAACTGGTGATGACAAATAAATTTTATAACAAAGGCTGTACGAAGTGATGGTCTTAACGTCATCAAGGATAGTAACAATAAAATCTAAGTGCCTAAATTGTTTTTGGTTTTTTTTTTGTTAAATTTAATATCGATTATTAACAAAACACTTAACATAACCACATCCCCTTTAAACGCCACGGCATCATATAAAGGAGGAATAATCAAACAAATCCACAAAAAACTTTTCTTAACGCTCATTACTCAAACTAAAAATACTAAAATTAATGCAAAATGCTTTTATTAGAATACTGGCTAAGGTAGGCTACTTGTTAATTATTCAGAACACACCCAAGAAGTAAAGTATTTTGACAGCGTGAAGTTAGAAAAACATTCTTACTTCATAATATGCACAATAATTGTAGCCAACACATTTTGCATGCAGACCCGCTATACACACCCATCCCGAAATGTTTGTCCGACTCGTAAAAACGTTACAGAAATGTATATAAATAAGTTTTTGATGCGTTTTTTTTAAAGCGCCCCCCCCCCTAATGTGCAAATATATTGCCCAAATTATATAAGTCCAGTTCATTCTATCACTCGTCACTTGTCTTTGTGGCTACGAAACCGGTTTTGACCAGAATGCATTGGATTGGACTTGAATGACAGAATAAAAGTCAAACAAGAAGCAATTATCCAAAATGTCTTGGAAAGATTTAGCTCTAACCCAAGAAGATTGATTGATGCTGAAGCTTATTGATGAATTATGATTTTTGGTGATTTCTTATTAATAAAGATTTCGTAGGTATGATACAACTTGCTGGTAATGTAAGGTTTTGTGAATTCCCAATATAACTTCAGCTCCCCCCTCCCCGCCCTTCATCGCAGAATCGGGTGCCCCCCCCCTAGAAAAGAAGCTAATTACGTCCATGGCTATATATTGCACATTAGGGGGGGGGGGTAAAGTATAATGTGTCTGTATGCAAGTGAGGCTTCCGCTCGGTTGAAAATACTTCCAGTGACAGCTCTTCTTGATTTTATGCTGGTGTTTTCATGTACACTCGTGTCTTATAATTGCGTAATGGGTAGCGGACTTGCCCCAAACAAGTCCGCTTCTTGTTTAACGTGGCAAACATGGCGTACGCTTGTATAATTGCGTTAGAGCTTCATTGAGTTCAGAGAGTCCTCTTCTTGTCTAAGTGTGTTCACAAAAGTTAAAGAGGTTCATTCCCATGGCACAAGGTCAATGATTGTCCCAAATACAAGGTCAAGGTCATGGCAGAGATTCAGAGTCCTCTTCTTGTCTAAGTGTGTTCACACATGTTTAAGAGGTTCATTTCCATGGCACAAGGTCAATGGTTGTCCCAAAGACAAGGTCAAGGTCATGACAGAGATTCAGAGTCCTCTTCTTGCCTAAGTGTGTTCACGGTTCCATTGTAACTGAACCACCGTGTAACTGAACCCCAAGCAACTGAACCACCGTGAAACTGAACCACCGTGCAACTGAACCACTGTACAACTGAACTGCCTTACAATTGAACCACCTTGCAACTGAACCCCCTTGCAACTGAACCCTCGTGCTACTGAACCCTCATGCCACTGAACCCCTTTTAACTGAACCCTCGTACAACTCAACCCCATTTAACTAAACCCCCGTGCAACTGAACCACCATGTAACTGAACCCCCGTGCAAGTGAACCACCGTACAACTGAACCACCGTGCAACTGAACCACCGTGCAACTGAACCCTCGTGCAACTCAACCACCGTACCTACATTGGGTAAAACACAAGTTAGAATCTTTACATGTTCAACCTTGTTGGAATTGTTTGCTTTTTTAAGTCCTTATATAAATTACTGTCAAGATGATTTATAAATATGCTCTGTTTTGTTGTCACAAAAACAAAGAAAATCGGACGTCATAAACTCTTAAATCCAGATTTATTTCTCTTTTTTATGTCTGTTAATGGGGGTTCTCTTCTCCCTGTCACTTTCTACGGGTCTAACTGTTTACCCCCCCCCCTCCCCCGTGGAAAATTTCCCCTCCTCCACCCACGGAAACCCCATCACCTGGAAAACACCCCCGTCGCGGAAATTATGGTTTTCAAAATTTAAAAATCTTCTTTGAGTCGTGTTATTTTTTAGTTTAATTGAGAAGTTCTAAGGGAAGTGGAAAAGAAGACTTTATGTGTAAATCTTGCCCCCCCCCCTCCGTGCAAATACTTTCTTCTCATGAAATATCCTCCAGAAAACCCGCACACACAAATTTTCCGTATGTTTCCCAATGACAAATACTATCAGTAAGGAATAGACAAATAAAAAAAAACTTAAAAAGGAACTGAAACTTCTGCAATGGGGTTATCTGATTGTTTTGTAGCTAGGAAGAGAGGGAGATACCTCAAAGGGTGCATTTTGATGCCAAAACATCTCAGCTCTCATTGAGCCTTCAAATAAATACAGAATTAGCTCTAAGGGGGAGACGACAGGAGGATGGAGGTAGAAATTGTTTGATAATCCTCTGGCATTTCTAGTCTTTTTTTATAAGCCGAAAGTGATTGGAGACTAACCAGCCGCAAGAGGTTTTTTTTTGGGGGGGGGGGAGGGGGGGATTTTCCACAGGTAGGTATTTTCTGGGAGGGAGGTATTTTCCGTGAGGTGTTATTTTCAGCGGGGTATTTTCCTTAGGGGATGTTTTTTGCGGGGGGGGGGGGGGGGGTGAGGGTAAACGGCGGCTCTCACCGTCTACATACTCTAATTTTTTTTATCACTTTGCTTATTTTGTTGTTTTCATTTTGTGATATTTTCTACGCTCGTAGTTGTTTATCGTTTGGTTTGAAAAAGGTTAATTACCTGCTTCAGTGCTCTGGTTCAGTTGCACGATGGTTAAGTAACACGAGGGTTCAGTTGCACGGTGGTTCAGTTGCACGATGGTTCAGTTACACGGTGGTTCAGTTGCACGGTGGTTCAGTTGCACGAGGGTTCAGTTACACGGGGGTCTAGTTACATGGGTGTTGAGTTGCACGGGGGTTTAGTTACACGAAGGTTTAGTTCAACGAGGGTTTAGTTAAATGGGGTTCAGTTGCCCGGTAGTTCAGTTACACGAGGGTTTAGTTGCACGGGGGTTCGGTTATACGGGGGTTCAGTTGCATGGTAGTTTAGTTACACGGTGGTTCAGTTACACGGTGGTTCAGTTACACGCACACCGTGTTCACACAAGTTAAAGAGGTTCATTCCCATGGCACAAGGTCAATGATTGTCCCAAAGACAAGGTCAAGGTCATGGCAGAGATTCAGAGTCCTCATCTTGTCTGTGCTTTGACTCGCATTTAAGAGGTGCATTCCCGTGGAACAAAATCAATGAATACAATTTATTTTAACAATTTGCTTACGTCTATGTCGGTTTTTGTGCCTTGTTTTTAGAGGGGCTTATAACGAATTTAAATTATAAATGTTGTTAGATGAGAATATCAAAAGTAGTGATTTAAGCGAATTTAAAACACTGTTGAAGAATGGATTGCTTTCTAAATACCATTTTAATCTTTAATTTCATAGGATACATAATTGATAGAATAAAATTGTATTAAATCAATGACATTATTATGTTATTTTGATTGATGTGTGTTGAGGAAGAACTTAAATGTTCAGTGTTAAGATAGTCGTATGATGTTGTAGTTATGTATTGTTTTTAAGCCCCTTCTGAGGTCAATGTCAATTTTAATGTTTTTATAGGTTTGTTTGATTTTCCCTCATATGTAATGCTGTTGCATTTCGAGGGGATGTGTTTATGTTAAGTTTTTTGTTAATAATTAATATAGGGTAAATAAATAATTTAAAACCATTTTATCCTATCAATTATATATCCTGTTAAGAGGAATTGGAAACTTAAATAACTGTGTAAAAATTTTAAATACGTTAAATGGAATTAAATTAAAAAAATAAAATATTAAAAAATGAAAATAGAATAAAATTAGAAAAATCGGGAAGTCAGTTTTTAATGAAAAAGATCTAACCGTCGTAACTGCACATGGGTGCAATTAAGTAGTTTTTGGCAATGACGGGCAGCAAGTTCGAAAAAACGAAACGTGAGTGAAAAATCAGCCAAAAAAATTCGGCCCCAGAGTAGTATTTGTAGCTTTCCTTTGGAGACACTTTCCTTGGGCCAAAAAAACATTCAAGTTTGGCCAATTAGTTCTGCTTATTTGTTTTCATGGGTTGGCGTATCACAATGACGAAGTATCAACAATGACGGTATCAATAATGACGAAGATGTGATACTGCCCTAAAAAGTTCATAATTTTGAAACTGGCAGTTTGAAATATGCAAAGATTCAATGAAGCCGAGTTAATGCAATATACAGGAATCAAGACCGTATCTAGAGAGGGACTTTGACCCCCCCCTTCATGATATGTTTTTCTGACTTGTAAAAACGCAACAAAAATGTAAATAAACACATTTTTGATGTGTTTAAAAACAAATAAAAAAAAGTTTAAAAATGCATAAAAAATTGTTTTAATTCATTTTCGTTATGTTTTTAGGAGTCGGACAAAAATCTCGAGGAAGGAGGGGGTTCAAACCCCTTAACCAAGGCCGTATCCAGGGGGGGGGGGTTACGCGGTTTGAACCCACCCCCCCCCCCCCCGAAATCTTTGACCGAGTCGAAAATAAGTCGAAAATTAGTAAAACCTAGGTAAAAATCAGTAAAATTAGTCGAAAAACTGAGTCAAAAATTAGTACCCCCCCCCCCCGAAAAAAATCCTGGATCCGCCCTTGCCCTTAACTCCTTTTTTTATACAGTCTTGTAAACAATCTTCAAATTCTTCATTAATTTACCACGCTAATTCCTGTTATTGGAGATTTGATAGCAATTGTAGCCACGAAGATAAATGAACTGCCGTAGAGAAAATCTTAAAGAACCGCACGAAAAATCGCAAAATCTCAAGAGAATAGAAAAGAAAAATCTTAAATAATCACAGTTTTCGGGCATGAATAGATCTAAGATGGATCCAAGATACAAAAAATGTTTAATGTTGATGTCCTTGGTCTAGGCTACTGCCTCATCCTTGAAACTGCCTCCTAGCAACCTCTCAACTCCTCCTGCAACCTGCCTCCTCTCAACCATCCTTTCTTTATAGTCCTCACATATTTTTCTCTTTAATCTTTATATTCCTTGTTGTCGTTTAGTTTTTCTGTATTGTCATCATGTTCTTAGTATCTTATAGTTTCTCTCATCGCCCTTGGGCCCTTAGTGTTCCTCCTACTTTTGTTCTCCTAGTCCTCCTAATATCCCTCCCCCTACTTCGTTACGCAAACGATTTAGATTCCTCTTCTTTTGTCCGTAAGGTCAGATTTCACTTCTTAGATTTATCTTTTTCGTTTCTGTTTGTTTGTTTTTTTGTGAGAGGGGGTTGTGTGAGTGTATGTATCTCTCAGAGAGAGGAGGGGAGGGGTGGATGTATCTAAGATGAATTGGAAGCTGTTTGAGTGTTTTTTTATCCTTGCCTATTTGTCACATATTTTTTCCACCTCAGTTTTCTTATTCTTTACCCCCCCCCCCCTTCTGTTCTTCTAGAAGTCATAGATAGTGCCCGCCCTCTTGATTTTGGTAAATCCTTTTCTTATTGAACCCAATCTGAGCAGCCACTGTTTATGATAAAATAAAAATATTTACCCCCCCCCCCTAGATTTTGAAAAATAACTTTCTTTGGTGTTTACCTTTAAAAGATTCCTTTTTTTGTGTTTCAATTTAAAAAAATTAATAAATAATGGTAGCCTAAATTTGTAAAATATATTGCCCTCCACCCCTAATTTTTTTGTAATTGCCCTAATTTGCGCCAGTGTTTCTTACAAATAAAAAGTATCGTGTATCAAATTTTGGTGATTTTATGCTAATAGCTGGAAAGCAACTTGATAGGCTACTTCATTCACAGGTAATGAAGGAGAACAACTGCCTGCAACTACTTTTTAGTAGCTCTTGTACTATTTATGGAAACCCAGACCATTTACCAATCAACGAAAAACATTCAATCGGAAATGTAACCAATGTCTATGGCAGAACTAAATACATCATCGAAGAAATGCTCGTGGATCTAAGTAAAGCAGAACCGGTAAGTTTTTCTTCCGTAAATTAGTTAATCATGGTTGCAGTGGTAGCGGCAACCTAGTAAGAGACGATCACGTCTCGTTGTAAAAATTCAATAGCCCATAACTCCTAAAATGGTGTCAGATTGAAACACAAAGTACACCATTATTAAAATAAAAGAGGGGTGCATGGCATGGAAATAGCCTACGCTAAGCTCTGAGTTAGACATGAATTTTAAAAATGGTTGAAAGCTCATTAGTAAGAGAAATTTAGTATTCGTGGAATTTTTTTTTTAAACATTACCAGATTCGTTCTGTGCAAATTGGACATCTTGCAGACCATAGAATATAAATTATAGAACACACAACTAGTCCTCAGGGGTGTCAATCGGGGGGAAGGACTATTGTTCTCACTACCCAAGTCGCCCGAAATTGAAATAATCCTTTTCATTTTTGCTCCCCTCCCACCTTTACATCTCTGTGAAATGACGCTACTGTCAATGACACCACTTGTTGGAAATTTTGGAATTCTACTTTTAAACCTTTGATTAATGGAGATTGGGGATGGGAGATTGGAGATGTTGGGTTTCCGGTGGCTTAGTAGTAGTAGTTGATTTATTGATCTATTGTACAGTAATAAATTCATTTTATAGTAAATTTATATTTATAGTAAATAATGATAAAATTATATAAATAAAAAATAATATGTTTGTTATCATATAAAAGTAATTATTATTTTTACTTAATACTATCGATAATTATTAATTATCTATGTAATAAACGAGTCTGAACCTAGCATTTAAGAAACAACTCTTAATGATTATCACCAAAATTTGTTGGTGCTTGAAAAGCCAAAATCAAGTCCCTTTAAACCCCCCTAGGATTGGCTTCCTTTTCCCCAATTCTATGAATTTTACGCATTTGAACAAGGGCTATAGACAGGGTTGCCACTCATGAATTATCACTAGTTTTTTCCTTCATAAGTAATATTATTTCAACTCGTTTTCCTTAACTCGCCGAATTTTTGCGCCTTAATTCATTTCGCGAATTTAACTCACCGAATTTTTGTCTTATAAATTTGTGATAACCTTTCGGCTCAGTCCGAATGCCAATTACTTCCCATATTTTATCAGTATATGCACTTCCGATGATAGTGCAAAAACACAATATCAAACTCCCTCACTCTTGTCGAATTTCTTTTGCATAAACAAAACCAAATAAACAGGTAATTCCCCGGTAAACATATATATTGACGGAGTATATCCCCTACCCCCCTAATGAGCAAATATATACCAAGAATTGCATCCTTAATCCAAATATAACATTCATTTGTGTCGCAAATGAACTTTACCCCCACTCCTAAATATATCCAAATCAGGGTATATTATTACGTATTAGGGGAATGGGGGTAAATTTCATTCCCGCCGGTAAGTTCTGGGGGATTTTCCGAAAGGGGGGAGAATACGCTTAGCACCATAAACAACTTAAAACGATGGAAACTAGCCCTAGTGTTAAAAAAATTTGCAATGCCATCTAGTGTTTGGTGTTTTTTGGCATTTTGTGCTTTGCAACTGTTTGTTTTTCCATAACTGAGATCACACACTCATTGCTACCCTATTTTCACCATTTACACTAGTTTTGCCTTAATATTAAGCTGAAAAAATGCCAAGAAGCATCAAGCGCTAGATGGCTTTGATAATCATCTTCTGTTGACCTCAGTGCCAATTTCTGATCTTTCCAGTTATACCTATACCACCATTTAAAATATGTTTTTAATCGTTTACGGGTATTAAACTGAAATTAAAGAGTGACTTATGTCAAAATATATGGGAAATATATAATTCGGTCTATATAATTGGGCATTAGGGAAGTGGGGGTAAAGGAAAGTGAATCTCTTTTTGGAATGATATAATGAAGTATTTTAGGATTAATCATACTCGTAAAAGCTCTTCACTTTACCCAACCCCCCCCCACCCCGTAACTCAAATAAAATTCTCAAATTTAGAAACCCTTATTTTCCACAGGGGGGGGGGTATTTTCCGCGGGGGTACTTTCCGCGGGGTTACTTTCCGGGGGGGGGGCATTTTCTGGGGGGTTAAACACCCCCCATTCACTATATTCATTTATGTTATTTTACTGTGTTCATGGCTGTATATTTGAATTTAAAATACACTTATTTGTCTATCTATCTAATATGCAGAATAATTGTACCAAACACATTTTGCATGCAGACCCGCTATGCTTACCCCCTATGCAGACTTTTTGGAATGATATATAAGGAATGACATGTGGAATGATAATAAGGAGGAATCATACTCCTAAAAGCTCTTCACTTTACCCCCCCCCCCATTGGTCAAATATGGAGCTCAAATTATATAGTTATCTGTAGCTGCCTGCTAGACGAAGAAGGTTCATAATACAAAACGAAATAGAACGAGCAAATACAGACCCGTAAATCATGCACCCGTAAATAGTGGTATGGAAAAGCTCCATAGTTTCCGCTCTTGTACTTTGCGCTGGAGATTATTTCGTAGGATGGGGAAACACTCGAAAAAATCATGGTACTTGTTAATTATTTGGAACACACTCAAGAATTTTGATCTGCAAGATCTGACAAAAACCGGTTTAGCTATCTGTATTTGGAAACAATTAGCTTGGGCTCAGTGGAAAACTACGTTGTAGGTATTTTTAGTTAAATATTTGATATATAGATTTGGTATTTTGGTTAGTTAATCGGTTGGGTGTTTAATATAATGCGTTCTGGGTGGTCTGGTTTCCATAATTCTTTGTTCTAGTTTCCGTAATTTTGTTTATAAAGTATTATATTTTCGTCGTATTTTGGTATATTTCATTAAGATAGACCGTATTTCACTTCTTGGGTGTGTTCCGAATAATTAGCAAGTACCAAAATTATTAAATTATGTTGAAAAATAGAATTATAATAAAAATGGCCTGTCTAAAATGAACCCCATGTCCCTCCAGGAGAGGAGGGGGGGGGGGGTCACGAAAAGTGTCCGTAACCAGGTCGATAGATCCATAAAATCAAAACTTTTTTTCGTAGGAATGGAATATCATTTCATTGCGTTATTTCAACCCAGTTGGGGCGCATCACAGTGGGAGAATGGGTGAAGATCCTACAAAAGCGTTTACGAATATTATGCCCTATATTGGATCCGTAGCAATTGGTCGAAAGCCATATTTAACAGTATTTGGCGATGATTACAATACACCAGATGGAACAGGTTTGTTGACGTGTTTCTTCGTACCCGATTTTCGAGTCTAGTTTTGTTGCAGTCATTACATCCAATTCCTTAACTTCTTGACCAAGTGAACTCTTTTTTGCTTTGTAAAGAATCTATCAAGGAGTCGCTCTCGCAGACATCATGCATACCAGTTGGCACGTGCCAAGCGTGGTGGAACTGTGCTAAAAGTTTTTTTTTTTTTTTTTGGGGGGGGGGGGGGTAACAAGTGTTTTTGGGGCAGTGAAAAACGTGGCGATACTATGGAGCTCACGTGTTGTTCTGAGATGTTGGATGTTCACCAGGTAGCGGGAAGTCAGCGCACTTCGCAATTTATGCCTTTTGGTTTTAGTAGACACGGCGGGATTGAGACCTTTGTGGCGCCTCTAGGGTAATGAAATATAGAGTACTTTCCCGGTGTTAATTTAACATAATATGTTTTTTCTTCAAATTCAGTTTGAATTAACTGCGAGCCGGAAGCGGTTTATTAACTAATGCCTTAATAGGAAATATAGTGATTACTGAAATAGGAGTTATTTTAATGAGTAGCGAATGAAATATGAAAAATATGAATGTTAATGTCTTAATACTATTAATTTTGGTCACTTGCCTCCCTCTTTCCTAATTTAACGATGATTATGCAGAAGTTAAGATAATAAAGATGTTATTTAACCATATACAAAAATATTTAATATACAATTCCTTTTTATTAATTTTTGATTTTTCACATTATTAATCATATTATTAATATGATTTTTAGGCTTCCTATTATTGCAGATACCCCCCCCCCCCCTCCCTCTTTCTCTACACCCATTTGGTCATGTCAATAGCATAATAAAATGTAGACAAACATGATTACTCTTACTTCCTGCCCTTTTCAAGTAACCCCCGCTTCCCACAGAAAGTGAATCTTGACTCTGGTACCATGCCTGTACAAATATTTCTTGTATTTTGGTCATTTTCTATAATAAATAACTAAATCGCTCCTTTATATTTTATTTTCATTGCTATTATCAAAATAGATTTTGTATTCATTGTAGAATTTTCGGCTACAGCGTCGAAGAAAACTTATTGAGAAGTGTTGCCCCTTAGACTAAAATTGAATAAAACCTTTTTATCAGGTGTTTTAGATAAGCCGGTGTTTTGTATTCCGAAAAGTTTCTTATTTCGGTGTTTTAATTTTGTATACTGTAATCAGATGTGTTGTATCGTCTGAAAATTGTTAAAATGACACTAGAAATGTGTGTTTATTTAGTTCAACGTCCTTGCTGACGTCATTTCCTGATAATTATATTATTTCTTTGAACAGGTGTTCGTGATTATATCCATGTAATGGATTTAGCAAGTGGGCATGTCGCTGCTATGGCTAAGTTGGCTGCGAGCCATCTTAAAATTAAGGTAATATTTACTTTGTTACAGGGCTATATTTTGTTCGCACATTCTTTTTTAAATCAAATTTGTTTTTAAGAAACCAATTCTCGACTAAATTGATTTTTTCTACTCCGTCTTATTTATTTATTTTTGTGGCAAACCGCTTGATTTATGCTTAACTATGATTTTTTTTCGCAACGTTTATCTATGCAATACAGATGAGTTAAAACTTTCAGTCATTTAATATTAATATTACTTAAAAGCAAGGGCGTATTCAGGATCTTTCCCTGGGAGGGGGTCAGGGGCGGATCCATGATTTTTTTAGAGAGGAGGGGGGGGGGGGGCAAAATAGGTTGATCCGAAAAAGTTTTTAGGGGGGGGGGGGCAAAATAGGTTGACCCGATAAACTTGCGTTAGGAGCAAGTTTAATTACCGCAAACTTGAGTTAATTAAGTAAATTACACTACTTTAGACTACGCTAAGGTAGTCTACTTTTTACGAGTCAGACGGTAATTTTTTAAGTAAAGGAAGTTGCCATATATTAGAACCTTTTTCGAAGTTTTGAGAGAATGAGAACAAATTAGACGAAGGAAAGAATATGAATAATGGATAATATTGAACTAATTTAAATGAATAATGGAACAGAGATGCTTTTAGGGGGGCAGAGGGGGCACTTGCCGAGGGTGCTATTATTTTATGGGCGTAAAATTTCAAATAAATAATCTAACGGTTATGATCATTTTTTTAATTTTTGGAGCTCTATTTTTATTAAAATAAAGTATACAGTACAGTTAATAAATTAAAATAATCAATAAATTATTAATTAATTAATTGAATAAAAAATAATCAAATAATGACAGTTAAGATAGCTAAATTAAAATTAATAATAATTTAAATAGCAAATTAAAAAAGTATTAAAATTGATGATTAATTAAAAAATTGAAAATAATTTTGTTAAAATTCGGTCTCACAATTTTGTGGGAGACAGGGAGGGGGGGGGGGCTAATCAAGATTTTGCCCCGGGGATAAGAGAGATCCGCCACTGTAATGGAATCATGTCCGTGCAGCAAAAGAATAAATGAACACAATGTGTTATGTGTATTTTTTTTAGTGATTGTTTCATGCTGAACCGATTGATTAAGTATCTGTTTATTTTACTTTAAAAGAGGACAAATGTAATATTTTTTGGAATCATGGATTTGCATCTTTTACAAATTTTATGTTCTACATTTTTTTTAATTTTACACCTTTCTTCTTTTACAATGTTTTTGTCAATTCATTTGCCTTTTTTCCTTTCATCTTTATTTTCATAATCTCTGGAAAAATAATTTTAAACTGTTTATATCTGATTGATTCCACGAAAAAACAAGAGATTAAACGATTTTCTGTGTTATCATATAAAATTAAAATTTTTTCAATTTTATTTCTCTCCTTACCGCTTGGATGGAGTCAAATGTAAGACATGTAAATAGTGAAACAGGCCTACCCGTATAAATAAAAATAATTCGAAAACACCCTAATTTAATGAATTATTATGAGATTTCCCCCCTCCTTCTCCTACCCATTCGCAGTGGTGCCAATTTGCGAAAATGTAGAGAGAGGATGTATTTTTCAAAATCTAAGAGTTAGGGGAGTGTTATTCTCTTTCGATTTTCTTCCTATTAAAAGGCCTAAAAAGGTATACCTTGATATCTAAGAGAGGAAGGGGGCCATAAAATTTTAAGAGGGGGATTTTGTGTCCAAATGTTTCTTTTTTCCAAGATTATACTATAAGGTGAATTGTCGGGTGTTATTTAATAATTTTTAATCATCTCCCCGAAAGCTACTCTCGTTCAAGAAAAAAATGTCTGGTATTATTCACTGTTTATTAATCGCCAAGTTCATTTCTTAAGAGGATTCGATACTTTTAACATCATTTTGTGACCTTCAACGTCGGCTAAGTGTCTCAAAGGCAAAGGCCCATAAGCGAATTCTCCCAGAGGACTACTTATCATTTTATTCTATTGAGAATTTGTGATTTAATTATGAAATTTGATTGAAAAGACAAAGGAATTCTGTCGGCAAAATTTTCGATCAAAGCGGGTTGCACCGCAGAAAATTCGAAGAGCTGTCAAGTTGATCAAATGAGATTTCATTTTAGGTGATTTTAGGCAGTCTTTTAGCAGTTATACTAGAATGTTTTTAGGGATAACCCTTTTCTAAAGTTTAAAACGAATATTCTGCCCGTTCGATCGAAAAAAAACAAATTTGCACTTTCTAAATATAGAAGTTTCTCTAAAACTAAACATATCTCATTCGGGCACAAAACAAGAGAAGTTAGAAGGTTTTCTAAGATTTCAGAGAAAGTAGATGTCTGGTTTTAGTTTTCTGTGGGTTGTTCAGATCGCTTATCCAAGCTCTACAAGCTATGGCAAGACCGCCCAATCAAATATAAATAGTTTGGCCACACATAGTTTGGCTAAAAATGTTTATAATGGACGAGATAGGCTGATTTTTTATGGTGTCGAATCCCTTTAACCATACAAAGAAGAGATGAGGAAAGGGATAGAGAGAGGATATGTATCCTCTATATCCCTATCCTTTGTATCTTCTCTCTATAGAAGGATCCTATAGATATCCCTCTATCCCTCTATAGATCCCTCTATCCTCTCTCTATAAAGGGATACCTCATCCTCTCTCTATAGAGGGATAGAGAGAGGATGTAATGATTGAGCTTAATTTTTTAATTGCAGGCCTACAACCTTGGCACTGGTCGCGGTGTCACTGTTCTAGAGTTGGTAAGAACCTTTGAAAAGGTTACAAAAACTAAAGTTCCTGTACAAATGTTGCCAAGGCGAGAAGGAGATATCGAGTCTATGTTTGCCGATGCAACGCTGGCTTGTGAAGAACTGGGATGGACTGCTGAAAGATCCCTGGAAACTATGTGTAAGATTTTGACTATTTGCTTTTGCAAAATGAGGCGGGACAAATATAAAACAAAACATAAAGGAAACTGTTTTATTGGTCAGCTGATCACATTTTACCCTTAAAAAGCATTAGAACAATTAATTTCCAATTGAATAAGCCCCATCCGGAGGTTCTACTGTCACTTTTCTTATGAAAGCACTATGGATCCTCATAGCCTCTTGATTTAGTTCAACAACGCCCTCTGCATTTCCTGAAAGTTTAGGTAAAAGATCGTAACAATAGAAAATTTTTTAAATTTGAATTAAATTTTAAATTCAAGTTTAAAAAGCGAATTAGCAGCTGGAATGATTGAATATTAAATTTGTATTAAATTTTGTATTTACTTTTTGTGAATACAGTTAACTACACAAAATCGTCATCAAATAGGGAAAAACGAAGACTAACAAAGATGGCACTGATCGAGGTTAGTTTTCACTACCTTCGCGGATCACTTGACTCTAACAGAATTGCTTCATGGCTCTAGCATGGATTGTCTTATGGATTCCAGAAATACCTTAATGGCTTGACTTTCTGAGCCAAGCTGATTTTTCCAAACCTGCTAAAATCGGTGTTGCAGCTTTCCCCTGAGCAGGAATATCGATATTTTAACTAGCCTGCTTCACCTTTCATAATCTGAGAACTTCTCTGAAGAACCCAGCTTTTTTAATGAAATGTATTATTTTCTTTAATAGTAAGTTCTGACACAGTCTTTCAGTGTGCAAAAACGGTCGCGGAAAAGCAGCGCAATATAAAAACTTTGGATTATCTGAATATTTCAGATGCAATATCTGAAATCAGAATGATTTCTCTGAGATCTGATAGCCTTTTTTTTAATTTGCAATATTTTCTTCAAAAATAAAGCGGTTTAAATGAATTTAAAAGCATGACAGAAAACGTCTTAGACTTATTTTCGACAAGCTCACCATGACGTGGAGTGGGAGTGAAGAACTTTAAATTGAACCTAAGATCGAAAGGAAAATATTTAAAAGTGTTGAATACGAAAGTCCATTTCAAGCTACTTATAACTGAAATTGTATTTCTGTTAAGTATCTATTTATATTATTAATTGCATTACGTATAGTATTCATTTTATTATTATCATTTATATTATTTTCGTATATTTCATTTAAATATATAAGATTATATAATTCTCCTTGTGAAAGCAAGAATGTCGTAACTGACACCCCTAGTCAAAATTGAGTTACGAACCCTACCATAGTTATTTTTTACAAGCTTTCTAATGGTGTAGTTCGTTTTGTTGTACGATGCCTCCCGGCTGCTTAAATAAAAAATTCAACTTTATCTTAAGTGCATGTTTTTCACTTTTGTGAAAGCAGAAATTGTCGTAACTGACCGGAGGATTAACCTCTGGTCAGTTACCACATCAAATGTACAAAGTGCTGGATTTTCAGCAGGCCTCCAAGATCTATAAGTACGCTAATGTTCCATTTTCCTAAGTTAAACAACTTCAGGTTAAACAAGGCTACTCGAAAACTCGAAGTCGGTTACAAACTATTGTTTTCGGAAGAATCAGTCTATGAAATAAACTTTGCTGTGGAGGGTAAACTTAAGGCAAGGAAAGGGACTTCTTCCACAAAAGTGGTTGAGTTTCTTGTTGTCCCAAAGCTGTTGGATTTCAAACCTGTTATTCCTATTGAAAAATCAAAGATGTGCAATCAACCTACAGGTTTATATCTCCTCTAAATGTGGAGTACGACAAGTGTGTTTTTGCAAACGTAAATCAAGACAACTACCACCCACCCACTGCAGTACAAAGAGCCTTCCCAGAAGAAGCTGCAACCCCTCTCCCCCCATCAAAAAATATAAGAAAGGGGTAAGGCAGTCAGTAAAGACCCAATAAGTTTCCTCGCTTTTTTTTATCATGTAGTCAAAATTTAGGAAGTTGTATTATAATCACTTTGTATTAAATTCATTTAAAACGGCCAAAGTAGTACAAAAAGGTAGAAACGCCATGTCTGAGCCTTAAGATAAGCCTTGGCTATTCCTGAGAAAATATTGATGGAAAATTGTCGTAGCAAAATGGAAAAGGAACCCAAGCGCTGTCTGCACTTTTGTCGTAACTACTTTATCAGTAAAAAAGGGGGCTAAAATGTCGTATCCGTTTTTGTTCGAACTTTTGACCTAGTAAATTTCATCCAACAGGACCAAATTTCTAGCAAGCGAATTTTTTCATTCGTTTTTCTATCTACCATACGTTCAGATCCACAAAAACTGATTTTTTCAATTGCGTTTTTCTCGGAATTGTAAAAAGTGCGGTTACGGCATTCTTGCTTTCACAAGGCGAATTGTAATTTTGGCATTAAGCCACAATTGTATTTTTAAGTTGATACCATTTTGCTAACCCTTTTTCTCAATCCCTCATTCTTCAGTAGTTTCTCCAAAAAATTTGTTTTCAGAAGTTACATCATATAAAATTAAGCAAGCACCCCTTTGGGGTGACACACTGAACTGGCACCATTTTGCCACTGTACGTTATTCATTTCTTTAAGTAGTGGGACATTTTTATTTTCCATGTGTTCAGCCTCAAAGTTTTTTTCTCTTGAAACAAAAAATGCTTATGATCTGGCTTCTCTGAAGGCTAGTTGAGAAGTTAATGAACTGTATTTAGTGAATAATCAATACACAGTGTGATAATTACGTTGTTTTATGGAATAGCTGAAGGATGAAAGCCGTCATTGCATGCCTGAAAACAGAAGAAGGCCCCCCCCTTCCCCTTGTGAATTATGTCCTAAAATATGCTTTTTTCCATGTTTTGGCACCCTTAAGGGTCTGATCCAGGAAGGCCACCTCATCTTTCTAAATATATTTTTGCTTCCTAAGAGGGGCCATTGCCTCCCTTCTGGCATCCATGGTTAGATTTGTTGGTACTCTTTTACTAAACGGACTCTTTTATATAATGCTAGTTTGGTTAATGCTAATGAAATAAAATAGGATGAATATATATTAGTTTAGAAACAAATTTTTTCTATATATTTGCACAATAGGGGGGGGGGGGGCAAAGCATACCATATATTATATATATACATGTATATTACCATCTATATAAAATACGTAACCTAACCTAACCTAGGTACCTCCCCCCCCTAAGCCCCAAAAAACAACAATTTAAATACAGTTCTTGCCTCTTTTTTTTTCCCAGAAGGCAGCGTAAACTTGTTTTTCATCACGCGTCTCGGTCTATTTCGTGACTGGTATGAATTGCCGTATATAAAAGAGTACTGATTTGTTATTTTGTTTATTATTGATTGTAATACTTTTTTTTATAGGTGAGGACTACTGGAGATGGCAGATTGCCAACCCGAATGGATACCGCGAGACGGACGCGGCTGACATTGCTGCTAAATTAGCCGCCATCAAAGAATCCCATGGAGAGTGCAGTTGTCAATCAACGGTTAATGGTGTTCACTAGTCTCGTTTTGTGCTGCCAAATATATAAGAAAGTTTGCTGTTTTTACAAATTTTGCTACACTCACAAGAGAAGCTTTGTTTTCAAGCATTTTACATTTTGTTTCTTATAAATTAATTGATTCTCTGAAAGTTGTAATCGCAAGATAATATTTAATAGATTTGAATATTTTGCCAAAAATGAGGTTTTGTCGACCTTCAGTTTCTAAGCAGGAGCTTAGGGTGGAGAAAAACAATTTAATATCCTGAGATCGAGAGGGGGGTATGGTGGTGGTTGTAATTTTTAAGAAATTAACTAAATGTTCTGTGTTTTCAATATTCACGGATGCTTTTTTGAATAAAAATAACATGTTTTTGACTTTTGTACTTTATATATAAATGCGTTTTGTATATATTCTGTATTAAGCTATTCTTTTCTTTTTGAATATTACTTGTTTTAGTCATATATTTAAATTCAAGCTTAGAAGTAAGTCACAAGAAAAAAAGAGGTTTTCACGTAAGGTCATTTTGAAATTTCCGAGAAACATCTCGTTCGTTTTAAGTGACTTCGTAAAAAAAAGTGAAACGTAAGTCTTTAGTGAAGCTTGTCTTTTTCTTTTTTTTTCTCGAATTTTCCTTTTTCTGGTTCACTGCTCCAGTGAGGGAAGAAAATAAGAAAAAAAATATTCCTGTTTCTAAAAAGACCATCTGTGAAACTCCTAAATTCTCTTTTGATACTGGAAATATAGAGAAAGAAATACCCATCTCCTCTTGGAATATAAGTGGTGAAAGTTATGTAAAGCTAATATATTGTTGCTGTCACCCCTAAAGGTCGAATCTGACATTTTTTTTTTTTTTTATACTTAATTCCAAAAATAATTTTATAAGCTGTTCTCAAAGGGATTATCAGCAGGGTAACCTAGATCAAGACAACCAATGTGCGATCAAACACACATTGTCCGGCTGATCACCCTTTTAAGAGCAGCTCAGCGGAGTGTTCTGTGCAATTATTTCAAAAGTTCTAAAATACCAGATACGGTTTTTGCAATTAGTATATATATGCTACGGTGAAAAATCAGAATCTTTTAAATGTTTATATTCACCAGCGAATGTCAGAAATTCCATATTCTCTGCTTGGATTCAGTCAGCTTTGTCAGTCTTATGCAAGGTTTGGTGGTAAAATTTAAAGTTAGGTTATAAATCTCAGAAATGGACTAAAAACCTAACCTGTCAATATCAGACCTTGCATAAAACTGACAAAGCTGACTAAATCCAAGGAGATAAAAAATAATTTCTGATATTAACCGGTGAATGTCGACATCCTCCAATTTCGGTCTTTCACAGTAACATAAATACATATATATTTGTTGTTTCGTAATTATATTTGTAGTAATATAATTACTACAAATATAATAAATATACAAATATAATATATTTGTATTTAAATAAGTAACATATATTTGTTGTTTCGTCATTAGGTTGAATAAGCACAAATTAACAGTTTTGTCTCAATGAGTGAGTACACTTAAATCTCTAACATAAAATAATAAATGTAGAATAAGTAAAAAAAATAGAATAAGTAGAATAAAAGTAAAAATAAAGTAAAAAGTAATAATGCTCCTGGTAGTATCATTCCTTATGATAAAATCTTTTAAATGATGATAATGATAATATGCTGTATCTGCTCCTTTTTCAGATGTAATAATTGTGTATAAACCGTTCTGTTTAGGGACATCGTTATAATTTGTATACTTTTAGCAATTTTTTTTTTTAATTTTTGTTGCAACGGAGCGGAAACGAGTATGAAACTAAGCTTCAGATAACATTTTTCCTGACCATAATTATTATAATAATCTAAAACAATATAATATATATAATTAATATATATATATATATATATATATATATATATATATATATATATATATATATATATATATATATATATATATATATATATATATATATATATATATATATATATATATATATATATATATATATATATATATATATATATATATATATATATATATATATATATATATATATATATATATATATATATATATATATAGTCATGTTGTACGTATGCTGGGTGGGAAAGGTTTAATGTATTATTAGTCTTGTTTCGCTACTTTTGTTACATGATTGTTTTTTTTTTTTTAGTTTATTTGTTCTGTTTTACTTTGTGTGCTAAAATGAATATACACTTGAGTTGGATGAGCTTTTTGAATAAAGAATCTTTGGTTTCAAATGAAGAAAATTAATTTCAAAATAAGCACATGTGTGAGTAGGGACTTTATAAGCTTTCTGTCTTAGTGATGTAGTAAATCTAAATCGACTGCAGTTCTGTTGTAATCAGAGCCTCTATTTTTTGTCAGGTCCGAATCATGATCACAATGCTGCGCAAGCTTTCTAATTGGTAGCGACACGATGGTCTTTTTTTGCTCAGTGTAACTGTACCTCAAAATGAATATAATCTCCATAATTTGACATCTCAGGTGGTATACAAGCAAAGTAATCATTTATTTTTGGAATAAGGAACCTTGTCGTTTTCAAGGATTGAGCCTTTATCTTTTTTTCACATTTGGGAACTGAGTGTTTTCACCTCGCTTGGTATCCGAGGCCTCTGATATTTGAAGTCAAGTTGCTCAACCATGCTGAGTGGCATATAGCTACCCGCTCAGTAAAAAAAAAACAGCCAATGAATTTCAAACTTGGCCAGGTTTCAAAGTTTTTTTCTGCTTAGCCCTACCCTCCCCCTTCCTCCCTGAAAACTTCGACAAACTTGAAAAGGCTTCGAGATTTGAAGTCAAGTACCTCAACCATGCTGAGTGGCATGTAGCTATCTCCTCAGTAAAAAAAGGAGCCAATGGATTTCGGACTTGGCCAGGTTTCAAAGTTTTTCCTGCTCAGCCCTACCCCCTTCCTCCCCAAAAAACATAAAAAAAAACAACCGGATTAGATATTGAAAACAAGGAAGTTTGGATAAGTTCATAAGTTTATTAATCCACATTCACAAATAAACAAATTAAACAACACTTTCGCGCTGGAGAAAACCTAAGAAGGTTTGCAATCGCGCGAAAGTCCACGTAACTACTTACCTATTAACTCAACTATTTAATTAAAACTATTATAAATAAACCAAAAATAGATAAACTATAACCTACATATATATATATATATATATGAAAAAAAGATAAATAAATAAATAACTGAATTAAAAATAATAATGGATATATAAAATATAAAAGAAAAATAATAACAAATCCATTCCCCATCACTCTTCAATACTCAACTCCCTCTCCCCTCCCCCCTGCCCTTCCAACCTTACCTTCCCAGCCCACCCTTACCTCTCCAGCTCCTCTTCCTCCCCTACCCAACCTACCAGCCATAATAAAATTCAACAAATTCCTCCCAATAAATAATCTTTTAAATTCTTTTTAAATTGAGGTACGTGTTCCGCCGCTCTAATGCTCAATGGTAGTTCATTCCATACTGATGGACCCAGGTGTTTTATTGAAAATGAAGACCTGGTACCATGACGTAAATCAACAACTACATTATCACTTTGCCTAGTTCCATAATTGTGTAGGTCACTATTAATTTGGTAAAAATTCTTAAAAACATCAGGGGTTAAACCACTCTTACACTGAAACACAAATACTGCAGCCTGGTAATCTCTTATCTGACCTACATTAAGGAGCTTCAGGGACCTAAAACAAGCATATGTGTCATGTGCATCCTGGACATGCCTACCGATTGTTTTAACCGCTTTATTTTGTAGAACTTGCACTCTTCTATAGTTGCATAAGAAGTTACTGCTCCATAGGAGGCACCGTAGGAGATATATGGATAAACCAACGAAAAATATATAGTTAAAAGTATTCTTTGAGGGAGAAAGTGCTGCAGACGTCGAAGTATTCCTACCCCACTGGCAATTTTTGATGAAAGTGCGTCACTGTGACACTTCTATGCCAGATGGCAATCAAGATAAAAACCAAGGTAGCGGAGATGACCAACTTGCTGAACTAGATTACCACATAAAGTTACCTGGCCAGACACATCCAGTGGTGTACCAACTCTACAAAACGTCATTAAAAGTGTTTTGCGAACATTTACACACAATAGACTTAATGAAGTGCAAATCTCCAGCTAAAGTCCATATACTATGGACTTGTGTTTATTGTCAGGCCGCAGTGCCCAATTAAAGTAAATGTAATCTAAAAAATATGCTAAATTAAAACAACTATTTATAAATTATGAGACACGTAGTTGGCAATATATGACTATGGGCTGCATCTTTAAGAAACAAAACAACCACCTGCCACTTTTTGATGCAGAAACAAAACATCTGGATCATTCAATAGTTTTTAGGATATGTAATCCGGTGGTTTTTGTCAAACATGACCTATCCATTTGCGCATTGGCGCCCATAAGCT
The DNA here is from genome assembly GCA_027921565.1 of Artemia sinica. Taxonomy (NCBI): domain Eukaryota; kingdom Metazoa; phylum Arthropoda; class Branchiopoda; order Anostraca; family Artemiidae; genus Artemia; species Artemia sinica. Next base: position 17,086,123 of record CM051256.1, on the reverse strand, counting down.
GAATTTTAGGAGGGGGCTTAGCTGGTCAAATCGGCACTTCCAATGCTGTATAATAGAAATCTCAACACAAAAATATAAGGCAGCATCATTCATCCAAGGAAGGACTGGAGCCCCCCCCCCCCCAATTTGGGCGCCCCTGCATTTGCGTACTTTGATAGAGCTTACTACCTCTAGCAATGAAGAAGTAATTACAAGAAATTGAATCAAGGGCTAGATTGATAAAGAAATAAAACTGGTCTACTACCAAAGCTGTGACAGAAATACATCATTTTTGAAAGACAAAAAAACTAATGGCCAAACTAAAGGGCTAAATTGAAAAATAATTAAAAACTGGTCTACTACCAAACTAGTGACAGAAAGACATTTGTAATAGACAAAAAAAGGACTAAATTTGTGCAGAAACAAAAAATAAAAGTGGGATCTGCGCCCGTTCCTCATGGATACATGTCTGTACGTTCATATTTTGCCAAATTGAAAATGCTCAAAATTTTAAATTCTCCGAAAATTAGCCCTAAATTTTTCACCAGGGTCCCATTTTTCTTCCTGATTGATAATAAATTAATTGCTTACTATGAGAACTTGTGAATTGTAAAAGCGACCTCACAATGGATCTTTATGGGACTGAAGAGGGTGCAATTTAATTATTCTAGGCAATGGAAATGCAACAGCCAGGGACAGATTTAAATCTTTGGTGCCCCTAGGCCCAAGCATTTTGCCGTTCCTAGGCCGAAGAATTTTTTTCAGGGAAACACAGAGATTTATGGGAAATCACTGAAAATTCAAGGATAGTGGAATGCAATGAAGAGTGATGAGCCAAAAGTAATGCAAGAGAGAGGTGATACCAAGCTCCCAGCTGCCATTATTGGGAGATATCTGACAGTTTACAAGTGGCTACGGAATTCCTGTGTTGTTTTAAAATCACTTTTCTGTGAATAGGCAGCCCAGCAGCAAAGTGCATCTGGCACTTTGACGATAAATCACATCAGTCTAGTTTTTGTTTTAAAAAAATCGTCCAGTGTTTTCTTTGCGCCCCTAGGTCCGGGCCTAGAAGGCCTTAGCGTAGATCCTAGCCTGAGAATAACGCTTCCATAGAGTTACATTTACATAAAATAAAAAAAGTGACGCTTAGACCAAAATCGTGGTTGCAGCACTAGCTGGAATCTAGTAAGGGACAGGTATCAGACCTTGCTAATACTACTAGTAGTAATTCACCACAGCACCAAGCCACCTGAGACCAGCACAGTAATACACGTTCCTCCTCCATTCTATCCTATTTAAAGCCTCCCTCTTTACAAGCTCCCAGGAAGTTCCTATTTCCCTTAAATCTCTCTTTACGTCCTCCCACTCCAACCACGGACGACCTGCTTTCGTTTAGCCCTAAGCGGTTGACTGGAAAGGACAATCCTTAGTAACGTGTCATCCATCATCCGCAGGACGTGCCCTAGCTATCTCAACCCTAGAAAGTGTGATTGAACCACACTTCTCGTAGAGCCTACTGTTTGAAATACAGTCAGTCAGCCGCGTACCAAAAACAATTTGTATGCAATTTCTCTGGAAAACATCTGCCAAATCTTTCCCCATTATTCGGAGTGCCCATCCTCCAAAACCCTTTTTGACCTCTGCCATCACTGTAGCTTCCAATATTCTAATCTTGGTTGGCAGACTTACTTTCCTATTCTTCTGAACTTTTTTCCACTGTAAAAAAAAATCCTGAGCCTTGGCTATTCTACTTTTAACATCTTCACTGCTCCCACCGTGTTCACTAATAATGCCATTAAATTAAGTGAAGCTGTCCATTTGATCTGTTCGTTACCCAACGTCACATTTTCACTTATTCCTAGCCTTAGCGACTCAGTCTCTTTAATATTAATGTTCAAACCTATTCTAACACCCTGAACTCACAAAGCCTCTTAAAGTGCGTTCATTTTACTCACATTTTCATCTAGGATGCTTAAATCATCAGCATAATCTAAGTCCAGGACAGTTTTTGGCTGCTTATTGGTTATTAAATAAAAAAAAAGTTTTTTTTAACTGAAAGTAAGGAGCGACATTAAAACTTAAAACGAACAGAAATTATTCCGTATATGAAAGGAGCTGTCCCCTCCTCAACACCTCACTCTTTACGCTAAAGTTAGACTCTTTCTCACAACTCTATTTTTTTAACAATAGAAAACTTTAGCGTAAAGAGCGAGGCGTTGAGGAGGGGACAGCCCCTTTCATATACGGAATAACTTCTGTTCGTTTTAAGTTTTAATGTCGCTCCTTACTTTCAGTTAAAAAAAACTTGTTTTTTTTATTTAATTTTTGGACGTTTTTGAATTAATACAGGTTTTGATTTTGGCTCACCGTACATGAATAATAAAAACATAATTTGCATGTTAATGTTACTTTTATTTGGTTAAATGGCTTTCTCGAAAGTTGTTTAGTTTTATTTACGAACGATTTTATTTAGTAATAAATATACGTAACTTACGAATGAACTTACGTAACGAAATTCTATATTCGTATATTTTTGATACGTATATTAGGGAGTACGACCCCTAGTCAATACCTCGCTTTTTACGCTAAAGTTCGAATTTTGTTCCAGTTCTTTAAAAATAACCCCTTAATCACACAAACCGTTAATTAGAATGAATAGCTCTTATGAAAGTACTAAAAAATCTTTGGCAGAGCGAGGTGTTGACTAGGGAGCAAACCCAATCATACACGTAATAATTTCTGTCCGTTTTAAGTTTTGATGTTGCTTCTTACTTTCAGTTGAAAAACTTGTTTTTTCCCCGACCCTCCCCCCCTCACTAACAGAAAAAATCCCCTTTGAAAACGTCTGCATGGTTCCCAATAACCAATACTATATGTAAACATTGGGCACATTTCATAACTTTCAGCCCTACCCCGGGACTTTGGATGATTAAATTATCCTAAAATGCATACTTAGTATATTTTCGACCATGCTGAACAAGATGGATATTTCAAATTTTGATCAGGTGACTTAGGGAAAAATGAGCGTGGGAGGGGGCCTAGTTTCCCTCCATTTTTTGGCCACTTAAAAAGGGCATTAGAGCTTTTATTTTCCGTTCTAATGAGCCCTCCCACGATATTCTAGGACTACTGGGTCGATACGATCACCCCTGGAAAAAAAAAATTAACACGCATCCGTGATCTTTCTTTTGGCAAAAAATGCAAAATTCCACATTTTTGCAAATAGGAGCTTGAAACCTGTACAGTAGGGTTCTCTGATACGCTGAATCTGATAGTGAGATTTTATTAAGGTTCTATAGCTTTTAGGGGGTGTTTCCCTCTTTTTTCGAAAATCAGGCAAATATTCTAAGGCGCTTAAATTTCGATTGGTGAGACTAAAATTGATAAAACTTATATATTTGAAATCAGCATTTAAAGCTGATTCTTTTGATGTATCTATCGGTATGAAAATTCCGTTTTTTAAAATTTCGATTACTATTGAGCCGGGTCGCTCCTTACTTACAGTTCGTTACCACGAACTGATTGATAAAATAAACACTTGAGAATTTTTGACGTGCTCATAAGACAAAAACTAGTCAAGTAACTTTTTTTTAACAAGGTATTTCCTTTGTCTCGCTAGGCAAACAGGGGTTTCTCACTCCGTTAAAAATATTTCTGAATGGATTTTTTGGGGTTGAGGGGCAAAAAAAGGTATCTAGGTTGGGTTAGGTTACGTATATAATATACTGCGCTCTGAGCGACCCCCCGTCTATAATTCTTTGCTGTAGTTTTCATAACTTTGTTACTAAATTATTATATTTTCATCTTATTTTGTTTTATTTCATTAGCATTAAGCAGACTTCACTTTTCGAGTGTTCATTACGAAACCGATAAGTACCATTTTTTCTTCCGCATTTGATTCTGTGTTCTCCCTTTGCCTTGCTGTGCTCCGTAAGACAAACCTCATCAAAATGATCCATGTAAAGGGTGTAGAACACAACCCTGCTTTATTCCTGATTTAATACGAAACCTACTAACAACTTTATTTTCTACCTTAACCGCAACAATGTTATTCTCATATATACCACTAATCACTTTAATATATTTCCAGTTCCAGTAACGGTTACACTGAATACCGTTTTTATGTCTATAATTCTCTTCAGAAGCAAAGCTCAGTCTCCTAGTGCTACATGATATAACTGATAACAACAGAAAAATAGAATGGGTTGGTACCGCTTTTACGTGCACACAAAATTTCTAAACTGTGAGAAAAATATACAAATTTTGTTTAAATTCACTTTATTCTATTCTCGGAGGGTGTTTCGTACAGCATGCTGATGCAGAGATAAATGTCACACAAGTAGTGCTGGGGTTGTGTCAACTGCGACAAATTTCAGTCATAATTCTTAGCACAGTTATGTCAATTTTGTTTTTTGAACTGATTAAAAGAACTGTTTAGAAAAACGAAAATAGCGAGAAGTCAGCATAGAAGTACACAGAGGCAATCCTAGAATTGTGAGTTAGTATATGAATCCAAAACGTAAGGAATAGGACGTTATCAGCGCTTATTAGGCATTTCAATTACAAATAAGAGAATCGGAGTTTCAATTAAATACTGAAAATACAAATTAAAACAATTAAATTATTCCTGGAGTGGAACCCTTTCTACAGAATTCCCTGACCAAACTACAACCGGTTTGTCCTATCTAGTTACCTATCTAGTTTAACCAGTTAAAAAAGATAATTTACTCAAATTAAAGAGCAAATTTGGCACTTAAAACGAGCAACAGTTTTAAATCTACTTTATAAATCACAGTTTTTTTTCCAAATTATTGGAGGGGGTTTGCCTCCTTCCTCCCCCCTCAATGACGCCACTGCTGAGGATTAAAGGTGTTTGATAGCTCATGCACTTCTAATAATTCATCTAAGAGCGAAAATTTGGTCGACACATCCTCTACGCCTTATGAAACCGTGTTGTTCTTCTTCTCTTAAAATTTTGCCTACAGGATCTTTAAATCTAAAAGTATTATCATATTAAGTAATTTGCTACCTACAGAAACCAGGCTAAGGCTTCTATAATGACCATACTCACTCTCGTCACCTTTCTTATACAGTGGTTTAATTAGGGTTTTCCTAAAATCGCTAGGCACTTCACTTTTTCAAAAATCATAATGATAATCATAAGTAACTTTTCTAACCTCATAGCCACTATATTTAAGAAATTGATTTATCATACTCTCAGTAGCTTGCATGGGCACCCATAGGCTGAATTTTAGGGAGGGGGGACTTATGCGTACCATAGACGTATTATCAAACAGACACTAGACCGCAAAATTATAAATCTATGGGGCTTACCTGGTCTAATCGGCACTTTCAATGTTTTATCATTGAAATATCGAGACAAAATATCATAGGCAGTGCGACAGCGCTACCTAAGCAAAGAGCGATGTGGGCACAATATGTTATTTATTTTTTAGGCCAGGGTGCATCTCATAGAAAGTAATGTCAAAGAAACTCCAAAAAGAGCTCATGGAGGGCAGCCAGCTCCCCCCCCCCCTACATCAATCACTTCCCCGAACACTTCCAATCAAAATTCCGAGATAGTTATTTTGTTTGACGTAGTTTAAAAGCCCAGATATTAAGTCTTTGAGGATGAGACCCTCCCCTCCCCTCCGCAGTCCTCAGGGCAAAAGTTGTAAGCTATGCCCCAAGGCCATATACGATTCTTACGGAAACGATGGTCGTATAAACTTCGGAGGGGGTTCATTGGATTGGAAATCGGAAGTTTAAGTGCCATTTTTAAGAGCCAAATTTATGGGAGGGCAACTGAAAATTTTAGGAGTTATTTAGGGGTAGTTCCAATTAAATCGAAAAACGTTATGCATGCTGGTTTTCAGAAAGGCATATAAGCAATATCATAGGCAGCACTACTCTATAGTAGCTAGAAATATTATTGAAACATTAAAAGAAGCTAATTCAATTCAAAATTAAAAGTTCTAGTGTCCCTTCTAAGAGTAAAAAGAGAGGGCAATCAGCCCGTTTCTCAAGCTTATTTATTTCCCAAACACATCCAGTCAAAATTTTCAGACAACTGTTTTGCTCAGCGTAGTAGAACGGTCCAGCAACTATGTCTTAGCTATTTTTTATTTATGTTAAATTTCTTTTTTGACCTTCAATTTTATATTTTTTTACCTTATATTGTATTCCTTTCTTTTGACAGCTAATTTGGCTTGATTTTAAGTGTTTGTTTTTAATTTTATGCATTTGACCTTGAATACGATTTCGGCAATGTTTTTCTTCTTGACTGTGATTTTCTTTTATCCCCATCCCCTTCTTCTTCTATTTTTCTGTTTCTATTCTAGCCATTTGTTAAATTCTTATCAACCATTTTTATGCTTGATTGGTGTTTCTTTTCTTGCTGTATTATTTGTTTCTTCATTTTGCTTTTTCTATTTCTTTTTGACATATGAAGCGAATTGGGCTCTATTAGAGCTTGTGATAGCCTTTGGGAAATAAATATTATCTTATCTTATATTGGGCATGGCTACCCCCAATAATTATGCAATTGGCCCATTATACTATATAACTAAATACTGCTTTAAAACTAAATAAAAAAGTATAGTGTCTTATTGTGGTTGCCAATAAGACACTTCAGCAATATATCGAGAACGACTGGGGGTATTAAGTTGAAGCCTTTGGGGCTACTACTGTTACTACTTCTGCTCTTACAATTTAAATAAATAAATAGAGTGTAAGTGTATCCAGGATGTCAAAGAGCATAGATAGAATATTTTGGGAATGATATTAAGTTTTATTTTTTCAGGTCAACTTGAGGAGGTACCTAATTAAAAGATACTATTTGTGTCAGGATTAAAAATTGTTGAAAAAGTTTCTCCCAACATACAAATAGCAAGCCAAACTATGAATTCTTATAGAAAAAAACCGGAAAGATAAAAAAAAAAAAATCATGAAAATGACTATGTCAATAAAAAACGAGCAGAAATTAATTTAAAAAACTTTTTTCCACTAAACAAGTTTTTCAAAGAAAAGCAAAGAGCTCCATTAAGCCAAAATGGGCAGAAATGAAGTCAAGTAATCGTCCAAGCTTAAAAATACCAAAAATCACTATCAATGAGTAAATGAAACTCAAAACGAACATAATTAGAATAAAAAGCCGAGTCAAACTCAAAACAAGCAAAAAATAACATTACAAGGGCTGACAACCCCCCATGCCTTTTCAAGATCAGAACATATTTCGCGCTTTACTGTAAATAAAATACGTTTAAATATTTTCTTTTTTTTACTTAAAATGAATGCAAAAGCTTTAAAACTTTAGGGAATAAATATCAGTATAGGTATATTAAACTAACAATCCACGGTTATTTGTTTTTTGTTTTTCAGTAAAGCCTAAATTATTTTCTGGTCTTGAGAAAGCAGGGGGGCTGTCAGCCCTAGTAATGCTAATTTTTGCTTGTTTTGAGTTTGATTCGGCTATTTATTCTAATTTCTGTTCGTTTTGGGTTTCATTTATTTGTTGATAGTGATTTGTGGTAGTTTTACGCTTGGAAGATTATTCGACTTCATTCTGCCCATTTTGGCTTAATGGAACTGTTTACCTTTTTTGAAAAACTTATTTTGTGGAAAGTTTTTTTTTTTAATTAATACAAATATAACGGACTGTCATTCAGCTATGGGGGAGGGGGAGGGGGCTGGAGCCCCCTTGCCCCCCCCCCTCCTCCTCTTATGGATGCCCATGGTACCTGGGGCCTTATTATTTTTTATCCTTTTAGTACTGTCACTAACTCTTCCTCACCAAATAAATCTTCCTTCAAATCCAAGGTGCTACAAACTATTTCCTTTTCCTTTATATCTTTTCCTGTAACTCTATCCGGTTTAGTACATTTCATAGCAATGTTGAAGCTGGAATTTCCGTTGAAGCTGAAATTCCCGTTGAAGCTGAAATTTCCATGATTTGATAAGAGGAATGTTCAACTGACCAAAACGCAATATGTTAATACTACTTCTGTTTCTAATGCTAGTGCTATTATTGTAAATACTACTACTAGTATTACAGTAGTAAGGCAATAATAGATACTGGACGAGATTGCGTAATATGCCTTACCACGGGCAGTCATCTATTACTACAGACGGTACATGCCATACCAGACTAGTTTCTGAGGCAACACCTATTTCCTGGACCAATCAGAGATGTTTCTGCTAACGGTACCGTTTCACGAAAGGATTATCTCGATAAAGTATGTGGAAGCAATTGTGGAAATATTGTGGAACTGAAAACTCGCAGAACCGACTGGAAAGTTGTTCTGAACGATCAAGATGCTGCGAAATCAGTTGCACAGGCTATTGCTAAGTCCGACTCAAGTATTAAAGCAAAAGTGTCCAGTCCTGCGTTCTTTGGCATAATCAGGCACGTACCCACCAGCGTTAGTGAGGAGGATCTTTGTGGTCTTGTGAATAATTGTTCTGAGGCCTCTCAGATCGGTAAAAACGAGATCGTTCAGACTGAAATTTGTGACCAAGCATCATCTAGCCTCCGCGGTGAAATCTCCGCTTATTATAGGCTACGAACGAATTCCAGTTGAGGACTTTCATTTTCTCCCGAGGCGTTGCTATAAGTGTCAGGCCTATGGGCATATTGCAAAGGACTACTCTAATAAAGCAAGATGCTCAAATTGCGGAGGAGGCCATACTAATTCTAAAGACACCCCGTGCCAGAACCAGATGAAGTGCGCCCTCTGTGGCTCCAATAAGCACCCCTGCTACAGTTTCAGTTGTCCAGAAGCCAAAAAGGCCCAATCTAAGCGATGACTAGCTCCAGCACTCTGAAAATAGTGACGTGGAACATAAATGGCGGAGTACTATCTAAATTACCACTTTTAGAAAACCTTGCTGACAAATTTGACATTGTGTGCGTGCAGGAACATTTCCTGTCGGCTGAGGGACTCCAGCTCTTACAACTAAACGAAAACGTAAATGTGTTTGGCATTCCTTCTAGGAGCTCGGGAAGAGGTCGTCCTTCTGGTGGTGTTGCTATCATTGTCCGTGCCTCGCTTCGCGCCTTGACGTTTAAAGAAGCAGACTTTTATATTGCAGTAAAAATTGAAAATACTGTAGTGCTCTCAGTCTATATGCCAACGAACTACAAGAATGTTCAATCTGACAATAAGTTTAATATTGCTTGTGGAAAAGTAGCCGCTGTTGCTACATTATGCGCGGCGGGAAAACTTTCATGTATTATTGCCGGAGATATGAACTCTAGCCTCTCTGATGTTAATGATCCGAGAGGTCAAATCCTGCTCGACGCCTGCCCAAGTCTGAGGGTACTGAGAAATAGAGTAGACTTCACGTATGTGCATAATTCCGGTTCCACGTCCTCGCTCGACTTTCTGCTCTGCTCTCCCGACTTGAGGACTCATGGTGACTGTGAGGTAGATATCGGCTTTGTGTTTCTGATCACCTTCCAGTGGCTAATACATTCATATTAATTACCTCCTGAATAGTGCCCCAAATGATGCTCCAAAGGAGAAAAAGTGGTTCCAGAAGACTGAATGGCAAAAAGCTAATTTAGCCATGTTCAGGTCTGTGTGTGACGGAATCCTGGAAAAGATTAAGGTCCCTTTCCAGCTACTACTCCAAAGCTCACCGATTGCATGTGATGAGAAACAAATACTTCTAAATATCTACTGGAGTGAAATAACTCACGCCTTGCGCTGTGCAGAAAAAACCGCGGTTCCTATTCGTAAAGTGAGAATTGGGTCAGAAGTTCCAGGATGGTCGGAAAACCCAGCATTGGCTAATGCGTTGTCGACAAGCTAAAATGTGGTATAGTGTGTGGATTGATTCGGGCCGTCCTAAACATGGTGTTGTAAACAGTGTTCGATTGTATACAAAGCGGCAGTTCTCCAAATGTCTCGCCTTGCATCACTATCGTGTGATTGATGAAAATAGTGAGTCGCTACGAGTCGATCCAAATAAAATTTGGAAGTTCGTCAAAAAAGAATCGATCTGCTAAAGCACCTAGTAACGAATCCACCCCTAGTGAAAGTGAATGGAATAGTTATTTCGCGAGCAAGTTTGCTGCACCTGATCCTGAATTGGAGTGCAAGTTTGAGAGAGATCTTGATCTCTGTTTAGAATCTTTGGAACCGGATCTTGGCCACTCAGTGAGTGTGTCGGATGTTCGTTCGGCTATCCTTAAACTAAAAAAGAAGTACTCTAAAGGAGTAGATAATATCTGTGGTATGCATCTGATTCTCGGTAGTGAACTGTTAATAGTACATCTAGCACTTATGTTCCAAATGATTTTTAGTTGTGGTCTAGTGCCAGATATTTTTTGTACCGGTGTAATCACCCCTGTCATCAAGAAAGGTAAAGACCCATCTGAATGTTGTTCTTACCGCCCGATAACCGTTGCTCCCGTTTTTTGTAAATTGTTAGTATTGTTAAGTATGTTTGTAGTACCCCAGACTCGCAGTTCGGTTTCAAGAGAAATATTAGCCGCGAGCACGTGCATAGCCTATTGTCTAATGTTTTGTTGGATGCAGATGCTAAAGGTGAAACCATGGTACTTGCAGGCCACGACGTCCGTGGGGCTTTTGATTCGGGTATCCATGCACAACTGCTTGTCTCTGCGTTTAAGAGAGGTCTTGACTGATCTATAATTGCTACTTATAGGAACATGTATTTTAAGTTGAAGGTTAGAGTAAGGGTACTAAAAAACCAGAGCCCGACTGTATCCGATTTCCTCATACCAGTACGAAAAGGCATTCGCCAAGGGGCTTTATCATCACCGCCTCTTTATAATAACAGTATCATCGAGGCTCAGAAGACGGTGAAAACGTGCTTTATTTTTCGTGGAATTGATTTGTCTCTTGTTAATTATGCCGATGACATTTTAAATCTGAGTAGATCCGTCAGTGGCATAGAGAGTAATTTCAGAGTTTTGTCTAATGAATATGCTAGCATAGGCCTAGAATTCAACTCCAGCAAAAGCGAGGTGGTCGTCTTCAATTGTCGTAAGAAAGAGTTGGCACCTGTCATATTTGCACTAGGTAGTAATACTGTTAC
>CM051256.1:16869480-17074980 GCA_027921565.1 Artemia sinica | reverse complement strand
AACTGAAAGTAAGAGAGTAAGGACTAGAACACGAACACTGAGGGCACTTTCTTAGTTATTCTCAGTTTTCGGGAAGATTTTATGGATGTCAATCTTCTGTTCGGAAATTCAGGGGACCGTAAAAAAACATACCGTAAATCATACCGTAAAAAACAGACCGTAAAACCTAAAGTTCACCATTTTTTTCATCACAGTTAAATAAAAAAAACAAGTTTTTTCAACTGAAAGCAAGGAGAAACATTCAAAATTAAAACGAACAGAAATTATTACGTATATGAGGGGGGTTTGCCCCCTCGTCAATACCTCGTTCTTTATGCTAAAGTTTTTTTTAGTACTTTCAAAAGAGCTATTTATTCTAATTAAACGGCCTTTATGATTCCAATTCTTAAAGAATTGGAACAAATTCGAACTCTAACGTAAAGAGTGAGGTAACGACCAGGGGAGAATCCCCCTCATATACGTAATAATTTCTGTTCGTTTTAAGTTTTTTATTAATTGTGAAAAAAATGGTGAAGTTTAGGTCCTAGTGCCCTTTTTAAGTGACTGTATAGATTGGAGGGCAAGTAGCACCCATCCCATCCCCCTTTTTCCTTAAATTCTTCTGATCAAAATTTTTACCAAATACTTCTAACAAAAATTTTGAGATAGCCTATGTATGCCTCTGGGGTTGATATAGCCCCCCACAGATTCCAGGGCATGGGCTATAGTTTTTTCAAGTTGCCCATGGTTAACATATAAGGTTTCTTATCGGGATTAAATAAAAAACAAGTTTTTTTAAACTGAAAGTAAGGAGCGACAGTAAAACTTAAAACGAAGAGAAATTATTCCGTATATGGAAGGGGCTGTCCCCTCCTCAACGCCTTGCTCTTTACGCTAAAGTTTGACTCTTTCTCACAACTCTATTTGTTAAGACAAAAAAAAACTTTAGCATAAAGAGCAAGGCGTTGAGGAGTGGACAGCCCCTTCAATATACGGAATAATTTCTGTTCGTTTCAAGTTTTAACGTCGCTCCTTACTTTCAGTTAAAACAACTTGTTTTTTTTATATTTAATTTCTGAACATTTTTTTTTAAATGATACTGGAAAATCCAGCGGCCCCCGTCATAGAAATGTCCCTTCCCCATGACAATATCCTCCATGGAAAGATCATCCCACATAGCCTCCTCCTCTGACGCCCCTCCCCGCCAGAAGAAATCCCTCCTGAAAACGTCTACATACTTCCAAGTAACAAATACTATACGTAAACAATGGGCAAAGTGCATAACTTGGAGCCCTTTCCCCTGGGGACTTTGGGGAATCAAGTCATCCTCAAAGACATATTTATTAGGTTTTCGACTATGCTGAACAAAATGGCTATCTCAAAATTTTGATCGGTTGAATTTGAGAAAAAACGAGCGTGGGAGGGGGCCTAGTTGCCCTCCATTTTTTTTGGTCACTTAAAAGGGGCACTAGAACTTTTAATTTCCGTTGGAATGAGCCCTCTTGCGATATTTTATGACCGCTGGATCGATACGATCACCCCTGGGGAAAAAAAATGAAAAAAAATAAACACGCATCCGCGATCTTTCTTCTGGCAAAAAAAAGCGAAATTCCACATTTTCGCAGGCAAGAGCTTGAAACCTCTACAGTAGAGTTTTCTGATACGCCGAATATGATGTTTGATTTTCATTAAGACTCTATCACTTTTAGAGGAGTTTCCCTTTTTTTTTCGAAAATAATGCAAATTTTGTCAGGCTCGTAAAGTTTGACGGATAAGACTATTTGATGTATCTACTCGTATCAAAAATTCCGTTTTTTAGAGTTTCGGTTACTATTATACCGGGTCGCTCCTTACTTACATTTCGTTACCATGAACTGTTTGTTACTACCTGGGTTAGTGAAGCCGTTTCTTAGAGTTTCGGTTACTATTGAGCCGGATCGCTCCTTACTTACAGTTCGTTATCACGAACTGTTTGAAGATGGGGCTTATTCAAGCCTATGTCTCCAATAAGGCTTAGGGTATTGAGGGTGAAGCTTCAAGTAAATGTTGACAGGAATGCCGAACACAATCAACCCACACAAAGTGCTTGCTGGTTGTCAAAAGGGAATATCAGTAATATCTAAGGAACAACTGAGGATATTAAGTTAAAACTTTCAGAGTATGCTGATGGGAAGTTGAAGAGTGACTGATAGGCAACCTTGCCCTTATTAAGTGTACCATTTCTTTTTTTTTGTTTGTTTTTTATTTCCAGGGTTGATCGCATCTAACCAATGATCCAAAAATATCGGCAAAAGGCAGGTTTGAACGTAAATTAAAAGTTCTAGTGCCCTTTTTAAGTGACTGTATGGATTGGAGGGCAACTAGCATCCCTCACATCCCATTTTTTTCTTTAAATTCTTCCGATCAAAATTTTGAGACAGCCATATTGTTAAGCATACTTGAAAAGCTCAATAACTGTCCCTATGGAGATATCATGATCCACCAGAGCTCCCTGGGGAAAGGTTTTTAAGTTATATAATTTGCCCATTGTTTACGTGTAGTATTTGTTATTGGGAGGTATGTCTACATTTAATGGGAGAGGAGGGGGGTGTTTTCTGCTGGCGGGATTTTTCATGGGGTGAAGTTTCCATGGGAAGAGAAGTTTCAGGTGGGTGAACTTTCTAGGGGAAATTTAACACTGGGGGAATTTGCAAGAATTTGTAGACGATTTTTTTTTATATTAGTCTTACTTTCTCTTTGCCAACTCAACATTAAATGTGGAGATGTTAAGGGCAATTTTCTGGGGTAATTTTTACCGGGCTGGAGTTCTCTAGAGAATATTTCTGTAGGAGGGGGATTTTTCAGAAGAGAGCTTCGCCATGGAAGAGTTTTCCACGGGACAAATTCTCATTTTATTGGAAAAGGCAAAGGGCTGGAGTTCTCTAGAGAATATTTCTGTAGGAGGGGGATTTTTCAGAAGAGAGCTTCGCCATGGAAGAGTTTTCCACGGGACAAATTCTCCAGGGGGAATTTTGTGCGGGAGCAACTTTCTACTAGGAGAGGGAACCCTCCTTATATAAGCAATAATTTATGTTCGTTTTAAGTTTCGATGTTGCTCCTTACTTTTAGTTGAAGAAAACTTTTTTTTATTTGATCTCAAAAACGGTTATAGATATTAAATTGAAATTTTCATGAAATATTAAGGGGATGTTAAACAAAATCAAAAGACACTAAATGCATCAAGGCTGTCAAAATGACGTATCTTCGATGCTTCAAGAGCAGCTGGGGGAGGGTATCAAATCGAAAGATCAAGAAAATCTTGAGTTGGGGTGTTGAACTTGACGACACTGAGAGCAACCCAGTTGTAAATGGGTGTAGCTGCAGTATCTCAGGAACGAATAGGATTAATAATTTGATAATTTCAGAGAATGTCGAGTGGGACGTTGAACTAAACCAAAGACACGTATATATATATATATATATATATATATATATATATATATATATATATATATATATATATATATATATATATATATATATATATATATATATTATATATATATATATATATATATATATATATATATATATATATATATATATATATATATATATATATATATATATATATATATATATATATATATATATATATATATATATATATATATATATATATATATATATATATATATATATATATATATATATATATATATATATATATATATATATATATATATATATATATATATATATATATTATATATATATATATATATATATATATATATATATATATATATATATATATATATATATATATATATATATATATATATATATATATATATATATCAGGAATATGTCAGGAATAGGTAAGAGGATTAAGCTGAAAATTACAGAGGTGGAAGGTATGCTAACTTATAATCAAAATACAACTATGTGCATCCTTGTTGTTAAAAGTTTGAATGTGAAATATCTGAGGATCGATTGGCCATTGCAATTTAGTTGAAAATTTTTGGTGATGTTGAACTAAATCAAAAGATACAATACAAAACCAGCTTGTTAAAATGGCGTGTGCAATATCTTAAGAAAAATTTGGGTGTTAAGTTAAACTTTCAGAGACTTTTTTGGAGAAATTTAGCTCTATAAAAAGATACTATTTGCATCCTGGTTGTAAATAAGGCAGTAACTAAGGGAAGGGATAGTCCTCGTCCCCTTAGTTTTTTGCTCATACCTATCTTTGAAAAACACCTTTTTTTATATATAGTCATTTTATCGGAAAAGGCAAAACAAATTTACGAACTAAAAAATAACAAAACAAAAACATTAAGGAAACTTTATGATCCTGCTTGGATTTAAAAAAAGCGACAACTTCTACACATGGGTTAAAACAGGTCTTCTCGCGATGTACCTAACTTGGTTTTTCATACCATTCTCAGCAACTTTCACAGCTAATACATCTTATTCTTTTTTTAGGTTTCGTACAAACTGGTTTTCACATCCTGCTTTCGTACACACTTGGTTTGATTTCCACCTTCCACAACTCATCTTTCCTTTTCTTCTTCCATCTTTCATTCAAAATCATTTTTGAATTTCATTTCATTTCAAAATTTTCAACTCATCTATTATATATTTCTTCATCTTCATCTTCCTTTTTCAACTGTGTCATAGATTTTATTGGCATAAAGAATATATTCGTTACATTTATATAAAATCTGACGCCTTATTTTTTGCCTTATATCCATTTTTGCCTTATTCTGGGTTATGTTTTGTAATTTGAGTTATAGATTTGAAGTTAAACACAATTACAGGGCATAATCTAAAGGCGAAAATGGACATTTTTTTTTTAAACTAAAAATATACTTTTCAACATAGGGTGGGGGTTTCTTTGTTTTTTCAATTTTTTAATTATAATACAAAAGGTGTTGTTTTCTATTTTACTAGGTATAAAATATATACTAGTTTTGAAATAGTTTATTATATTACCGTGGGTGCATCGAAGATTTCACTCTAATTTGTTTTATATATATTTATCTGTTTTGTATAATTTTATTTTTTCAATATTGTTCTATTATATCTTATTTTTAAATAATAATATGATTGTGTTTTTATTAATTGTCCTTTAATTTATTTTTATACTTCAGAAATACCCTAGGTGCATCCTAGGGATTAAGCTGAAAATTACAGAGAGTGGAAGGTATCGTTCTTCTTAATGAACACTACCTTCTCAGAAATTTCAAATTTACTATATTACTGTGACACAAATATCTGATGGCCATTGCTAATTTAGTTGAACTTAATTTTCAAAAGACTATATACAAAACCAGCTGTTTAAAATGGTTTGTGCAATTTAAGAAAAGTGGGGAAGTTAAGTTCAAACTTTTAAGAGACTTTTTGGAGAAATTTCTTTTGGCATCCTGGTTGTTTTGGCTTCAAACTGGGCATTTTCATCCTTTTCCTCGTGGTTTAGTATCATACTAGGCTTTGCCAAAAACACCTTTTTCTGGTCATTTTACGGAAAAAGGCAAAAAATCTTAGAACAACCAAAATATCATACCAAAATCAAAAACATTAAGGAAAAATTCCATGAATGCTCCGCATTTAAAAAAAGCAGGGGGGAGGAACTTCAACACATGGGGAATTTCAGGTCTTCTCGCGATGTATAGACTTGGTTTTCATACCATTCTCCAGGTACTTTCATCAGCTAATATAAATGATTATTCCTTTTTAGGTTTCGTATTCACCACTGGTTGCACTGCTTTCATACCCACTTGGTTAAACTTTGACTTCCATCCCTTCCACAATCATCTTTCTTTAAACTTCTTCCATCTTTCATTTTTTGCCTTTCTGGGTTATGTTTTGTTAATTTTGAGTTATAGATTTGAAGTAAACCAATCATTACAGGGCCTGGTATCTCAAAGGCGAAAATGGAATTTTTTTTCAAAAAACTAAAATATAATAAAACATAGGGTGGGGGGGTTTGGGGGTGCTTTTTTTCAGGTTTTTAATTATAATACAAAAAGGTGTTTGATTTTCTTTTTACCCAAGTTTTTTACATATACCTTACCAGTTTGAAATAGTTTATACCTTACCGTTTTCCCATTTTTTCTTTCTCACTCGTCAATACTCAAGAGGTGCATCGAAGACTTCACTCTAGCCATTGTACCGATCATGCTGCCTTCACAAAAACCAGAACCAAAAACTCAATTTATTTTTATATATTTACTGTTTTGTAAATTTTATTTTTTTTTGCCAACAATATTGTTCTATTAAATCAAAATTGTTTGTTCGAAAAATAAACTGATTGTGTTTTTATTAAATGTTTTAATTTAGTTTTTTATACTTCAGAAATAGATTTACATAGATTAGCATTCAGAGAGTATCATCGAGATTGAGTGAACACTTCCATCTCAGAAATTTCAAATTAATAACTATATTACTGTGGACACATGTATCCTGTCTAGATGGCTTTAAGTGACTTAATTTGTCAAGGACTATATGTTTCTCTTCAGCTGTAGAAAACCACTAATTTGAAAAGTAGAAGTTTTTAAAGTAAAAGTTATTAATTAATAAAAGAAAAAAAAATTGGCTGGGATTTTGGCTTTTTTTATGGGCATTTTCATCCTTTTCTTGTGGTTTGGTATCAAAAGTGTTGCACAAGAAGCCTTCAGCTGATTAATTACGTACCTTAATAAAATCTATAGAAACAACCAAGGCAATTCATAAATCGTCTTGAGTGCACATCCAAATGGATCGCATTTCCCTATTCCCAGGGGGGAGGAGGAGATTCAAATCTTGATTTCATTCTGGATATAGACTTGAAGGATTCGGTTGAAGGTAAGGTATTTTCATCAGCTTCCAATTGATAAATGATTATGATGCGTATAGAGTCCACATTCAAAGTGATGTATTTAGTCTAAAATCAACGATTATATTAAACAAAATGAACTCTAAAATTCACAAGGCAAAAGAAGGAAACAATTCCCAACTAAAGCGCAATGAACAACATGAGGGCGGACTGTTATCATAGTCGAAAAATATCACCCCCCTGGTAAATATTATTTTGCAAATTTCAAGACAACAAAATATAATAAAAATGGGACATATTGCTAGTGTTTCCAAGGTTGTGGATGATAAATATGGACAGCCAAGTATATCGATTAGCGTATCGGTACCAAGTATGTTATAGACCATCCAAGAAAAACTTAAATTTGGATGAGTTATCTGGGTCAAATCGAAGAAAAATTCAAATCGAAGGTCAAATCGAAGAAAAAAGAGAAGTCGAAGAAAAATTTTAGAGGACACCGAAATTTTTCATGTTAGTCTGTTAATTAGTGTGCCAAGACTGCCTGCGGACATTCAAAAAGAGGTCAATAAGCAATGTCCTAATTGTGTCGAAACCCTGGGGAGTGCAAAGTTGAAGCCAATTTTCCAAAATCAAGTCAAAATGACAGTGAAGAATGAAAAGTTAGCCATATAGTACCATAAAGGCAGATATATTTAAGAAACTGACTTAAAAAAAAAAAAAAAATTATGCTCTATTTTTTTTAAGCATGCACATTAAAAGTACACGCCTGAAAAAAAATTGCCCTTATTTTTGAAAAAAAAAGGGGGAAAAAACACCCCCTAAAAAGCGAAAGAATCTTAATCAAAATCATACCATTAGATTCGGCGTATCAGAAAACCCTACTAAAGAGGTTTCAAGCTTCTATCTGCAAAAATGCTGCAATTTTGTATTTTTTGCCAGGAGAAAGATCATGGATGCGTGTTTTTTTGTTTTTTCCCAGGGGTGATCGTATCGATTCAGTGTCCTAGATTACCGTGAAAGGACTTATTCGAACGAAAATTAAAGTTCTAGTGTCCTTTTAAAGCACAGTAGACAGAATATAGCAGTATGATCATTCTCTATCTCTCCCATTATAAAAACCCGGACAGGGGTGCGAGTGGAAAGAAACAGGCTAAACAAGCTAAGGCAGAATGAGGTGGGAGGAGCTTTTTGTTCACGATGACCAGAAATGATCTGCGATAAGCTTACTGGTATATTCAGAAACATGCTAAACAAGCTAAGGCAGAAAGAAGTGGGAGGAGCTTTTTGTTCACGATGACCAGAAATGATCTGCGATAAGCTTACTGTCTATAAACTGTGTTTTAAAGCGACCAAAAAAAATTGGAGGGCAACTAGGCCCCGTCCCACGCTCATTTTGTTTCCCAAAGTCACCCAATCAAAATTTTGAGATAGCCATTTTGTTCAGCATAGTCTAAAATCTAATAAATTTGTCTTTGAGGATGATCCCCCACAGTCCCCGGGGGAAGGGCTGCAAGTTATGAACTTTGTCCATTGTTTACATATAGTACTGGTTGTTGGGAAGTATACAGACGTTTTCAGGAGGGATTTTCAGGTGGGAGGGGGGGGGTCACAAGGGAAGATAGTTCCATGGGGATAGGGACATTTCTATGAAGGGGTGCCAGATTTCCCAGCATTATTTAAGAAACGATCAGAAATTAAATTAAAAAAAAGTTTTTTCAACTGAAAGTAAGGAGCAACATTAAAGCTTAGAACGAACAGAAATTATTACGCATATGAGGGGGTTCACCCCCTAGTCAATACCTCGCTCTTTACGCTAAAGTTTTTTTTTTAGTACTTTCAAAAGAGCTATCTATTCTAATTAAACAGCCTTTGTGATGCAGGAGTCATTCTTAGAAAACTGGAACATAATTCGAACTTTAGCGTAAAGAGCGAGGTATTGACTAGGGAGCGAACCCCCTCATATACGTAATAATTTCTGTTCGTTTTAAGTTTTAATGTTGCTCCTTACTTTCAGTTGAAAAAACTTGTTTTTTTTAATTTAATTATTAGTAAAGACGAAGGGTGATATGAAGATGTTTAAAGTAGGACAGCCAAGGCCGTGGATGTTTTTTCACAGCTGAAAATAGTTTGGTAGAATAGAAGTTAAGTATGCACACCAAGATTAGAATAATGAAAGCAACAATGATGACAGGGGTCAAGTATGATTATGAAGTTTGGGCCCTCCGAAAAGTGGAAGAGGATCTGTTAGATGTTTTCCAGAGAAAATTTGTCTACGGATTGTTTTGGGTACCCGACTGACTGATCGAATCTCAAACAGTGAGGAGCAACAAAATGTGGCTAGCACACGTTTTGCGGATGAAGAATGATAGATTGCCCAAGATCGTCCTTGTCGCGCAGCCGTCTAGGACCAAGCGAAAAGTAGGTCGCCTACGAATAGGGCTGGAAGATGTCATAAGCAAAGACTTAAGAGAAATGGGAACTTCTGGGAAGGGTGTAAAGAGGGAGGCTTTAAATATGTTTGATTGAAGGAGGAGCGTGCGTAGCTGGGTTAGCCTCAGGGGGCTCAGAGTTATAAGAAGCAGTAGTATAACCAGAACAAATGCTGCAGAATAGAAACAGGGATAAAACCTCACAGATCTTGCAAATGTAGACAGTGACCAACATTTCTTTGGTTGCTCTCAAACACTTTCTCGTTAAATAAAGATCCATTTTTGAGTCTACAACAGAAAAAAACACATGCGAAATATAATCGTTTCAAAGTGGCTGATTAAGCCCATCACACGGAATAGTAAGGTTAATCCCCATTTAATGTTTTTGCATATTTCGTTTTTGGACGGAGATATGGACGTACTATGAATTCTATTTGAGAGAAATATGATTTCTGGGTAATTCTTTACTAATTTGCCACCTTTGGGGTGCCAAAATAAATTTCAAAACCATAAAACCCTGCTAACTTAATAATTTTTTCCTTTGAAAATATTCTTTCTTGCAACTTTATTCTTAATCTTCTCCAGGAATTATTATTACACACTGACACCCTCTAAAATAAATGTTCCTATATTGTATTAGCCGTACAACAAGAATATGATTGATGGATTTCATTTTTAGGAAATGAATAAGATTTATAGTGGATGTCCTTGATTTTTCAGCATTTGATTTCTACATTTAGAACTTTTAGAGCTCTCCAACTTCTAGAGTTACAATCAAACAGTTTGTGGTAACGAACTGTAAGTAAGGAGCGACCCAGCTCAATAGTAACCAAAACTCTAAGAAATGGAGTTTGATACCAATAGATGAATCAAAAGAATCAACTTATTATGCTGATTTTAAATATATAAGTTTCATTAAGTTTAGTCTTACCGATTAAAGGCTACGAGCCTGGGAAAATTTGCCTGATTCTCGAAAAAAGGGGGAAACACCCCCTAAAAGTATTGAAATATTAATAAAAATCGCATCATGAGATTCAGCGTATCAGAAAACCCTACTGTAGTGGTTTCAGGCTCCTATCTGAAAAAAATATGGAATTTTGTATTTTTTTTTGCCAGAAGAAAGATGACGGATGCGTGTTTATTTGTTTTCCCAGAGGTGATCGTATCGACCCAGCGGTCCTAGAATATCGTGAGAGGGCCCATTTGAAGGGAAATTAATAGTTCTAGCACCTTTTTTAAGTGACCGAAAAGATTGGAGGGTAACCTAGCCCCCTTCTCCACCCCTTTTTTCCCAAAGTCGTCCTATCAAAATTTCGAGATAGCCATTTTGATCATCATAGTTGAAAGGCCGAATACCTATGCCTTTGGATATAACACGACCCCCCCCCCCCCCCCCCCTCACAGCCCCAAGGGAAAGGTCTTTAAGTCATAAAATTTGCCCATTTTTTACACATAGTATTTGTTATTGTGAAGTATGTATACATATTCGGGTGGGGGGCGTATTTTTTGCTGGGGGTTTTTCCACGGGGGAATTTTCTATGGGGAGGTAATTTTCCAGGGGGGGTGAACTTGTCAGGGGAAATTTTCCAGAATTCCTGTACAAAATTCTTTTTAAATGTCTTGCTTTCTCTTTCCCGTCTCTATTTTACGCGTGGAGCTGTTAAGGGTAATTGTCCGGGGTAAATTTTCATCGGGATTGAATTTTCTAGAGGATTTTTCCATGGGGAGGGGATTTCTCCGTGAAGGTGCGGCCTGATTTCCTGGCATTACTTAAAAACGATCAGAAATTAAATTTAAAAAAAAATATTTTCAACTGAAAGTAAGGAACAAAATTAAAACTTCCAACGAACAGAAATTATTACGTGTATGAAGGGGATTGCCTCCTCTTCAACACCTCGCTCTTTACGCTAAAGTTTGAATTTTGTCCCAATTCTTTAAGAACGACTCCTGAAACACAAGGGTCATTTAATTAGAACAATAGGAAGCTTTTCTAGAAGTACTAAAAAACCTTAGCGTAAAGAGCAAGGTGTTGAGGAGGGGCAATGCCCTTCATATAGGTAATAATTTCTGTTTGTTTTAATGTTGCTTCTTGCTTTCAGTTGAAAAAACTTTGCTGTTTTTTTTTAATTTAATTTTTCAAAGGAATCATAATCTGAATATTAAAAATCGGTTCAAAAACAGGGATGCTACAGCACAACTTCCTTCTGGCTTTAAGATATTTTGAGCAAAATACAGACAGCTCTTTGAGAATATTTTTTTAATTCAACTTAAGTTAATGACTGTAGCTACCAGTTAAAAATCAATTCTCTGAGACTTACAAAATTGAATGCTTCAGAGGCATGTAATTTATTTTACATTTCTGTTCCCACTAGCGTTTTCAGTACAATTTAAAAATCGATTTTGGGGGGCTTGGGTACATAAGTATGATTCAAATGCCTGTTTCTATTGAGTAAACTGTAATATCTCGCATCATGGTTTGGTGCTTTCATTTAATTTTTTTCAATAAATTCATTCTTTGTTTCTTTCAAATTTGCTTTTGTAACAAAAATTGCAGGAGAAGACTGAAAATATCCAGCTTGAGATTGTTGCATTCCAACAGAAAAAGTGTTGGATCAACATACAACAGAATCAAAAGAACGCAACGAATGGCGGCGTATGAGAACCTTGCGTTAATACTTGCAGCCACAAGCCGTCGCAGCTGGCCTACTGGTCTCAAGTACAGATGATCAAAGTCACAAGTAGTCACATTCGCAAGTAGTCTAAGTCGCAGTCAAAAATAATTCGCAGTAGCAGCAACTGAGGTCCTGAAAGTGCGAAGTTAAAAGCCTTAGCCACTCCTAAGATATTTTTCGGGTGCACACAGCATCTTTTAATTTAGTTTAATACCCCCTCGGAGTTTCCTGAAATTTCACCTTAGAACCCTTTGCCTTTTAGATAATCCTCCAGATTATTTGGATAATCTGGGTGCATAAATTATCTTTTAATTTAGTTTAATGCTCCCCCCCCCCAGCATTTCCTGAAATTTCACCTTAAAACCCTTAGCCTTTTCTAAAGCAATCACGAATAAACATTCCCCCTCTTCCCCATGATAAATTCTGTTTGTAACATTTAGCACATTGTATGATTTACAATCCTTTCTCCAGGGGCAATGGTGGGCATTTCATTTCCAGAGGCATAGTTATTAGACCTTTTAAAAATTTTGAACAAAGTGGCTATATCATATTTTGAGTAATGTTTAGAGGCCTAAGATGGACAAGGGGCCCTTTGCCCTCCAAACCCTATTCAAAATGTCCTGAAAGTTCCAATTTCATGCCTTCAGCTGTTTCTGACATATTGCTGATGCACTTTTTTGACAATCAGCAGGCACATTGTATGTTTAATTTTGTTAAACACCCCCCCCCACCCCGCGGCATTCTCTGAAAGTAGGCTCAAGTAGATGTATTCGCGTTTCCAAGCAGTTGTAGTCACAGTCCAAAGTTTTCACAGCCGCATTCGGAACCAGTCACATTTACAGCCACAGCAGTGTTAGCAGTATCAGTAATGGCTCGCTCCTAAGATATTGCAGATAGCCCCTATTGCTAGCCTGATATAAACAGTGTCTTTTGATTTAGTTTAGCATCCCCCCTCAGCATTCCCTGGAGTTTTACCTTGGCACGTTTAGATTTTTCAGACACACGGACGAACAAACATTCTCCTTCTTGCAATGACAAATACAGTATATAAAAACGGAAAAACTCCATAATTTACAATCTTTAATTGGAAGGCTGTGGGGGGGGGGGGTGCGGATATTTTCTACCGTGACAATTCCCCGAGAACATCTCCACATGCAAAACTGAGCAGGCAAAGAAAAGTGAAACAAATAAAAGAAGTTCGAATAGGAATTCTGTCAAATCCTCCCAGTGTAAAATTTCCCCTGGAAATTCCCCTTCACATGAAAAATTATCCCCATGAAAACTCAGTACCTAACTTACGATTACTAGGTAAGTTAGATGGTCCCTTTTGCAAGGGATCGGAGGGCAGCCAGCTCCCTCCATACTCTTTTAGGAGAGTAACCACCTCCCCCTCTTACTGTTTTAGATGCCTCCCCTAAATACCGATGGATATTTTGGAAATCCATTTTATCCAAAATAGTCAGAATATCTAGCTATTATGCCTCCAGGGATACCATGTCCCCCTCAAACCTAAGGGCAAGGAATGTAAATTAAAAAAATTTATTCAATTTCTACTGCAGGATTTATCATTAGGAAAGAGTGAATGTTGTATCCTAGGTGTGGGTTTGAAAAGGCTAAGTGTATTGAGGTGGAATATCGGGGAATGTTGAGGGGTATGCTGAGCTAAATAAAACAAAACTATATGCATCCAAGTTTTCAAAAAGGCGTATATTCATAGTTCCAGCTATTATTTCTCTAGGAATATTGGGCATGTCACCCCCCCCCCCCCCCCCCCCCCCCCCCCCTTAATTATGCAACTGGCACATTATGCTTTAAAACTAACTTAAAAGGCATTGTGGGCATGGTTGCCAATAAGGCACCTTGGAAATATATCGAGAACGACTGGGTGTATCAAGTTGAAACTTTCGGGGCTACTACTTTTGCTAATTCTACTCTTACAATTTAAATAAATAAAGAGTTTAAGGGTATCCAGGTTGTCACAACGAGCATATATAGAATCTTTGGGAATGACATTAAGTTTTATTTTTCAGGTGAACTTGAGGAGGTATAAAATTAAATTAAAAAATATTATTTGTATCAGAATTAAAAACTATTGAAATTTTCTCCAGACTATGAGACAGCAGACCCCCGACACCAAGCCAAACTATGGATTCTTATAGAAAAAAAAAAACCAAAAAGATGTAAAATATTTTATTTCAATGGAAAAGATTATGCCAATAAAAAACAAACAGAAATTAATTTTAAAAACTTTTTCCACAAAACAAGTTTTTCAAAGAAAAGTAAAAAGCTCCTTTAAGCCAAAACTGACCAGAAATAAAGTCAAGTAATATTCCAAGGGTAAAACTACCATAAGTCACTTTCAGTAAATAAATGGTACTCAGAACGAACAGAAATTACAATAAATACCGAGTCAAACGCAGTGAACAAAAATTAACATGAGTAGAGGTGATAACCCCCATGCCTTCCCAAGGCCAGAAAATAATTTACACTTTACTGAAAACAAAATACATTTTACACGTTTTCACTTTAACAAAATATTTAAACTTTAAGGAATAAATATGAGCATATGCAGATTAAACAGACAATCCATGGTAATTTTTTTTAGGAAAGTGCAGATTACGTTCTGGTCATGAGAAAACATGGGGGTTATCAGCCCTACTCGTGTTAATTTCTGTTGTTTTTGAGCTCCATTTATTTACTGAAAATGATTTGTGGTAGTTTTACCCTTGGAAGATTACTGGATTTTTTTTTTCTGGTCATTTTTGGGTTAATGGAGCTCTTTACTTTTTTTTGAAAAACTTGTTTTGAGGAATTTTTTTAAATTAATGTGAAAAAGCAAACCCTTTTTCATACTCAAAAAGAGGCTGAAGCCTTCAAAATGAAGAGGTTGTGTTTTCATGTAAATTCGTCTTTGAAGATTTGTTCAAGTAAATTTACCCTTCAGTTTTATTTACTTAGTAAATCTAGTTTCAGTAAATTTACCTGACGGTTTTATATATGCATGATGACTTTCTTGTTGAGTTTCACATATTGAGCAGAGAGGGTTGAAATTCGCTTTAATAAATTTTCAGATTCCTTTCTTCTTTAAACTATGGTGTTTTATGAATTTTTGACCCGTTTGTTTTGTTAGTTTTCCAGTTTTATGCTTTTGTATAGCTAAAGATATGCGTAAATTTACCAGACATTGGTATATCTGGTGTTTTTTTTTATATGTATGCTGATTGTCTCTTGTCGAGTTTCGTATATTGAGCTGAGAGGGTTATATTCCTCTATAATGAGTTTCCAGATTACTTTCTACAGTAAGTTTTCCACTAGTGCAATACGTGGTCGGGAGAGGGTCATCCGACGCTCACCGTGCTTCCACCCTGAAATTTCCACGTTTAATCTTGTTTCTTTTGAGTTTATAAACACATAAAAAGACACTCGTATTTATTTAAGAAACAGAACAAATAACAGGCAAATAAAATTTTATAAACACTAATTCAATCACAGCATTCATATCACGAAAATTGAAATCTAAGGAAGAAGATCAAACGAGACAAATATTAGAATATACACTTTAAAACAACTTCACGGTCCCCAAACACGAATTATATCAGCGACGTGATTGGAAGGTGGACACATGATTGCGAATACGACTATCAACTGTCATTTATCCTCTTAACATGTAAAAATATGGTATACTATCCTGCTCATGAGAATCTGCTAAAACAAGCTTATTTAATTTATTTCGCTACTTTGTCATACCAGATACAACCTTGGACCTTAGTTGAGCAACAGTCACCTTCAAGGGTTTTACCCTCAGTGGCTACAGCTACACTGACCGCTTCAAGCTTGATGTCTAAATGCTTTAACAACTTAAAATTTTTTTTTTTCGCAAGCTCAGCAATCGTCTGCGTTGCACAGTTACTGACCTCCTGATTCAATGCCTTCGGCCGGGAGTACAATGCGTTGTTTGGGGCATATCATCTAAGGAGTCACTGAATCTAGCCGAGTGGTTAGCACGCTAGACTTGGAATCAGGAGGACAATAGTTCGAGTCCTGGTGTCATTGGTTAATTAGCTCAGAACAGGGGTCAACGGCATGACTCTGTAAGCTCAGCCAGAGTCTACCCAGGGAAAAATAGGGGGAAAACACAGGACGCATAGGATGATTTGCCCTCAACCATGCATTAGACTTCCGACCGAACGCAGAAAATCAGGAGATCGGTACCTCCACCACGTAGACCACTGATCAGCATGCGAAAAAGTGGTTTTAACAACAATCTAACAATGCTAGGATAATCCAATAGACTGAACACGCATTCATCTGAAACACCAATTGACTCAACAAGTTACTTGAAATATGTGCCTAGATTGTCGCCCAAAATATGTACATAGATTGTCACCCAAGACGACAATCTATGCACAAAGTCACCTCTAGACTGAAATCCAATGAACTTCAAGCAATTTAAAAATATTACAAGAATCAGATAAACTGTAAACGAATACATCTGTAATTGCCCCATGATCCAGAAGCTGCTTGAATTAACTTCTGTCAGCACATAGTCATGAGCTGTTTCTGTCAGCACATAGTCATGAGCTGTTTCTGTCAGCACATAGTCATGAGCTGTTTGTGTCAGCACATAGTCATGAGCTGTTTGTCAGCACATAGTCATGAGCTGTTTCTGTCAGCACATAGTCACCTAAGGAAGACTTTTAATTGTGGATTTTCCAATTTCTTTAAAGAGTAGCCTGAAGGCCATAGGCAACGCTCCAGCGTAGCCTATGGTAAAGAATCATAAGGCTCCAATGTATTATTTATTGTGTCATTTGCGCTTTACTGAAAAAACGATATACTTTAAACATACTCTTTATAGGGTCTTTAGTAGTCAAGAAACGTCGTTTATCTTATAACTATTACATTGTAAAAAAAAAACAAATCGTTGTTAAATAAAATCTTGAATTGCTGAGATTCCAGGAATTAATATAATTATACATTAAACATTTTCATCAGTTCTTTCTAGTCAGCTTAAATAACGTGTTTGATTTTTTTTTTTCATTGATCTTCGAAAAATTTAACTAAACTCCTAAAAATACATATAGTGCTCAACAAAAATCAAATGACACAACCGACTTTAGAAGATTTACCTTTAGAGGGAGGGGATTTAGTTGTTCAACTACGGTTTGTAGTAATTCTAGTTCGTTTAAAGTTAAACTTGAGCATTCCCTTTCATTTTTAATTGTTTTAGGAGTTAGTTATTCACCTATATCGATGTCTGTTGCCTTTATTTTTGGTATGATTATTTAATTTCCGAAATTTGGATTATTATAGGACTTTATTTCTGCTAGGGCCAATGCCAACCATCTAGGGGCAAAAGAAAAGCACTTCGTCCCCCAATCAGGCGGGGAGAAGTTCGTAAGGAAGGATTTAAGGGAAATTGGAACTTCTTGGGATGGAGTAGAGAAAGGCTTTAAATAGTTTTAAATTCTTTTTTTTTCGAAACTAGAAAAATTTTGAATAATATGCCATACTGAAAAGATACCAATCTCAAAGTTCATACCAAAAAGTATGGGTATCTTACAAGATTGGGAACTGGTGTTAGCGTTGACAAAAAGACCGCCAACGTGAAATATCAAGAAGACATTTTATTCTTAAATATTATAGAAAACTAAAATGTTTTATTTCGATTGATATTTGATAAGTTGCCATATACTGCTTCAAATTTATGTGTTTCCTTTCTAAATCTTTCACCGAATCATGAGCTTTCACGAATTTTGTTACCAATGATAGTTAGGTTTCCCAATGATAGTTAAATTTTTCTCAGCTCCATTAACTGCTTTAAGCGCTGTTCACATGTTTGTCTAGGAAGAGGAAACAGCCTTTACATTTTAGTAAACACTGATCCTTTTGGTTAAAAAAAAAATGAAGTTTTGAACCGTTTAGGTTTATGATACGCACTAGGTTTAGGAGATGTTCTAGGTCTGAAGGCTCTAAGTTACTGATTTCTATTTTCACGATGCATCCGCACCTTGTCTCTATTTGCAGTTAAGGATAGCTATTTAAATAACTTTTCATGCTGAATTGAATAGTGTGTATATAGTTACTGTATATCATATCGTTGTGTAAATTGGTAGTTGAACTTACTTTCACCAGCCCTATTCTATTAGTCAATATTTGTGATTATTTGCAACTGCAAAGATAGTAACCAAAAACTAGCCAAAGTATACAATACTCTTACAAGAAGAAATTAACCTAAAACTTGAAAGAAGATGAAATTTCAATTTGCGCAAATCTGGGATGGGGTATTTGCGAAGGCAACTTTCCTTCTAAAATATGAGTAAAAGGTAAAGAATACGGCATTGGACTTCACAGTCCCTAACTACGGTGCTGCCCCTTCAGCCAGGAAGCACAATAAAGGAGTTGGGGACCAGCCATCCTGTGCTTTCGCACACCCTTCCTGTTTACCATCCCCATATTTATCTAGGTACCCACTTAAAGCTGGGCCGCCTCTTACAGGGTCACGCCACTGACCCGTTCCAAATCAAAAAGCCAGTGACACCAGGACTTTAACACCCGTCCTCAAGGACAAAGGACTTCGAAACTAGCGCACTAACCACTCGGGTAGGATGGCTATTGTTAGCAGGAAGTCCCATTTCCAGCCCCGCCCCAGCACTTTCTCCACCGACTGCTCAAGTCTCCAGTCCAAACCTATTGGGCATGCGACACAAAGTTAAAGGGCAATGCCTTAAGACATTAAATGACTTGACAATGGTGGTATTTCTTAAAAGCTTAAGCCGAGGATTAAGTTTTTAACCCTCTCCTCCTTTCCCCCAAAAATTTTAACCCTCTTCTCACTTTCTTTTATATTGATAATTCAAGCCCTTAGAAAAAACAAATATCTATTGTTTTCTAATGGCCAATATAGCCAAGGTTTCGTTAATAAATCTAGAAGTAAAAATAAACAGGCCGTACACTAGAAAGACAAATCAAAAAACCTATAGACATTTCTTTGAAACGATCTGCAAATCGATACATCAAACTACCACAGGAAATATGTAAAAATCTCTTAACAACAAAAAAGAAAACAAAAGATTACTGATTATGCATTAACATTAACATGAAAGGAGGGGGAAATAAATGATTGGTTTTGACATTAAATATACACCCAATCTGTGAATATATAAATATATATATATATATATATATATATATATATATATATATAAATATATATATATATATATATATATATATATATATATATATATATATATATATATATATATATATATATATATATATATATATATATATATATATATATATATATATATATATGTATATATATATATACATTTATTTATATGTATATATATATATATATATATATATATATATATATATATATATATATATATATATATATATATATATATATATATATATATATATATATATATATATATATATATATATATATATATATATACATATTGTGCGAAACAGCATTGTCCCTTATATTGGTTCTTTGAAAAGGAATTGAGCTCACAGTAATGAGCACCTTACTTAAATTTCATTTTTCCTATATCTGCAGAAAGATAGCAAAATTATTTTGCATTCCATTTATCTCGGTGAACATTGCAGGTACTACAATATTTCATTAGAAAAGCAAATTCATGCCTTTCTAGGATTTTATTAGGGGTTGAAAAGCCGTAATTTTTCTTTAGGGTGAAGCTGAACGAAATCTTTCTTCTTCTTCTTCATAAGTCATCCTCCGTGGGATTCTTCATATTCCTTTGCAGCGTATCAATTTTTAATTAATTTCACAGAATTACTGCATCGATTGCGAACCTTAAAAGAATTTGAATTTTTCTCTCAGTTGCATTGCACTCAGACAGGATATTTTGTAGAGTTCCATCCTCAGTATAACGCAGCCTTCGGTTGCTGCCATTTTTTTTATTTTTTTATTTTTCGGTTTTACACCAGATTATAAAAAAATGTTGCTCCACCTCCCTCCTTTATATGGATAGTCCCGTAACAACGAGCTCCAAGGGGTAGAATTATGGTAATGACTTAAATAAAGAAGCCTTTAAGCCACCATATTTGATATTCATCACTCGTACAAAGAATTAGAAAAATAATGAGCATAAGTAAAAGATTTAATAAACACTTTCATAGACAGTCTCACTTCGAGTTCTTCCTTGTCTAGCCCGATCAAGCCTAGCAAGTTCAGATAATCTAGGAAGACTTGGAGGCACAGATTCTTCCAAAACTACCCTACGAATCTCCTCCAGCGTTGGCATAGCTAAATCAATTGCAGTCTCCTCAGCTGTCGGTGCAATTTCTTCCCCTGTCTGTTCTTTGATTATCGGAGAAACTTTAGTTGCGCAATTGGGACACTTCTCTTGAATATAAAGCCATTTTCGAAGACACGCTCCGTGGAAGAAATGATTACAAGGAGTTTTTCTAGCCGATGTCACCATCGGCTCATAACAGATTGAGCAAACATCTTCAGACAGCTTCTTAAGCTCTGCTGGTGCAGCACAAGGAAGAGCGTTTATTTTTTGAACTGCTTCCCGACGTTGCAAGAAAGACTTCCAGCCGATCTGCAGCTTTTGCCAGACATTAAAATAGCAATGTACAAGAAGAATGATGCTATTTGACCACGACCACGTCCCAGCTAGAGATTCATGGAATCCAGCACCGACAATAAATACAGCAATAATAAATTCCAGAAACCTTACAACAGCCCTAGTATAATAAATAATATCATCCAGAGCCTCCCAAGGGTTAGTTCTATAAGAGTCATAAACAAAAATGATGTGGATAACAAGGAGGCCTGCAACTTGAACTGACGTCATCAGACAGGAAGACATTACAACCAAAGTCCAAAAGTCGATGTCAAATATTTTGGCCAGAGCACTAGACATATATAAAGGACATATAAAGAGTATTAAACACATCAACAGAACTTTACACTGCTTGAATATAGAAGAAGTTCCCCTTTGTGCTCCAAGCGATAATAAGAGGGGTTCTATTACTTCAAATATGCTTTGAATCAAGGAGGCGCTTACCACAAACAAAATAACAGTCATTGCAGCTAATCTATGAGGCATTTTAATATGAATAAATCCTGTTTGTATTCCCAAAAGAAAAAAAGTCAGCCCTTCTGTAACTCCCGCTTTTGGGTATCTGTCATTGACAACAGCTTTAGGGCCTTGAATTATTACCTGAACTAAACGTTGAATAGAACTAGACAAATAGGCTATTGCTATAACAGTTGACAAAAACGTAACTGAATTTTGACAGACTTCAGTTACACTCCAAAGCAAACCCATATACCATCTATCAATAAAAAAATTACTATTAGACTCACTATAGAAGACATCATCATACAACTGAAATAGAAATTTAACGCACAAAATATTAAGAAGTGAATTGGAACATACAACTGATTAAACAAATCAATTAGTATAAGAGACAGACCGAAAGTCTGTAACTCATAATAAAGATGAAAATATAAAGATTTAGCAAAATTTGCGAGATCTGGTGTATAGGCCATAATATAAAATATTATAGTTAATATAATACAAGCAGAAGATAGCTTATGAACAAAGAGCAATAAACCAATTGGCATTCCGCTAAACCGAAAAACAACCGGCAATGTATAAACTGCCAGCACTGCTCTTTTATAATGGCAGTTGACATCCAAGCAAAATGATATAAATGAAGCAACAACAACTTGAATAAATATTGCAGCTATTTGTCGGCGAAAAAAGTAGAATTCATCTTCGCTTGTAGCCCCATGAAAAATACCATAGACTAGGGAGTTTCCTCGGCCCGCACTCAATGACGAAATATCTTCTTTTCCAAGAGCAAAATCCCTGAAACAACAAAACTGCTTGAAACCCACTTTAATTAAAATGTAATGTAGCAGAAATGAGAAAGATACAGCTCAAGGGTGAACTTATTATTATTAAGGAATACATTTTCTTTAAAATCGCTAAAAGGTAATTTACCACGCAAAGGCAATATCATCGCATGATGTTCCCAAGTTGAATTCAGCACAAAACTCTAATTTTCCCTTCATACAATTTGCTGTAAGGCGACACAATTTTCCAAAGTACAAGGGCAGGGGAAGAGGGCTTAAGACAAGGTTTGGAAGGCTACCATCCTTTTCTATATGATTCCCATACCGGTGAAGAAGCGGAACTTTTATCTGTTTCAATACTCTAAAAAAAAAACTCTGGAAAACGGTCTGTTATAATTCTTGTCTCCTTGTTTCCAAGGAGACCTTTCTTGTTTCCAAGAAAAAGCATCCACTAAATTTCAAGACTATGTGGTTCAAAAAGAATATTTGCAGATGAGTATCACCCCTCCTCACTAAGATCAAAAGCCAGTGCACAAAATGGGAGCCCAAATAAGCACTGTCTCCTTGTTTCGAGCCCTTTTCTCCTTAAGGGCTTTCCTCTTAGAGCCCTTTCCTCCTAAATAAGCACTGTCTCCTTGTTTTGAGCCCTTTCCTCCTTATGGATGTACCTATGTGCGTGAATCGATGGTTTGGGTTAAGAAATAAAAACTGGTGTTTGATGATGTTCCACTAAAGTATACACGAATTCCTAATATTCTTTGTGACATACAATTCTCATTATTCTATATGTGAGGTTTTTCTCCTCTAGGGAGGAGGAGCCTATTCACAAGAAGGAAGGGTCCATTATATGGTCCATGTTGATGAAGAAAGGGTAGAGGAAGAAAAGGGTGCAAGAGCCACCAGTTGTGCTCGGTAATTATTTCTAGTTTTGAGCTTTGGTCAAGCTTTACTTTTAATTAGAAAGCGGTTTTTTTTCAATGTCAGAGACAAGCACTCACATGTTGCTAGATCTATTTTTTTTAAATATATATATTTCTAAATTTTATTACTAAACTTTCAAGACGTATAATTTGACTCGCGGGGATGTGTAATTTCAATTATAAACTTAAAAATTAGTGTAATTAAGAAGTTATAAAAGTGCTGTTAAATGGTGGAGCAGAAAAGGCCTACGACAAAAACGACAATCTCATTTTGTACGATGTTTGCGAAATTCAAAAAAAGTTTTTCTTCGAAAAATGTACTTTATGATCATTATAATCTCTGATTTAGCTTAATTGTATGACACAGGTTTTGTGATGTTTAGCGGTAATGCTTGTCTTCATATACATAATATTGTAGATAAACGTTATTGATAATAAAGCAGAATCAGGATTTATAGTTATGAATTTATATTATAACTATATCATATTTATAATTATGAAATAAAGCACAATCAGTTTTTCCAACCAATAGAATTGAGAATCCTACCAGGATTCGGATATCAAGTAGAATCAAATTTTCTTTTTTTTTTTATTACAAGAGCTTTCAATTTTCGTGGAGGACAGAGGAGAAAAAAAGTGCATCCCCAAGGGGGGATATTTCAGACCAATCCTAAGGGAAGTCCAACTTCTTTGTGTGAAAGGGAGGAGAGGGTTTTGGGCCTGACAACTTCATACCCATGTTGCCATTCCTTAACCTCGGAGAAGGTCCATTTAGGAGAGGGTTAATTCAGGAAAAGATGAAATAAACCTATTTTTAAAATATAGTTTGAAATAATAATCTTTCTTGTTTTAAATGTGACTACTCAATATAAAATAATGCACATGATTTCATAGATTTCTGAAAAAGATTTTTCATGAATATCTCAAACATGATAACTACATGGCCACAGACACATTGTACTTTTTTAAGACCAAAATGAAAGCGTGGAACAGTCATGAAAAAAAGTCGTTTACGTGTAGTTCCAAAATAGGTAAAGACTGCGCCACCCTTGCAGTTATGCAGTCTTACGAAACTTTCATATTTATAGGAATAATATTTTTTTTTTTTTTGCTTTTACGTGTACTTGGCAATTAAAGCATTTTTAAAATATGTTTTAAACAACAACCTTTCTTATCTTACATTTTAGCAGTAAAACATTAACATTAATTCAACAATCTCCTACCAAACATTTTTAAATGTCCCAAACACCAGACTTACCTATATTCTTTGGCAATTTTAAGAGCTGAATCCACGGTGAAAACTTGTGACATTGAAAAATGACGGAGCCGTCTTTCTACTCCATCATCATCACTTAGAGATTCTTCCGGAGAATCAGCTAGCTCCAGTTCGGTTGCAACATAATATCTTGATATGAAACAGCCAACAAAGATAAGTCCAATTGAAACATAGTGCATATAGAGGATCACTAGGTTTTCAAGTGACAGCAAAAGAATGAGCAAGCCCTGGAGCAAAACTAGAAAAAAATATATGATGTTGAATGAGAGATTATTAGCCTTGGAAACCGGTTATATGAATGTTTTGCAGTGACGGTTCTGGCTTTTTTTGCTCCCGGGCCAAAATATTGACTAGCCCCCCCCCCCCCCCTTGTCCCCCAAAAAATTTCAGGCCGTATCTTAAAAAAATTTATTTATTAACAATTCTTTTTCAATTTAATGATTAATTAATAATTTATTTTTTAATTATTATGTTAATTTAATTATTATTTAATTACTTTTGAATTTATTTTTATTTATTAATTAATTGATGATTTATTTTTATTATTATCTGCATTTAATTATTTTTTAATTTAATTATTTAATCAATAATCTAATAATCAATTTCATTATTAACTGGGGCCCCTGCTTTAATCTAATAAAAATAAAACTTCAAAAATGATTATAATCGTTAGATTATTTATTTGAAAATTTTCCATCCCCAATTTTTTTGTATCTAGGGAAAGTACCCTCTATGTCCCTCAAAAAACCGCCACTGATGTTTCGACATACGCGGAATTCCCTCGTGTATGGGATAAAAACAAATCAAAAATTTGCTCACAATGCAGTATATTGTTAGCAAAACTCACGAAAAAAAAGTTCTGCCAAATCGACAAGAAGCACTTTTTTAAAATTTTGCGCTATCCAATTAATTACTTGGGACATTTTGCTATGGAATTACAGAGAAATCAAAACTTATCCATTCAATTTTTGCATTGCTTATGAAGTTTTCAGAAGGATGCTTTCTGTGAGGAGATATGACCCCAGATGCTCTTTCTTGGCTGCCACCCCGCCCCACTGCCTCTCAAATTTGACCTCACTCCCTCCCATAAACTGATGTAACTTACCTCTCACAACATATGGAAAACTTTTACCTAATAATGTGCATATCAAAATTTCAGATACCCCATCCAACAGAATTTATGATCGATAACCAAAAATTATCATTCAACCATTGAATAGTGCAACTTAAAACTGAACAAATCTACAATAGCTTGAATTCAGTTGCTAAGAAAAAATTTGCAAGATATTTCCTTTTTAGTGAAAAGAACTCTTGAATTTCATTTTTGTAAAAACCTTAAAAATCAATGAAAATAACAATTTTAGAAATATATATATATATATATATATATATATATATATATATATATATATATATATATATATATATATATATATATATATATATATATATATTATATATATATATATATATATATATATATATATATATATATATATATATATATATATATATATATATATATATATAAAATGTATAATTCTTTCTAATGTGGTGATTGAAACAAAGAGCAGTATAGACCTTGATTCACTAAATGCACTAAAACTGTCAAATATGGCATGTATATTAATCCGGTGTCCGCGTCCCCCTTGTTTTGGGTTGACCCCAAACAAGACCCCCCCCCCCCAAAAAAAAAAAAAAAAACAAACAGTTAAGTATGCGTCTGGTGGCGATCCCTCACAATAAAACAAAATTCTTTTCATTAAAAGAAAAAATGGCGATAAATTTGAGCCTTATTGAAGGAATTTTGGGCCCATTAAAAAAAATTAATTACAAGTAGCAAGATCTGTTTTCCAACATATTGTTGAAGCTTTTCCAACATATGCTGAAGCTCTAAGCATTACCCCTAGACAAAGGCGTTTTTACGGGAGGGACAGAGGTGGCACTTGCCCCGGGAGAAGAAACTTTATGGGCGAAAAATTTTAAATAAATAATCTAACGGCTATAATCATTTTGTAATTTTTGAAATTTAATTTTTACTAGAATAAAAAAGAGGGGCACAGTTAATAAATGATTAATATACTACTAATTAATTAATGAAATGAAAATAAATTAAAAAATAAAAATAATTAAATAATATGTTAAAAAATAAATTATTACTTAATTAGTAAATTGAAAATAATTTTGTTAATAAATAAAAATTTTGCCTAAAAATTCTGTCGGAGACAGGGGGGCGGGGGCGCTAATCAAGATTTTGCCCCAAGCGCAAGAGAGACCAAAACCGTCACTGCCCCTAGAACGTTTCTTTTGGGTCACTAGCAGTTCCTTCATATGTATTATGGCATTGTGTATTATGTGTTTATATATATGTATTTACATACATTGGGATTATGATATAACTTTTGCCCAAAAGCTTAATGGCTGTGGTATGTCTGATTTTCTAAAGGTTTAAGAGGAACATAAACACAGCGTGGATTAGCATTTTCTTCTGATAAGACCCAAAATGACTTCAACAAGTATCTATGTTTAGAAAATAAAAAACAGATTTTTTATGCGAAGTAACGATCAACCTAAAATATATGGAAACTTGGCAACAATGAAACTTAAAAAAATTCCCAAAATATCAGAGGCCTACAAAGCAAGTGTTTCCAACCTTTCTCCAGTGAAGAAAATCCAGCTTTAAAACCATAAACCAATTGGATCTCTATCTCTTGTTCCCTGTTTTCTAAAAATAGCATATAATTTTTATTTACTTATTTATAACCCACATAAACGAAAGGAGTACAAAGGTGGAGTAACAATAAAAAACACAAAAAAAAAGAGATAAATAAATCGGAAGACGATGGCGAGGAGGCCTGTTTAAGCAAGCCAAACGTAAGGACATACTGTCCTCCTGACGACCCTTGTTCCTCTGGGTGGACTTACAGCTAATATTTTTAGCGTGATAGTTATTAGTTGGAACGCCATCTACGTACCACAGTTGGAATCAGCGTATCTGGATTGCCATCTGCGATTTTTTTTTATCTTGTTATTGGTATTGGAAGAGTAGTTTATGCATAAAAGAAATGGAGGAAAGTTCAAAATCGAAAAAAGAACAGGAGGGCAAGAGGTAATAAAATTTCTAATTTTTCTTTAAATAAAAGGTGGAGCCTGGAAAAAAAATAAGCTTACTTGGAAGGATTACAACTTCATTTTGGGAGGAATTTTGCCACCTACATCCATTACGCCATATACTGGTGGATGACTAAAGTTCAGTGTCCACCCCAATGTACATCGGTTCTCAATCAAGTATTTTGCTGTTAAACGCTGACACAATAGAACTTCCTATTTTAATTATGTTTTCTTTACCATAGATGAAATTTGGAGCAACTATTCAACGTCCAAAATAGATAGTGAAAATAGTATACTGTGAAGGGGAATGGTTCCAAAACAGTAGAAACTGTTTAATTTTGACAGGGATAGAGACTGTTTTCCGGAATGTCCATTGGATCTAATATGGTCTAGCAATCTCATCGAAATAAAAAACCATTCCAAAATCAAATAAGATATCATTACTTGAAAAACGGAAAGCAGCAGCTGGGAAAAATAGGCACAATTGAACCAAAATAACATTTTTTTTTCAGCCAGGCAATATGCCACCTCACTGTCTATGGTTTTAATATTAGGTCATAAACACTTATCTTTTTAATTGACTTTATATAGTTAAATTTTACCCCCTCCCCCTTTTTTTAATGTCCCTCTTATTTCTTTTTTAAACTTTTGTTCATGG
The DNA here is from genome assembly GCA_027921565.1 of Artemia sinica. Classification (NCBI taxonomy): domain Eukaryota; kingdom Metazoa; phylum Arthropoda; class Branchiopoda; order Anostraca; family Artemiidae; genus Artemia; species Artemia sinica. Next base: position 17,047,286 of record CM051256.1, on the reverse strand, counting down.
TATTTTTTTTTAAATTTAATTTGACCAGTTTTTATCTTTTCAACTTTTTAATTGACGTTTTATAGTAAAATTATTAAATCAAATTCATTCTGATTTTTGTTTTTCGTTGTTGCTTTTGTATTTTTGTCAGTTTTCATGTTTTCATATGATTAATTAAAAAAACTTTTCCACAAAATAAATTTTTCAAAGAAAAGTAAAGAATTCCACTAAACGAAAAATGAGCAAAAATCAAATCAAATAATCTACCAAGCGTGAAACTACCACAAATCAGCATCAATAAATAAATGAAACCCAAAACGAACAGAAATTACAATAAATAACCGAGTCAAACTCAAAAACGAGCAGAAATTAACACAAGTTGGGCTCAAAACCCCTATGCCTTCCCAAGGCCAGAAAAAAATTTGCACTTTACTGAAAAAAAATATAAATGTTTTTACTTTTAAAGTATATCAGTATATGTATATTAAACTGACAATGCACATTCATTTGTATGTTTTTCAGTTATGTGCAAATTTTGTTCTGGTCTTGAGAAGGCACAGGGGTTTTGAGCCCAACTTATGTTAATTTCTGCTTATATGCCCCAGGGCATAAATTAAAACATATAAAACTAAGAGAGGAAAGGAAATAATAAATGAAAAATAAAACCAAAAAGGGTGAGAAAACGAGGATTTTGACAGCCAGTGGAAAAAAACATGAAGACGAAAAACAAGCAAATATTTCGACAAGGACCTCCGCCAAGTCGTCCTCAGTGCTAAACAAAAGAGAAAAGAAAAAAAAACAACAAAAAACTAACCTCTTGGAGTTTACTGTACAAGATACGAAAAGACACCCAACCCTAAGGTTGTAATAAATTACAACCCTTACCCTAAGGGCTGTTAGGGTGGTTGTCATCCTCTAAGACCTAATTTCCAGAACTTTCAACTACGTTAAACGAAATGGCTATCTCAAACTTTGACTGAATGTCTTTGGGGAAAATAGTGGGCGTGAGAGGTGCGGTAGTTGCTCTCCAATCACTTTCAACTATTAAAAATGGCACTAGCTCTTTCAATATCCAATCAAATGAGCCCTTTTGAAGTTTCTACAACAAAACTTTCAATAAAAATCTTATATGCCCCCAGGACATAACTTACAGCCCTTGCCCTGAGGGCGGCGGGGGGTGTCATTCTAAAAGACCTAATTTCTAGAACTTTCTACAACGTTGAACAAAATTGCTATTTGAAAATTTTAATTGGATGTGTTTGGAGGAATGGTAGGCGTGAGAGGGGGGTTAGTTACCCTCCAATCCCTTTCGACTATTAAAAACGGCAATTTCAATTTCCAATCAAATGAGCCCTTTTTTAAATTTATACAACAGCTTTCTATATAAACCTTATATGCCCCCAGGGCATATCTTACAACCCTTGCACCGAGGGTTCTGAGGGGGTTATCATCCTAAAAGACCTAATTTCCAGAACTTTCGACTACGTTGAACAAAATTGATATCTCGAAATTTTGATTGGGTGTGTTTGGGGAAATGGTGGGCGTGAGGGGGGGGGGGGGGGGTAGTTTCCCTTTAATCACGTTCGACTATTAAAAGGGCACTAACCCTTTCAATTGAATGAGCCCCTTTTGATGTTTTTACAACAACGCTTTCTATACAAACCTTACATGCTCCCAGGGCATAACTTACAACCCTTGCCCTGATGACCGTGGGGGGGGGGTATGTCCTGCTCAAAGGTATAATTTCCTGAACTTTAAACTGCGTTGAACAAAATGGCTATCTCAAAATTTTGATTGGATATGTTTGGGGAAATGGTGGGCGTGGAAGGGGTGTTAGTTGCCTTCCAATCACTTTCGGCTATTAAAAAGGGCACTAGCCATTTCAATTTCCAATCGAATGAGCCCTTTTTGAAGTTTCTAAGACAACGCGTTCTATAAGAACCTTATATGCCCCCAGGGCATAACTTACAACCCTTGCCCAGAGGGCTCTGGGGGAGTGTCCTCCTGAAAAACATAATTTCTATCTGAAAATGAACAACGCTAAACAAAATGGCTATCTAAAAATTTTGATTGGATGTGTTTTGGGGAAAAGGTGGGCGAGAGAGGGGGGTTAGTTGCCCTCAAATCACTTTCGAATATTAAAAAGGGCACTAGACCTTTTAATTTCCAATCGAATGAGCCCTTTTTCAAGTTTCTACGACAAAGATTTCAGTAAAAACTTATATGCCCCCAGGGCATAACTTATAACCCTTGCCCTGAAGACTGTGGGGGGGGGGGGGAGTGTCCTGCTCAAAGATATAATTTCCTGAACTTCAAACTGCGTGGAACAAAATGGCTATCTCAAAATTTTGATTGGATGTGTTTGGAGAAATGGTGGGCGTGGAAGGGGTGTTAGTTGCCTTCCAATAACTTTCGACTATTAAAAAGGGCACTAGCCATTTCAATTCCTAATCGAATGAGCCCTTTTTGAAGTTTCTACGACAACTCCTTCGATACAACGTGCCCTGCTCTAAAGGAAAAAAAAAACAAATGATACATTGTGCCAACATCGTTCTTATATGCCCTCAGGGCATAACTTAAAATTCCTCAAAACATAATTTCTATCTGAAATCAACTACGCTGAACAAAATGGCTATGTCAAAGTTTGAATTGGATGTGTTTCGGGAAATGGTGGATGTGGAAGGGGTGTTAGTTGCCTTACAATCACTTTCGACTATTAAAAAGGGCACAAGCCACTCCAATTTCCAATTGAATGAGCCCTTTTCGAAGTTCCTACGACAACTCCTTCGATACAACGTGCCCTGCTCTAAAGGAAAAAAATAACAAATGATACATTGTGCCAACATCGTTCTTATATGCCCTCAGGGCGTAACTTAAAACCCTTGCCCCTAGGGTTCTACGCTGAACAAAATGGCTATCTCAAAATTTTGATTGGATGTGTTCGAGAGATTGATGGGCGTGGGGGGGGGGGCTAGTTGCCCTCCAATCACTTTCGACTATTAAAAAGGGCACTAGCCACTCCAATTTACAATCGAATGAGCCCTTTTCGAAGTTTCTACGACAACTCCTTCGATACGAAGAGCCCGGGTATGGAGGAAAAAAAAAAATATACATTGTGCCCACATCGTTCTTTACTTAGGCCTGTGATATTTTGACCCCGAAGTCCAAATTCAGCCCTTTGTGGGATTGTGGTAGTGATTTTTAAAAATAAGTATCATATCTTAACAACCTTGTAGAGATCATAAAATTAATCTAACTCCAGAGTGGAGGTTTTAAAGCTGAATGAAACATTTTAATGAATGAATTTGAAACTACATCATGAATGAAAAGTGTTTTAAACCATTTGTCTTTACTTATTTGTGTTTTTCTTTACTTTCGCTTATGGTCATCTATAAAAGTAAAGAACCATGTTTTTCTCTGATAGTTACCTTGGCTGATGCCTTGGCAATCATTGACGCTAGTGATGCCCAGGACCTTTCTGCAGATGAAAGTGATGATGACCTCTTCGAGCCTCACGATATAGAACTTGAAGATATAAGTGAAGATGCAGATCCTAACAGCGCCATCCTTCCAGGCGATGAAAGTATCATCGACGAGGAAGTGTCTGAGCTTGAGTATAATTGTGAAGATGATATACCTCTAGCCGAGCGGGCTCAAATATGGCAGCAACCTATGAAACGACCGACATTGATGAAATGGAGGGAAAAAAAAGAGGTTTGAGATTCACTTGGGTTCAGTGAGAGACGAAGTTATCTTTACTGACCATTCTGTTTGGAAACCAGAAGAGTTTTTTACACAGTACTTCCCCCAGTCTTTTTTCGACGAGACGGCATAAGCCACAACTACACCTATAAAAAATTCCCCAAGAGCCTGAATGTCACAGTGACAAACTTAAGGCATTTTTTGGAGTTGTAATATTTATGGGTAATCTCAAATATCCTCAAATAGAAATATACTAGAAGGCATAGTACCATGTAAACCAGATATAAGAAAATATTGGAAAAAACCGTTTCTTCACTCTAAGAAGCAATCTAAAATTGGTTGTAGATGGGGACATTTCTGAGGACATTAAGAAGAACAATCGGCTGTGGAGAGTTCAGTCAATTATCAACCGTTTCCGCACCGTTTCCCTTTCTTTCCAGAGGGACAAAAATTGATTAATTGATGAGCAGATGATCCCATTTTACGGAAAAACGTCATTAATGCAGTATGTACCTAAGAAAGCCAAACCCCGTTGGCCTCAAAAACTTCTGTTTTGGCTAATCCGAGGGCTCTCATACTTGACTTCAAGATTTATCAGGGTGCCACTACGCTTCCTAAAAGTATGCGATGCTATGGTCTTGTAGCTGGAATCGTACTCAGGCTATCTCAAACTCTCCCATCCGGATCTAGCCTCTACTTTGATCGTTTTTTCAACTCAACAAAACTACTCGACCTTCTGTGCGAAATGTAGATAAATACAACTGGCCCAATCATGCGAAAAAATATTTGGAAAAGAGAACATACCTCTAAAGCCAGAAAAAGAAATGAAGAAGAAAGTGAGAGGGTCAAGCTTTGCCTTTGTGCGAGAAGATCGGAAGCTAGCCATTACGGAATGGTTTGATTCAAGAATTGTGACACTAGGCTCAAATTGCAAGGCAGTGGATGAAGAGACATCAGTGGAAAGATCGAAAAAAAAGCAGGGGATGCAGATAATAATCTCTTGCCCAAGGTCTGTAGCTGACTACAACAAGTACATAGGCGGAGTGGACATGGCTGACCGTATGGTCAGTTATTGTCCATTTGCTTCCAGAACTAGAGAATGGATCGTAAGATTCTTCATCATTTTATTGATGCTGCATGCTCAAATGCTTTTATCGACATGCAGACTCATGAAGGAAATAGCAGGCCAAGCTTGAACAAACTCATCTTATATCGTTTTCACGTAGCAGAGTACCTTCTCTGTCGGCCAAAACCGGAGCAGCATGTTGAGGAAGATGACTGAAGTACTTTTGGCTGGTAAGTTCATTAAGCGCCGACCATTACTGGCTGAGAGAGTTAGAGGAGCCATTCACTTACCCGAGTACTACAACCTAAGGAATACAAAGAGGCACCGCCTTCCTGGCTGCTCAACGAAGACGAGGTGGTGGTGTGTTGAATGTAAAGTGGTTCTATGTCTTGTTAGTGACAGAAACTGCTTTTCTTGTTTCCACCAGTAAACTACTGATGGAAAATAAATTTCCTGCTTCTTTCTCTTGATAAAAATAAAAGTGTTATATAGTCGACATATATGTTTGATTTACTTGGTTAGGAACTGATGTCCACGGGACTGGACAGTGGATTTTGGAGAGAGAGAGAGGGAGTGAAACTTTTTAGATGTCATTTTTTGAAATCAGTAATTTTTTTAACACTAGTTACGTAAAAACCTCACGTCTACAATGCCTATATCTATGCCAGTAGTCAGGAGGCTATGCTGTATATTCCACTTTGAAACAGAAACACCAAAATTATTCAAAAGAAACCGTTTTTCTTGTCCACGGTAGAAGATTTCATTTCACTTCATTTGTTTAATATACGTTATCAACAATAAACACAACACGACCACATCCCCTCCCAATGCCAGGGAATAATACGGAGGAGGGATAATCAAGTAAATGCACAAAAAAATACTTTCACTTCAGAAGGGGTAAAAAAAACATAGCTGCAACCTCATGTACCCTGCAACCACTAAACACTCAATACTGATTTCCTTCCTTAAAACCCATCAATTAATATTACAGTACAAAAATATAGACACAATTTAAATTTATGTGAATTTTCTGTGTAAAAATCTTATGTGGTTATTTTTCTGTTAGCTAAGAAAAACACAATTATCTCTGGATCGCTATAAGGAGCTGATTATAAGCCTTTTTAACAGGAATTGTCTTATTATATGTTTTTCGACAAAACAACCCTGCAGTCAAGGCATGGACACAGGGGGAGGGGGGAGGTTCAGTAGAAAAAAATAATAATTTCACTTGCTATTGCAATGAGAAGACCCAACAATTTGGAAAACATTAGAAATCCGAGGAGGGGAGGCACGCCCAAGACCCATCTTCTTTATACATCCCTGTTGCAGCTCATTTGTACTTACAGTAGTCTTAAACGTTTACATACATGCAAAAGAAGATTAATCTTGTAAAATTCAAAACGGCGCTAATAGACCGTCATATTTGAAATAAAGTATAAATGATTTACGTTTTTAAATCAAAATTATGGTATAAATAATGTTTAAAGTAAATTCTTGAATCAGCAATATGTCATTTAAAAAATAAAAAGTTACCGATATCAATTGGAGGCATAGCATTTCTTAAAGCAGAATAATTGAACAAGAAGCACTGGGGGAGGGGGAGGGGAACTCCCTAAATCCCCTGATATCAAAGATTGCGGCTTTGAGGTCTCAGTTGTGAAGAATGTGGCTACAAAACTTCCATGAAACCTTTAAATAGGGCCCCTTTTCAACGGATATTTTGTTAGTTCACAAAACAAATTTCAAAAATATTGTTATTAGTCCAAAATGCATAAAACAGATAATTTTTCTATTATTATGTAATTACTATTATTTTCTATTATTATATGTAAGTACTATTTAGGAATCAAGAGTGACAAATTACAAATTAAAATTTCCCTGCGAATTTCATGGTAAAAAAGATCCAAAAACAATCAAGCATCAAAAAACGTAAACATATTATTTGAAAAAAAAAAAAACAAAAAACAATAGAGGGTTGACATCCCGAAATCCCAGTTATCAAAGACTGTTTTGTGTTCAGCTGTTATCTGTGAAGCGCTTTACTCCAAAACCTCCATGGAAACCTTTAAATTGGTCCCCTTTTCAATGGGCATTTTTTTAGTTTGAAAAAACAGCAAAATAAATAAAAAGGAAAAGAATATCTTGAAAATGACTTCTACATTCACATAGTCACACAAATAAAAAAAAGCAAGGAAATGAAAGAAATTTGGTTCAGATAGAGAGATTTAAGTTTAAGATACTTTGGCTTCTGCTTCTAGGATGTAAAGCCTATGACAATATCCATTGGAATAGAGACATATTTGAAGGTAGACACAGAGGCTCTAGGACAGGCAGCCTGGACAACAAGAGCAAACACACCAGTCTTTAACAGCAAGGGGTATAGGGGTAGCAGCTCCATTGCTCTTTTTTTTTTGATGTGCATATTAAAGTTTAATCTTTGGGGAAAACCCTCTTTTACAGTTAAAAAAGTTTTTTCCTCAAATATTACAAAGTGTTATCATTTCTCTGGCGAGGCTATCTGTTTTTCATAGCTAATTAAAAAGAAAGGAAAGTACTTTCCACATGACAGTAACAAACAATATTAAAAGTTGAAACCCGGACTTTCTATAAATTTAAACTTTGAACTTATTTAAACTTTCTATAAATGTAGTGTCACTGTTATAAAGTGTCACTAATATTTTCTGTTAATGCAAACAAGTCATCATTTTTTCTTACATTAGATCAAACCGTCTTTTTCTATTTGATTTCAGTCCCCCCCCTCCCACTCTACCCTTAAGGAAGATTACGTTTCCCTGTAATTATCCAACCAAAGGTGATGCTTTATGGTTCCATGGAGAATTGAACTCAGGAAAATCGTATGTATAGAAGATTGCAGGCATGGAAAACGGTTGTGGAGTCGGTTAAAAATTATAACCAAATCCAACTCCAGGCATTTCATATACCAACTCCAAATCCGACTCTGACTCCATTCGGCAAAAATTTACTAAAACTCCGACTCTGGGGCTCTGTTTTAAAGCTTGATTTAGCTATATTTTATAAGTTATAACCGACTCCAGATATTTTCAATATACCAACTCCAACTCCATTCATCACAAATTTACTATTCCAGCTCCACAGCCCTGATGGAAAATAGGAAAACTGCATGGATTAGATGGAGGTTTACACCTGTAGAAAATTGCAACAAATCTATTTGAAACGCACATTGGTACAAATAAGTCACATAGTTATTAACTACTTTTATTACTATGCCATAAGAATTCATCAACCTTTAATTTCACTTCATTTCACATTCATTCCACTTCAAATTCGTTTCACTTTTTGAATTGCGAAACACTGACGCCTGGAGAGAAATATACTGTAAAAATGAGGTTATGAAGACAGGTTTGTAACCCGTCTTCATTCAATCCTTTTTTAATTAGCTGTCATTAAATGTGATTAATCATTAAATACTCTTTTCCTGGAGAGGGGCGACAGAGTACATTAATTAGAGTAAGGTCATTATTTAAAATGATCAAATAAAAAAAAAATCAGTCAACTAACCCAAATTTGCTATAAGTGCTCCAAAAATATCAGCAACATCTTGAGAATGAGGCCAGGTATAGGCAACACTGTACTCCCACCAGTGTTCAAGCAAAAAGAGTCCAGGAACTCGTAGTATTACAGATGCAACTATCTCAAAGTACTTCCCTTTCATTTGCCATTCAAGACTATGAAAATCCATTTCGTGTCACTCTAAAAATCTACAAATAGCTCTAAAACTGGAAATTCAAATTTAAACAAATCAGGTCATACAACAGAAATATTGTAACTAAATTCTAAACTTCTTATAAATAAAATCCTGTTATCATGTAATAAAGCATTTTTATAATAGATATGGTAAGACTCAAAACAAATTCACATGAAAACTAGAAAAAAGAGCTGAAAAACGTAACTGAAACTAACATAGCTGAAAAAGTTCCCTATAGTGACTTTCTGGATTAGTTGAAATAAGTGGCTTTCAATTGCACATTTCTTGTATTTTCAAGCCCCTAGCACCAATCTTCAAAAATTTAGGGGGAGGGGATTTTTTAAATGAAGATAGCCTACAAAAAAGTTATTTTGATCTATGGACGCATGACAATTTTGCTTTATTTTGATTTTTTTCAACGAAAATACTCCAAAATGATATTTTCCAAAATTCAGAGGGGAGAAAATTAACTCCCGCCCACTTAATTGGCGTTCCTACCTGTATGCTATTAACTTCTGAAACATACGTTTCACAGATTAATCTACTGCATTACTCCCTATGGGTAAATATAACTTAAAATTACAACCTCTTTTTAATAATTTTTTTTTTGTGTACTCAACTAGTTGCAACCTCTTTTAACAGTATTTTGTTGTGTAATTAATTAGTTGCAACCTCTTTTAATAAGATTTTGTGTGTAACCAACTAGTTGCAACCTCTTTTAATAGCAATTTGTTGTAATTAACTAGTTGCAACCTCTTTTAATAACATTTTATTTTGTAATTATTTGTTTATATTTGTATTATTAACTAATTTCAACCTCTTTTAACAACATTTTATTTTGTAATTAACTAGTTGAAACCTCTTTTAATAGCATTTTGTTGTGTAATTAACTAGTTGCAATCACTTTTAATATTTTTTTTTTTGTGTTATTAACTAGTTAGCTTGTTCTTTTATTGAAATTTCACAACAAACAGCTTTCCTGGAAAGCTTAATTATTTTTTTTTATATCAGAGAGAGTAGGTTATGAAAAGTCTGTTCAAAAAGTGTTGCAAATTTTGAATTTCCATGAGTTACATAGATTCAATTTCTGATTTCTGTGATGTATTCTTGGTACTCATGTATATCATTTATGGTAACAAATTCGCCCCTTGTGATTGTTCTGTTAATTTCTGAGACCTGCTTTTCTTGCAAGTGCTACACCTTGTCTTTAATTTTTGCCCATCCCAAAAAAATGGGTTGAAGAACCTATATCGAATTTAGTGTGAAAAACAGAATTAAGTACACGGACGTTTGTTGACTTTGCGGACGTTGTTGACACAGACGAATGTTGACTTTGGCTTACGGTGAAGCTACCATGGACCTTTACAAGATTTATCAGTGGTACAAAACTTTCTCAGAGGGCCAAGAATATGTGAATGACAATGAACATGCTGGATGATGGAGCACGTCAACAACAGCCAAAAACATTGACAGAGAGAAAAAAAATAGTATTGACCAACTATCAACTCACCTTTAGAAGTTGCTGAGGATTCCAACATATCAATTAGCTTGTGCCATTCATTTTTATTGATGATTTAGGCATAAGACAAGCTGCAATGACATTCATACCAAAATGTTCAATTTCTACCAAAAACATCTAAATTGATATGCAGCTGTTGGGCTCTGTCCATAATGACCCAAATTTGCTCCAGGAGGCTATAACTAGTGATGAAGAATGATTTTGTTGTTATGATGTCAAGACCAAATATGAAGATTTTGGCAGAAAACAACAGGATAATGTTGCCACAGCCACCATATTTCCCAGATCTACCACACCCTGTGACTTCTTTTTGGCCTTGAGAGTGAAGAGGCACATGGAAAAACGATGCTATGATTGATTACATAAAGACAGCATCAATGATGGAACTGAAGAACACAAAATAACATTTTGAAGTGCTTCAAGGATTAGAAAAATCGTTGGCACAAGATTAGAATACCTGGTGGGGATTATTTTTAAGGAGGCAAAATAAACCATTCATGAATAAATAAATTTTTGAAGAAACACAAAATTTACAATACTTTTGAACAACCTTATACATATCATTTTTTCTTTGAATAACAGAGAAAACATGGAATCATTCTAAGCAAAGTTTTTATTTCTTCTCCCATAGCTCAGCTTACCAAACCCAAACAATAAGTTTCATAGGAATATATCCTCATATGCTTTGTTAATGAACTTAAGCTGTCATGAGTTCTAGAAGAATATCAGACTTGATATTTTTTTTTACTTATATATGCAACAGTACTTTCAAATCACTTATTACTAAAAAATACACAAGCAGGGATAATGCTAAAAAAAGGGAAGCACCTGCTTTATATATTGTATCAGGTTAATTTCATTCATTTGTTGATTATCAAAAAGATAGCTAATTTTTGGATTAACTTGTTATTTTTGTTTTTGGCAATGATAATATCAAAAGCAAAAAGGTCATGTACATCATCACAAGCTTAAGAAATTAAGAAAATTTCTAAAAAGATTTATAAATCTTTTCTTATTTAATCTTTTCTCCATTACAAGTCAAAAATAGTAGATATAGTAACATGATGTTTTCCTAAAAAGTGAATTTTAGCTTTTTTTCACACAATGGGTCCAAAGCATTTGGCATCAATTGGGGTATTTTTTCAAGGTGGATTTATTCCTCCCCCCCCCCCTATATTATAAAATTGGCATCTCTATATTTCTGATGATTGACACCACAGGCTCAAAGATCATGGTGTCAAATTGACGTTACAGTTGCTGGGTCTTTTTAGAGGGACAAGTCATATTATAGGACACACAAACAACTCACATTATAAACTAATGTGAGTTGTTCTTATTTATTTATATTTTTTTCTTTTTCTTCTTTGTGTGTTTAGTTGTTGTGTATTTTTTTATGTGTGTTATGTTTATAAAACAATTTTTCTTTTTTTTTTGGGGGGGGGGGGGGTTTCTGTTGAGAAAGGCCCCCAGACATGGGGCCAAAATATTCTGAATATTTTTTAATTAAAGTGTTGTTTTGTTTTTATTTATTTTTGTTTCACTGGTTTATAGAAATTAAAACCCGTTTTTTCTTGCTTAATTTTTGTAATCAATAATTTATTTTTAATTATGCCATATCATTATTATTTTACTGATTTTTATTTATTATACTTTGTGCTATGTGTTTTTACTATATTTTGTGCTATATTCAAACAGGCACCTTTCTGGAGTGTGAAGAGTTGAGTAAAAAAGCATGACCTGAGGCATACCTATAGGGGCTAAAGCATACCTCCTATAAGGTGTCTATGAAGAAAAAGTGTCTGAAATACAACAGAAAACAGGGTATTTGTCAATTGCAATAGTATATATTTTAGTTTTTGATGAAAGAAGTGTTTAATCCATCAATAATCAAACAGTTTGCAGTAACAAACTGTAAGTAAGGAGCAACACAGCTCAATAGTAACTAATACTCTAAAAACAGAATTTTGATGTCAATAGATATGACAAAAGAATCGGCTTGTTATGCTGTATCCAAATATATAAATTCATTAAGTTCAGTGTTACTCATCAAAGGTTACCTGCCTAAGAAAATTTGGTAAAGTTCTACAAAATCATATTATTGAGTTATGAATAAAGTGAATACACCATTTGATGCCTTTTTTTATGCTGATTACAAATATAATAATCATTTCTATTGGAAATGAATTTCAGCCCCCCCCCCCAATATATACCCAACCTAATGTAACCCCCAACCAACCTAACCTAACCCTGAATTGGCATATATAGGGGGGGGGGGGCTGAAATTCATTTCCCATAGAAATGATTATTATATTTGTAATCAGCATAAAAAAGGCATCAAATGGTGTATTTACTTTATTCCTAACTCAATAATATGATTTCATAGAACTTTACCAAAAATTTACCTGATTTTCAAAAAAAGGGGAGGGGGAGGAAACACACCCAATAAGTTAAGGGATCTTAATGAAAACCACACCAGCATTGAATGGTGTATCCACTTTATTCCTAACTCAATAATATGATTTGGTAGAAATTTACCTATAGGCTACCCTGAATTTGTATATATAGGGGTGGGGGCTGAAATTCATTTCCAACAAAAACAATTAGGCTATTATATTTGTAAAAAGCATAAATAAGACATCGAGTGGTATATTCACTTTATTCATAACTCTATAATATGATTTGGTAAATATTTACCACTGTCAAAAAAGTGATAGGCTAGCCTAATGACATTTGATAAGAGCATAGCCTTTAGACCTAACAAGGAATCTAATGATAGGCCTACTAGCCTATTTTATTTTACTAATAAGTTTCCTTTAGAAGTGGCTAATCATATGCCATTTAGTACCCAGTTTAGCTTTGTTTTCAGACAGATTAGCCTAACATGAAGAGGGTAGCCTCATTATGTCCCTAGATCATGTATGAATGGTTATATGTTGCAATTACTGTTACTTGCGAGTTAAAATATAAGGCTTTGTTTTCTTCAGACCAAAAGGAATTAATTTAATACTTACAGTTCCAGTGTGTGCTCAGTCCGGTCTAGTGTGTGGGAATTGAAAGCATGATCATCTCTTTAAAATTTGGCGGTTTGCCAGGGCTTTCACTTTTGAATCTTAAAAAATCGGGGATAAGTCTTAAGAATTCGGGGAGTTTTCGGGGAAAAGTCTTCAAGATTCGGGGTAAAAACAAAATGGAACTTCGTCGCGAAAATTTGGGAGCCAAAATTGGTTTTAGCTGCGTTTTCAGGTCAAGTAGGGCTTGGATTCAAGTAGTAAACCAAGCCTTTTACAGAGAAGATTTTGGAGCCAAAGCACGGAATTGGAGCCCATAGCTGAAAATGCTTATTGCGGCAACAACTTCAAAATTGTTTAAAACTAGAAATAAGCTTAATTACACTCTGGAACTCCGTTGCTGTAGGTTTTACAATATGTTTGTTGCTTTATTCTCTAAGCCCGAAAACAGGACTTTTATGTCGCTTATTTTCAGAAAGATGACACAAATAAAGTATAGAAAGGCAATAATCGCATACAGAGCAATAACATGTCCAATGAATTCTCAAAATTAAGGAATATTCTTCGGCAAGCAGACATGAACTTACACTAGGAGTTTAATAAAAAAAATTTCCCCTGATAGTAAGGAGCAGCATTAAAAATTAAAGCGAATAGAAACAATAACATAATAAAGGGGAATTGACCCCTCTAAATACCCGACTATTCACACTGAAGTATTTAGTAGTTAAGCTACTTATTGTTCTATTTAAACGACAATTGTGTTTCGGCAGTCGTTCTTATAGAATCGGGACTAAATTCAAAGTTAAGCGTAAAGAAGAGGTTTTGAAGAGGGGGCAACCCTCTTTCATATGTGTAATTTTTTTTGTTCGTTTCAATGTCGCTCCTTAGGCGTACTTTCAGATGAAAAAAATCTCTTTTTTATTTTATTTCAAATGATTTTTTTAATGCCACAAAATCTGGCTCCAATTTAATCCCGTCAAAAATTTATCCCAGCGATTACCCTTAACGTCTCCACAGGTAAGAATGGGTCGACAAAGAGGAAGTTAAAATAAATAAAAAGAATTTTGTTTAGGAATTCTTGCAAATCCACCCAGTGTAACCCCTCGTAATTTCATTTCTCGGATATCTTCCCCATGGAAAGTTCTCCATGCGGAAAATCCTTCTGCAGAAAATTCAATCCTTTACCCGAAAAAAAAGCATGCATACTTCCCAATAACACATATTATACGTAAACAATGGGAATATTTTATATTTTAAGACCTTTCCCCAGGGGCTGTTGGAGGTCAAATTAACTTCAAAGACAAATTTATTGGGTCTCTAAACTATGCTGAACAAAATGGATACAACATCTCTAAATTTTGATCAAACGATTTTTTGGGGAAAAGGGCGTGGAAGGAAGCATAATTGCCATCCACATGGAAAAAAATATATGTTTTTGGAAAGTCCACATTTTTGCAGATAGGAGCTTTAACCCTCTACAGTTGCGTTCTCTGATACACTGAATCTAATGGTGTTATTTTCGTTAAGATTTTTTTGAGATTTTTAGTGAGTGCTTTTCCTTTTTTTCAAAATCAAGCAAATTTTCTCAGGCTCGTTGTTTTTGAAGAGCAATACAGAACTTAATGAAACTTATATATTTGAAATCAAAATAATAGGCCGATTCTTTTAATATATCTATTAGTATTAAAATTCTGGCTTTTGGAGTTTCAGTTGGTATTGAGCTGGGTCTCTCCTTACTTACAGTTTGTTACCATTAATTGTTTGAACATATGTGAACGGTAAATACCAGTAGCAATTTTTCATTAAGACATTAATCTTAGTATTCATTAATAATAATGAAAAAACAAAAACAAATATTGTTTGCGATGCCTAGATACGTAAGTTAAATAAACAAAATTCAACCTATAAGTAAGGGGCAATGTTAAAATTTAAAACAAACAGGAACTAAATTAAAAAAAAAAGTAAACTTAAACTTAAATTAAAAAGGGATTTTTCACGACAATTGATGCATTATTTGTTTTTCATGCTAAACTTTGGTTCTAGGTGTTTAACCCCCCCCCCTCCCAAAAAAACAACGAAAAATAGTTCCCCCCCCCAAAAAAAAAACACATAAAATACTCCCCCACTGAAAATACCCCTCGCAGAAAATACCCCCCCGGAAAATACCCACCCTCCCTGCAGAAAATACCCCCTCGGAACATATATATTTTTTTCTTTTTTTGCTTCTAATATGCTTTCCTTTCTTTTGGTTACCTCATAATTGCTATATAGTCACCCATTACCCCCCCCCCTTGGGGCCGTCCATGTTCCAAGTATAGTACTTATTGCAGTTTCATTTTTATATCAGCCCATCTAATGCCTGGACATGATAATTATAGGCTACAAATCATACAAAAGTTACTTGTTCTTTTTCTTCACATTAACGTTATTGGACATTATTAACCAACTGTTCACTGATAAATTAGTCCGAAAATAATATAAAACTTCACAAGAAAACAATATGACCCTAATAACCAAATTTTACTTTAAGCTGTAATGTAAATTTCTCATGAATAATATTTTTGGATCACTTCCCTTTAAATTCCCTATTTTCCAATCTTGTACACAGTCTATAGATAAATTTTGCCTCATTAGAAGGGGACGGGGGGGGGGAGGCAGTGGTGCAATTTTACGGTAAGAAGCTTGTATTTAGGGATAGTTCTTAAGAAGAAATACAATTATACCACATTTTATTTAATTTTTTTTTGTTTCTATCTCAGGATTAGCCTTCATACAGGGTTACTAGTTGTTCAAGCCTTAGAAGCTGTAAAGGTAGGCCTAGACATATAAATAAATTTACAAGGCTGTCCCTATTTTGAGAAGAATATATTTTGCGTAAAATTTCCTTCGCCTAACTAACAGCTTTGGAACACCGTAAAAAGATCCTAAGACTGCAGTTTAAAATATTACGTCCACTGAAAATATTACACGGGTGAATGGACCAGAATAATAATTGTGAGGGGAATGGGAGGTGAATACGTTTAAAGATAAAAGGTGGTATGACAAATACAATCCTCAGATAAAAAAAGAAAAGAACTTAATTTTTGCCCACCGAAAGAAACAAAAATTTAAACGGTAAGAATTCCTGGCAAAAAGATCAATTTCTTCAATATATCATTCATTCAATCATTAGGTATTGAACATTAATACAGCATGTCCAGAACCAAAAACAGCAAAAGAAAACAAAGTTAAAACTTACGATTCCGCTTTTTTAAAACAATTCTCTTTTAGAAGCTCAATTTCAAAACCAAAAAATCCAACTCAACGTTCCGTTAAACAACTTCAAGTACAATTCTTGGCTAATTTGTCAAGATTGTCTTGACCAAGAATGATGTAAATGTAAGAATCTTATCACATTTGGATGGCTGCATTCGAAATGGTTTAATATAAATTCAGAAAAATGATACTTTTGTGAACATATGAAGAACCGTCTATAGTTAAATTGCATTGTAACACAGTTATGCAAAGTAGTACAGGAGACGAAAATTAACGAACAAAAGAGCAGCGAAAAATTATTGTATGTTAAGTAATATTTGCTTGGGATAGTCACTGGAGGTGACGCAATGATTGGGTCGTTCTAAGGGATATTTCAGGGATTCGGGGAACCTAATTGCTTTTCGGGGAACGCATAGACTTTCGGAGAAATCCCCGAAAATCCGGGGATATTGGAAGCCCTGGGATTGATAGCCAATATTTTTACCAGCGTTCTGCTACAATTTGAGTCTTAATTCAGAATCAAGTCAAATTCTAGAATGGAATTTTGGAACAAAATAGATTAACACTAGCAAGACGCTTTATTTTTGTTGTTTCTTCCCCTCTGACACTTGTTTGGTAGTCCGGGTGGCAGCGGTAACTAATAACCTAGTAAGATTGGGACTAGGTCCTATTCAACTCAGAAAATTATGGTTGAACACAAGAAAGTGTTCCAGACCAGAGCAGCTCAAGAGTAAAATAGAACAAGTTTTCAAAGATCAAAACCTCTCAACATCTATTTAAATTTATTCAGTTACTTATTAGTGTTAAAAGTTTTAACAAAGTTGAAAACAACTAAAACATATGGCTTAGAAGCAAAGCCTAAGCATGCCAAACATATGAACCTTGCATTCTTAATAAAAAAGGACACTAAACAACATGTGGAGAAAGAAACCTTTAATACACTACCAATAAGAAACAATAAAAGAAAGAAATAAACACTATAACCGTGTCTAATTGATACAATTTTCTGTGCCTGCAGTATTTCATCTAGGTGGATTTTTTTTTTTAATTTCCCGTTGCAATTGGATAGCCCATATGATTTGACAGCCTTAGAAAACTTTGAAGGCTATGATGGCCTCTCCAGTTGAAGTCAGCTCTGCTACTGTCATGATTAATAATGTCAATCAATACGAGACACTTTATTTTCTGATAGGATGAAAGGCAATGACGATCAGAAATGGAAAAAAATTCAAAGGCTATAACTGTGCCAGAGCGACGATTTCAAGCCGAACTTCTGTAAATGAGACCAAGCTGAAATCGGACTGCATTCTGTTTTTTGGTAGGTCAAGAGTTATAGAAAAGAGCTGACAACATGACTGGCAGAATGAACACCTATTGATATATTGAGAGAAAAATTTGGAATAGATCTTGTGAGGGTTGTGAGGTTGTGAGCTGAAGCTTTCTGAGTTGAATTATTTCCAATAAAATGTTTAGATGTATATCAGAACACAAATCTGTAAGTAGATATAGTTGGGGACGGCAAAAACTAGCTTTTACTGCTAAATTCTGGGCAGTCTTAAGTGGCTTCAAATGAGACGAGAATAATAACACAGAAGAACAGTAAAAGACACCAGAAACGGTTCATGCTTTTATAATTAATATGGTAGCTGGCACTACAAATTTGGAGAGAAATAATGCATGTCAAGTATTTAGTATATGGTTTGGATGAAAGTAACAAGCTGAGCACCAACATATAAGCCTTTTAATACACCCTTTCTTATGTGTAAATTTGTGCTCAAACTCTCCCATACATTGAGTTTTAGCTACTTTTTTTGTCATAATTTTCTATTTTTAAAATAATGTTTAAATAACATTTTGAAATATATTTACGGCATAGACAGAATAAATTCAATGGTATTGTTGACCTTAACCTTGGTTTAGTGGTTCTGGGATATTTTTCAAAATCTGCATAAATTCATTTTCAAAATAATATTTCACTATCCAGGTGAGTTTAGATAGTGGTTACAATCCCTCAATCAGCTAGAAGTGGCATTTTTTTTTATTACTTGTCAGTTTTTAACACGTTTTTTTTTTTAATTTTTGGTTACTACGGGCCGAGGTTCATCACTTAGTAGGTTATAGATGCCACTCCAACCACAACATTCAAACATTTGTAAAAGGTACACTGCTTACAAAACAATATTCGAAAAAAAGAGAGTCCTGTCTTTTTAGTCCCTTCGTTCTCTACGAAAAAGCATGATAGGGTTCTTGAAAATGTGTGTACGCAATATACAAATCCACATAAAATCCCTGATATCAAACAAATATAAAATATAAGAAATCATACAAATTCATAAGAATTAAAGGATATCCTACAAATATAAAAATGCGAAAGTATTTGTCTACGCTTGGGTTACAGAATATACATTTTCTTTTCAATTGCTAGGAATATATTTATTTCAAGAATTAAATTTTTAACTACTAAAGGGAATACGCATTTTCATGAAGGCATTTAGCTACAAAAAAAGCAGCAAAATCCGGACTTAATGGGTAGTTTGCTCATTGTTAGAGATTTAGAGTAGTGTTAGAGTAGCGTTGCCTATAGTAAAGGCCATACGGCTCCAATGTTTTATTATTTATTTATTATTTTTTTCCCCAGAGGCACTTCATACGGAAGGGGTCGTCGTAGAAATTTTAAAGGGGCTCATTCGATTGGAAATAGGGAGTTCTAGTGCCCTTTTAACAGTCAAAAATGATTCGTGGGCAACTAGCCCCCACCACGCCCATCATTCCCCCAAACACATCCAATCAAATTTTGATATTGCCATTTTGTTCAACGTAGTTGGTTTCCAAATAAAAAATACATTTTTGAGGAGGAAACTCCCCCACAACCTTCAGGGCAAGGGGTTTTAAGTTATGCCCTGGGGGTATATAAGGTTTTTATAGAAGGTGTTGTCGTAGAATCTTCAAAAAAGGAAATTCAAAGGGATAGTGCACTTTTTAATAGTCAAAATTGATTGGAGGGTAACTAGCCCGCCCCCCAGCCCATCACTCCCCAACCAAGTCCAATCAAAATTTTGAGATAGCCATTTTGTTCAGCGTAGCTGATTCGCAGATAGAAAATATATTTTTGAGGAGGACAATCCCCCACAACCCAGAGGGCAAGGGTTTTAAGTTGTTCCCTGGGGGCATATAAGGTTTTTTATAGAAGGCGTTGTCATAGAAACTTCAAAAAAGGCTCATTCCATTGGAAATTGAGAGTTCTAGTGCCCTTTTTAATAGTCGAAAGTGATTGGAGGGCAACTAGCAACCCCACGCCCATCATTCCCCCAAACAAATCCAATCAAAATTTTGAGATAGTCATTTTGTTCAGCGTAGTTGATTTACATATAGAAAATATATTTTTGAGGAGTACACTCCCCCACAACCCTCAAGGCAAGGGGTTTAAGTTATGCCCGGGGGCATATAAGGTTTTTACAGAAGGTGTTGTCGTAGAAACTTCAAAACAGGCTCATTCGATTGGAAATTCAAAGGGCTAGTGCCCTTTTTAATAGTCGAATGTGATTTGAGGGCAACTAGCCCCCCCCCCCCCCACGCCCAATACTTCAGTATATACCATCTATTGAATTCTGAGGGGCCCCCGTACCAAAAACAGGTTTTTCTGTTAGGTAAACAGGTCATTACACTCTTTGCCGATAGGAACGGGTACAACTTGATTGGTGATTAGGATTTGAATAAAAGGAATAGTTTTCTTTACAATTCATATTAGTAAGAGAATTGAATTCAAAGAGAATAGTTTTTATTTGCAAGGATATTAGTGGAGAAAAAAAAAAAATGAGTGGGTGCATTTACACTATTGGAGATTAATGATGGAACCGACAGCAGCAGCAGCAACGATATACGAGTACCTAATGTAGCTGTGGAAATAACTGCTGGCTGTAGACTATGTCTTGAATGGGACACTATGTATGCTAGATATGTGATATCATTAAGCAAATTTAAGCAGGAGGAGCAGCTGTGTTTTGCTGGAAAAGTAAATATTCTCCATATAAATAAACTTCGGTCAGCATTAGATGTCCTATCGAAATATATTGATGAGAACAAAATGCATCAGTGAATATTATTATTATTGTAATTATGTTCAATAAAACTGTTTCTAAATCAATGGTATTTTTTTTCTTTTTTTTCTATAGTAGACTAGCGTATATTTTTTAGAGTAGAAAAAAGAAATTCTGTTTAGTCTGAAGTTGGTTGTGAGAGAGTTAGGACTCTAAAAAATGGATAGATTCGAGAAAGATCGAATCATGAGGAATCTAGTTCTTATGGAAAAGCGTTTGATTCTAGACGATGATTTTCTAGAGTTGTCTATTCAAAGGAAGATATTTTCTCGGGGAATGCTTGTCGATATAATGAAAACTGATTCTCCACCATTAGACTATTGTATGAAGCTTCTACATCGTGGTCCAAATGCATTTACACAATTTATTGATATATTGATCACGACGCAGCAAAATGATATTGTGGATATGCTTTTAAACATTAGTTTTTAGAAATTTAGGACTTTTTTTTTTTTTCATAAGAAAGATGGTGCTCAAGGATGATTTACTCCTCTCTCTCTCTCTCTCTCTCTGACAATTTTTTTTTGTTGCTAGCTCAGTTTCATTGTGGCAGCGAGAGCGTTAACACATGACAAAATGTTCCATACATGTCCGTTATGTATGTACACACAGGGCAGCTGGTCATCATGTGAGAATTGCACAATGATTGAGGAGTATGATGAAAAGTGTAGATTATGCAACCCGTGTAAATTGCATAGAGGATATGCTGTACAAATTAAAGGTTGTAATTCCTGTCTTGAAGAGGTGTGTGACTCTCATCCTAGAGGCCACCTATGCTCCAATTGTCATTATGATAAATGTAAGCAGTGGGAGAGTACATATCCCGGTATGATTGGAAAGAATCCTAACCGTGATTTTAGTTTATTGCTACGAGATTGGTATCGTCGTGGTTTTAGATTGTTCTGGGAGGAGGAACCGGGTCAACGATTCAACTGTTGGAACAACAAGAGAATATGGTTTCTACGTCATTGTTGTGAAGACACTGGGTGTTATGATTATAAGCCCACTGATTTTTATTTGGCTGTGACGGAATGTGATTCGACACTTGAGGACACTGTTTGTGAAATTGCTTCAAATAGGCAAATTGAAACATGTGAATTCTATAGAATGAATGCGAATAGTATCATTGACTATACAAAGAGATATGACAAGAGTGAAGTCACACTCTACTGTAGAAAATGTGACCCTGACATTGCACTACATCAGGATCAGTACACTGTGAATTCAGATAATCTACCTGCACTAGTTGTTGTCGACAAATACCTAGTAGTGGATGAAATCTAAAGAGTAGAAAAGTCGTTTTATCATGTATATAATTTTTTTATTAATAAACAATTTCACATACATCTTTGGAACATTTTATTCTTAGGGCACTAAAATCAATATTAAATACACTTGTAAGTATATTCTCCACTAGAAAGTCGTTCAATTGAGGTAAGTCAACGTAGATGTTGAGAAACTGCTTGTAGGTGTAGCCACGACATCTGAACATGAAAAAGAGTAGTGCATGAAAGCCACATGTCTTAGTCGTTAAATCCTGTACTCTTCGTTGATTTTGAATAATGGTTTTCCCACTGCTTTCAATAAAGTTGCTGATGTATGGAGCGTAGAATTTATACGATAGGCCAAGAGGATCAAAAAATTCAATATTCTTCGCTGTTTGAAAGATGCATAGCCAATGGCCAGTCTTCAAAGTCGATGGACTGCTATTAACAATGATTAGGGTATTGTTAACACTTGGAATTTTTTCAATGAAGTCCGAGGGTATGCAATAGGACTTGTACTGGGACATGTATGGATCCATACTAAATACATTGATTATTTGATTTGTGTTCATGGTGCAAGGTCTAGTAGAACACTGCCGTCGGGTGTGATTTCCCAATAGGTTTCAAATTGACTCAGTGATATTAGCGTGATACTCTCAGTCAGAGCATTGGCAAATGTACACTCTAAACGTACATTCCCTGTTCGTACTATGGTCATATCTTGCATGCCTGACAAGTCCAAAACAATAACCCCATGATTTTTTTTGAAAACATTGAATCGGTTATTCCATTTTCAAATAGTTGAGAGTCATGATCTAAGGATTGCATGGTCAACTCGTACAGAGTTCTATAGGATTTTTTGTCAAACGATAGAGTGTACAGTGGAATACCATTCACTTTGCACACAAGACTAGATAGACCGAAAAAATTAAAATCATGGGGAGATTCAGTCCAGGATCCAACGGCACTGCCACTCTTCACAAAGGCCAAAGCCAATTTTGATGGGATTTCTCCATTGATAAATGATGAATCGCTATAGCTACGAGAACCGGTGGCAATGTGACGTTGATTGGTGATTGTATGGGGGACAAGAAGTTTAATGTTGTTACCATTGGCTCTTAGCTTTTCCACTGCCAATGCAACAGAGCTCATAACTTGTTGTTTTCGGACGTGGAGAATTGCCGATGTGATAATAACATTTGCATCGGGTGCTGCAGGAAGTGTTTTTCTCAAAATGAAATTCGATGGGGCCATCTGCAACTTTATGTCAATCTTGACATTGGGGGGTAGCCATTGGGATATATTGAATATCTCATGATTTAATTTTCCAACTAGATGATACTCCTGGGTCACTGCTGTAGTCAACTCACCGTCAGTATCAACACCTGTTCGATATTCATAGCCCAATGATTGTCCTCTCATCTCCTTGTACGCCTTTGGCGTCATCATCATAAATTGTATGTAGCTTGCATAGTTGGATAAATTATTGCTAGTGCTCACCAATGTCCCATTAATAAATACATTAATTTGTTTGAATAGGTTGTGTAGAATACAGTTTTCATAGGAGAGACCATCGCCGGCATTTGGAGTTGTATTATCTGACTTTTTCTTTCACTACAACATTTAAATCAATAAATGTTGATGACAAATCAATGAAATAGTCTTCATTGAAAATATTTGAAAGTGTATATTTTCCGAGAGGGGTTGTTGAGGGTGAAATTGTTCATAGTAGCCATACTTGACACTGACATCAACATTTTCAGCATTGAATAGATTCAATGAGGAACTGATTGATGGATATGATTCCTTGTGAGGGAGATAAGTCATCTAAGAGAAGAAATCCTTCTTTGATCTAACAATCTTTTTCTTCTTCTTCTTCTGCTGTTGCTTATTGGTCTTCGTTGTTTTATTTCTCAAAGTCCTTGTTGATGTCCTTTGCTTCCTGCCTGGGTGGAGACTGATGAGTGAATGACGCGAACGCATCCTTTTCAATCCCTCCCCATTTTGTCGAGATTTTAATTGTTCACCAACGGCTCTTGCTGAAGATCTAATATTTTCCTTAACACTCTCCTTGAAATTCTTGCCCGACCCCCAGTCCTGTAGTGTGGAGGCAGCAAAATTTGATGCAGCAGGTACAAGATATTTTCTGGCAAGGGGTAGTGCAGAACGAAATAGCCTAGCAAACCAGCTACCAAGACCATAGCCAGACATTGTAGTACGCCCCTTGTAGTAGTCCAATCCATTGCCTATTTGACGTGGACTCAAAGCACCAACATAACAGTCAATATCGGGACAGACAAATGGAATTCTTCTATTGTTCATTTTTTAGGTTATTGTACCGTCGTTGTCGTTGACAATGGGTCGAAAATGACATGTAATCACTGCTAAGCCTTTTGAAATTGCTATTGGATCACCTAATTCAGTTCTTAGTGTTAACTGACAGAGTTCCAAATAGGAAGTGTTTACGGGAATATACTGAAGATGCTTTATATTGTAGTGGTGAACATGTTCTTGATTGGTTTTTCGTTCAAGAACTCGTAGGAGGGGAACATTTGAATTACCAACCCGAGATGTTTCCACAAATGAAGCGTAGAGAAATATACAAGTGTCCGTGGAGAAGCTGGGTGCATAGTCTGCATAGATAACATGGTCAATACCACTGAAATTTTCTGTCTTAATAATACGTTTTTTAAAACCAAGAACCTCACGTAAATTCTCATTGAGGAAAATTCTTTCATTCTCAAATGGATTGGTAATATAAATTCTCCTTTGTTCCGTCGAGTAATTGAAAGTGAAACCGCCTTTTTTTCGACTTGCAATTTTTTTTGTTGATAACTCGACACAGTTCATGCATGTTATTGTATTCCCTGTAGGGGATGTTAGCAATAGGGTACTGATTAGAGTCAAAAGTTGCCATTGCACCTTCATCACCGAATTCAAACGGTCGTATTTTTATTTCATATTTACGATCCTTTCTCAGGATGTCATAGGTATTTTTGAGAATACAGTCGACAAGAGCCACTTCATATGCACCGTCAAATTTGATGGCGGGGGAGAGTTTTGTCCAAAAATCACTTGTCGTATTCAAGTCATTGTAGAGAGGATCGGAAACGTTGGACATGAAAGTTACATAGAAATCATTGGGCATTGTCAATATCTTCAACACCAATCCAAGAATCAAAATCAGAGTTGTATCCTAGCCAGCGAACAAGTAACTGTTTCTTACCCCCGCGAGTACGTGTCTTTAATATCTTTTCAATTTGATAGATTTCACTAGCATTTTTAACTTTTTGCAATTCATAGTCATAAAAGCCGCCGAGAATCTCTTCATCTTTGGTATCACGCAGGCGATAAGTTATGGGTTTAGTGTCTAGGATTTTTGCCACTTTAAAAAGTTCAGTGGACCACAAGTAATTCCCCTTTTCAAAAACATTAGTTGTTCTATTAATTCGAACCGTATCACCAACATTGAATTTATTTTTCTTCTTCTTCTTGACTTTTGATTCATTGGAATATTGTTTAAGAAAGGTGTCAATTGTATTATGATCCGAATGATGAACTTCCATTGGTGTAGAGTTGGACAATGATTGATGAGGTCGTTGATTATAAATCAACATGATTTTATCTAGATCATGAATAAAAGCCGGCGTATTTTTCAATGTACAATATCTTGAAATTAAAAGTCGAATAGTTCTTATCAATCGTTCGGCCAATGCAGCCTTTATAGGACTGTGCGTATGATAGAGCAGTGTACTATACTTCTCTAGTACTTTTGCAACATGAGGATTAACAAATTCACTACCGCGATCCGTTTGAATTTTTTTATATGAATCCTGTTGGAGAATACTTTCAATGGCCTGAGCAACTTCAACACCTCTCTTTGATCGCAATGGAATTGCATATGCATAGCGACTAAAAACACTGATTGCAAGTAGAATGTACTTGTACGGTGTATTGTGACGTCTTTGAAGCTCATCTAGAGTCAGGAGATCTGCTTGCATTATATCCAATGGGTAAAAGGCTTTAGTTTTTCGATATTGATTGGCACGAAGTCTATGATTTCTATGCAGAGTGTAACTTGGTTCATTTTGTAGATAGTCTTGTACATTTTTAGTGGGAACACCAGTGACTTTGGAAAGAGTTGTGGGGGAACTTAAACTCCCCGCCTCGCCAATATTTTCATAAACGCCTTTCAGAACTTCAGCCATTTTGAAACGTAAACACGTTGTGTAACGTCCACTACCCTTTTGTATACTGGCTGCTGCTGGTGGTGGGGACGTTGACTTGATACGTCTTCGCTTTTGTCTAGATATCAGTGGTGTGCTAGTATTTTCCAAAATTGATTTTAAAATCTTCTTCTTCAAGTTCATATTTTAATGTTGATGATGATGATGATGATGCATGTTCATTTAGATTTTTTAGAATTTGTCTATTGCCAATAAGACTTTTGGGGAAGTTTAATGTATTTAGAAAGTTGTATAGACGAGTTTCAAATGATAATAGTCCTTTACGATTTGTAACCATGTCATACATTAAATCAAGTAGATTATAGCTCTTGCCCTGAATTATAATCCTTTCCCCATTGCTCTCAACTTGAATTTGATCACTTTCCAAGAGATAGATTAGGAGTCGTTTACTTTGTTCACGATATGAGTGGGGCATTAGATTTCCAATTTTCAATACAATTGAATTCAATTCCTCCTTCTTCAATTGTGTTCCATCAGCAGCAGCAGACTCTTGAGAAGATGATTCTTTTTTGGGATCAGCAGCAGCAGTGGGCTTTGATCGATAGTGTTTGTCCACTCGGCGAAGTGCATCTTGAAGTAAAATCAGTTTTTTTATCATCATCAATAGTTTCATTGTCGAGGAATTTACTCAGATTGTCCTCAAAGTGTTCGACGGGTGAGAGAGCGAGTTCTATTGGAGTCAATTTATAGGGTTTTGCCATTCCCACTAGAGAAAACTGTTTACAAGTCCTGCAATTATTGGCAGTAAAAGTGTGAAAAAGCTACCGCCCGCCTGAAGAAGTCGTTTCCTTTTAAAATTCTTTCCTTTCTTTTTAGAGGCCAATGTACGTACAATGGAACGATGTTGCTTTGCCTGTTGCTTAACTACTTCTGGTAGTTGAACATTACCCTCGGTCAAATTTAAACAAAGTTCAGATATTAGATTAATGAAATCATTGTCAATACCGTGTTTGAGTATTGCTTTTCTAAGCGGAGGTTTTGAAGTGCTTAGAACTGAAAACAAATGTTTATTTTCATGTAGTTTCTTCAGTGTCATGATAGCGACTAATAGGTCTTTTTAGTGTTCACCGGGAGATATACTGTAATTTCATTGTCGAAAATATCTGTGACTACACGTAGATCCTCGGGTGTATTTTGATTAAGATCCAGCAGGATATAACCGTGGGGTTTATTAGTTGCCTGATTGTATGCCGAGAGCAGAAATTTAGGGGCACCTGGATAGATTTGTTTATTGAGGGTTATTAGCGAGCTAGAATCACGAACAACTCTGTAGATGATATAGTAGGTACAGTTCAAAGCAAGTGTTCGCATACATTTGCTCTGATGAAAGAGATTGTGTAGAACTAGAGTAACGGAAATCTGTTCATGATGAGAGCGAACAGTGAACAATTGCAGCATTTGCTGAGACCATTGTTCAATAGATTCAGCCAGATCGTCAATGATCAGCCAAGAGTTTGGTTCAATAATGTTGAAAACATCAAGTCCCTGTATGAACTGTATCTGCATCGATCCCATGGTGATGGTGGCAGCAATTGATTTTATTTTATTGTATGACTCCTGCCAAATACTATAGCAATAGTAGATTTTTTTCGGCTTTTCTGCAAACATTTTATCACAATTTTTAATTATTTTAGTTAAGAGTGTTGTTTTGCCCGACATTGAGGGCCCACACAGAAACGATCTGAACGGTGTTTTAAATTGATACATGTTCCTTTCAACAGTTCACCTGGACAACTAACTGTAGACCCTAATTGTCTAATGACTAAATAATTTTTTTCCCTACTACTACTACTACTACTACTACTACTCTGTTCTTCAAGAAGACAAAGACAAAGACGAATAAAGAATCATATTTTTTTCTTTTATTATATGCACATAAAAAAAGTAACAATACATTGAAAAAAAAAATACACTTTTTTAAATTTATTCATAATAAAAAATACAACAACATTTACATGGGTGCACAGAGAAAAAAAAAACACTTTTTTTTTTTTGTTTATTTATAGAGAGAAAAAAAAAACATTAAATTAGAGAGAGAGCACTTGAAAAAAAAAAATACACTTTTTTTTAAATTTATTTATAAAAAAAAAATACAACAGCAACATTTACATAGGTACAGAGAGAAAAAACACATTTTTTTGTTTATAGAGAAAAAAAAAAATTAAATTAGAGATGACACTTGAAAAAAAAAAAAAAAAAAATCTGCTCTAAGTCCAAAAAAAAAAAAAAGATAACTTTGGTGACGGTGCGCCCCCCGCGCTGGCGGCGGCCGGGCCGCCCCCCCCCCGGGCCGCCCCCCCCCCCCCCCCCCCCCCAAAGGCCGCGAGCCCCCCCCCCCAAAGGTTCTTAGGAAATTAGTTACAGGACTTTATTTAAACCGAGACTTTCCCTGTGGGCAGTACATTCGATCCGGTCTGAAGTTAAATAGTGTCCAAGGGGGAGGGTGGTCACACCATCTTGACAAACATAGATCTTGTCGGAAATGGTACTCATGGCTATTTTCTCTACATTTACAGTATAGTTCCTGTAGTTTAATGAACGAATTGCCAACAATTTGGCTCGTGGAATTGTATTTTCAACAATACAATTCCTATAAATGTTCATGTCGAAATTCTTGTCCACATAGCGCGTGGGTACTCCTTTGCAACGTTTCTTGATTTCCTCGTCGTATGTCTGTATAAAGTACACCTTCGGACCGACAAACATACCACGGGAAATCAAGTCGCTACCCGTTTCAGATTTAAAAAATAAAAGTTGATTGGGCGCCCGACGTTTTACTAGCTCAGGGTAAAGATCACCACTCCAATTGGTGTAGTCCATTCGTGAACTGATAATTTCACCGTGCGCCAAATCATCAATTAGATTTGGTGTTTTTACTTTGAGCAGTAGAGAATCCGTGTCACCGTAGCAGACCTCTACTTGCCCCTTTTCCGGCCACTGTACCCTAGCCACATTGTAGTAGAATTCCAACATGAGCTTTTTTGAGATCTCCAAGATAGCACTGCCTGCAGCAATTTTTATTCAGGACAATGCGTCTTTTTTTCCTATTCAAAAGTACCATGTCCGGACCAATGATTGTAAAGGAAGTGTAATTGGGATCGGCAATAATTCGAGCACATTGTTCTGGATCGGTCACGACGTCACAACGATTCCTATCGCGAACACTCTCACACATTTTGCCGAAAGCCGAATTTAAAATGAGTTTATAAATTTCTTTTTCGGCTTTCGTCTGTGCTGCAGAACGTTTGCCGACAAAAGTGTCAACAAATGTTTTCAAATAAGGTTTTTGACTAAACTCGAGTGCTCGGTGAACCTTTGTGACGTTGAAACCATTGTTGCACATCCATTTTAACGCTACATGGTGTACAACTATGTTTTTTTTCGGCAGAAGGTCAGCAATAAGTTTTTGTTTTGAAGGTGCCCAATGCAATCCGTCTACCTCGACTAAACGCCTATTGCGAGGACTCAAAGAGTCCTTAGTCACAGGTCTATTGATACACGGGAAAACAAAATCCTTTACTGAATCGTGAAGCTCGACTGGTATCTCTCCATCAATTTCAAAAAACCATCCAACCGGTCCATTCTCCTCAACACCACTGTCAATGTTGGGGAAATGGGGAGCTTGAGGGTCATTGAGCCATTTATAGTCGCCGCAAGGTAGTGCATAATGGGACATGGCCGAGGGTAGAGAGAATTCATATCGAGGAAAACTGCATTTGATTTTGTCCCCGTCTTCTCCCCCGTAGGATCAGTTTCCAAGATACGGTCTCCGTGAAAAACAAACCCCCCCCTCATTGACCTCTCGATGAACAGATGCTGATCAATGTCAGTGATTAGCCCAATTTTTTCCCCACTAATTTTCAGGATGAGGTCCATCACTAGATGAGGCGAAGAATAATAATAACCCAAATCAAGATTAAACTCCTCATAGATTTTATCCGTATTTTTACACATAATGTCTAACAAAGTTAACACGTCACTCGACAAATACAGCTTGCAGTAGTCAAATCCATTTTTACACCCTCCCGCTGCCCAAACTTTTTTAGCAAAACTGTATTCCTCGGGGGTGCAACTACGATCGTGAAGACTGTCGTAAAACGATTCAATACAAGGAATAGTCTCCTCGGCGAATCTCGACATGGAACAATAAAAGTCATAAGGATAGATGCCCTTGACCGTTAACAAATCATATAAATCATTTGGAAATCGTTGCTTGAGAAGGGGGAAAGCATTGCTGCCGTCATCGTTTTTCTGCACTTGAATTAATTCGCTCAATGATTTGGAAAAAAAAAAACTGTAGGAATCTAAAAAAGCGAATTTTATTCGTGTACTCAACACCGGCTTCAACAAATTTCCACATAAATTCCAAAACAAGCAACTTTTCCGATGACTTAGGTATGATTTTGTACGTAAAGCTGTCTATCACCCATGCATCATCATCCACTGTTCCATTTCTTTGAAGATGTGCCAATGCAGGTAGCACAAACTTCAGATCATAGTTAGAGTTATGTATAAAAACCGGTAGAAAATGTTGTTGTTTAATTTTTAAATTACATGAATTGTGAGCCCACCCCCGAAAGTTACTTTTTCCCGTTGAATTGGGGTCAATAAGGTGATCGTGGTCCTGCACCGCGTCTTTTGGGGCAAGGGCACCCCTACACACCCAGCAAATTGTTCCCTTTTCCAACGCCAGTTGCTCTTTATCCGACAATGTCATCGGATAATTAGTATGACGTAATCGTGAAATTGCCCTGTTTGCTGTTTTTATTAAAGAAACCAATAGCTTTTCCATACTGCCCTCCTCGTCCATAGTTAAAAAAAACTCTTCCAATAGCATTTTATTGTTGGCGTCGCGACGGGCATGTGCGTAGGAACACGCAACTAGTTTGTGTTCCTTGACTATATTTGGCCTTGATGGGTCTGATACCTCAACCAGTCTTGTTTCACAATCCAAAGACATTTTATCAGATTGCAGAAGAGAATTTTGAAAATTTTTAAATTGTAAAATGTCTTTGCCTTCTGCCGGCATTTCTATTCTTTGATTTCCATGAATTTTGCAATGCCCCATGTGATCTGAAAACGTTCGCTCAGATCTAAATGAGGAGAGGCACATGGGGCAATAGAAGCATTCTCCAAATTTTCTGCCTCGAGATAGGAGTCGACTTATCGCCGTAACGGGGAAAAAATGACCATAAGAATTTACATCTTTGGGAGGCTGATAAATAACCCATACAAAATTTTTAACATTTTCCACCCTCGGTGTCCTCACTGAGTACAAAACCCCTTTTTTATTCGGTTTTTCCCCCCCATCTACAAATTCTGTGTCATACTGGAGAACAACTACCCCCACCCCAAGATTTTCATTTGCTTTCTCGAATATGCTTATTTCTTTAAAGGACACCGGATATTTTCCCTCTAAACAATCAAAATTTACTTTAGGGAAATTTTTTCCACCGTTACGTGCAAGTCCGTCAAGATTTTTCATTGATGATTCATCTTTTAATGTCTTATGGGCTGCTGCTAAAAACGCATATTTAAAGCATTGAAGTCCAGTGTCAAAATACAAACTCTGAACTCCTTTGGTAGCCGACAAATCTGGGTGGCATTTTATTCCTTTACCTCTCCCACCCCTTAAACTAAAGTTTTTTTTTTAAATCTACTGAGATTCAGATCCATGCATTCAATGTATAAAATTGTGGACCCACTCCCCCTCTCATTAAATGTATCCAAAGTTGAAATTAGTTTATTTACCCAGTTGAAAAAGTTGTCTTCAAAATCGTTTAGGCCTGGGTAAAAAGTCTGGTTGCCTGTCGAAAAATGAAAATAAAAAATGTCCCCGGATGTCCCCTTTTGTAAATAAACTTTTTGGTTCACTGATGCTTTAATTCCCCCTTGACCCCCCCCATTTCTGGATCTGAATATCAATAAGTGCTCGAATTTTGTCGATATAGCTATGGAGATTTTTCACGGGGTCA
Organism: Artemia sinica; assembly: GCA_027921565.1. Lineage (NCBI taxonomy): Eukaryota > Metazoa > Arthropoda > Branchiopoda > Anostraca > Artemiidae > Artemia > Artemia sinica. The sequence goes on along the minus strand of CM051256.1, from coordinate 17,015,446 downwards.
GTTAAAATAATGCCAGCGTTTTCCTCGGGAAGGCTAAAATCTACCCTGTATGTTTGCAAATGACCTAGAGCAGATTCTAACAGATAAAAATCAGGCAATTCCGGGGACGTAGTACTGTTTTCATGTCCTGACCCTGTTTGTTCAATCACATTGGAGGGATGTGACATGAGGTCCCCTAGCACATATTCTAAGGTGTTTGGGGACAATTGGTCAAGCCAGGCTGCATTGTCCTCTGATGGAATTTCGTTATGAGGACCCAGTTCAGATTTACATGTAGCATCATCATCTAAATATTCACGCATGAAACTATCTGCCCACTCTGGGTCCTCAACCATGTCAATATCACAAGTTAAGTCCTCCAGGCTGGCCATTTCCCCAAAAACATCATTAAGGAATCCCTCATGCCACTCCATATTCTCTAGAACCAGTGTAGGTTCATCCCTGAACTCTGCTGGTGGTGACAGAATTGGTTCTGTAAATATACTTGCATCATCACTCAATGGTGCTGCCGCCGGGGGTGCTATATTTTTAATCTGTAGAAAAAAAAAAAGTTTTTTTATTTTTTATGTAAAATAATCATTATTTTTTTTTTATAGTTAATAAAATTTTGTCAATTTCTCATAGTCATTGTCCCACCACCTGAACAATTAAAAGAAGAAAAAAAGTTACATTGCCTTATGTCTTTCATAATGTCAACTGAACATGTTAAAAAAAAAAATATTTTTTTTTGTCGGGAAAATGTAGTCCTATTCTTATTAGAAGGGTAAGTTCGAACAAGAGAATGATAGAAAAAATTAATGGTTTTATTCCAAATTTTTTTTTTTAAAATAAAAACGCAAAATATGAGTCCAATTCGATTCTTTGAGCCTCTTCATTATAACTGTCGATGAAACTTGACCATTGTTCGACTGATGCAGTATGTTGTACGAGCAGTTGCTCCTCTTTTGTCGGGAAAATGTGTCCTATTCTTATTAGAAGGGTAAGTTCGAACAAGAGAATGATAGAAAAAATTAATGGTTTTATTCCAAATTTTTTTTTTTTTTTAAATAAAAACGCAAAATATGAGTCCAATTCGATTCTTTGAGCCTCTTCATTATAACTGTCGATGAAACTTGACCATTGTTCGACTGATGCAGTATGTTGTACGAGCAGTTGCTCCTCGGCTTCAGTTAAAGGAAACGAACTCCATATGTCGGAGCTTGGTGGTGTTGTTGTTACTTTCTCAATAATCCGTATTTTCCTCTGTCTTTTGCCAATGGATTTTTTCGACCTGGGCTAAATAAATACTTGTAAGAGAGAAGAACTTTTTTTTTTCTCCGTCCATATCAACAATTAAAATGTTGAATGCCCCCTTTTTAGAGCCCCCCCCCCCAAACCCCTCCCAGGGAGAACCCTTGGGAACCGGGGGGGGCTTCCTTCGAGGTAGGAGGATCGATACCCTTTCCGAGTTGGAGGGGTATCGGATTTCACAACACTGTTCAAATAGAATAGTCTCAAATTCTTTTCTTGAAAACACCTAAAGTGTTTCAATGAAATGGCCAAAAACAGCTTCATCCAAATAATGTTTCTTAACATTGCTGCGATGACATATTTTGGAAATTGTCAAAAAAAAAACCTTTTTCCCTGTGTAAATTGCTTATTGAAGATATACATCTTGCTATTTAAAGTCCAATTTGCATGCGACCCTACTTAGAATTCAAGTCGGATTAAAAGCAGTGGTAGATCTGATAAGTATAGCGGATGTATTCAAATGCATTAGGGACAAAAATACCAGTCTAAAAGTGCACGTTAACTGTATAGTAGCAATTGTTTTTCGCTTTTCGATTTTTTCGTTTTTTTTTTTTCAAATAGTTAGTTTTTTTTTGTCTAAAAGGAATATTGCATTAGAATGCATCTTAGTTATAAGTTACGAGGTAAGGTTTTTTTTTTTTCGTTATAGAAACGCATGATAAGCACTCCTTTATATATCGCTAATTTGGTTAATGAAAGAAAATTAAATAGCTTAAAAAACAAATTTTAAGTTTTTTAAAAAGCTATGCGTCTGAGAAAATTTTGTCTTATTTTTTGAAAATAGGGATAGAAAAAAAAAAATATGTATATACTTACAAATTCTGATTGGACTTCTATATCTGAACTCCTTTGTAATACTTGAGGGGGGTTTGCCATGGAGCCAACGCAGGAGTCAGAGGGTTCTGTCACTATAAGTTGAGTGCTTGATGCATGATCATGTGTAACTTTTCTAGCGAATTTGATAACAGATGCCCTTGTAGTCTGTATTAATGAAGGTTCGCCATATTTTGCTTTTTTCTCAGAAGGAGGATTATTGCAAGTCTCTTCTTAAAAAAAAAAAAAAAAAAAAAAAATTAGCATGTAGCAAAAATGCATTTTTGGGTTTTTGGAAAATAATTCAGTTTATGTTAGACATCTTGATTTCAAAATCAGGGGTTTTGATAGTGTGGGATGGAGGACCTTTTATAAACTGCTCCTCCCCCCCCCCTCCTGTAATAATGGAAGGCCTTTAATAAACTGCTCCACACTGTAATAAAAAGGAAGCTTTTGTAACAATTAATACATTAAAAGAATCAACATTTTATTCTAATCCCAATTTACCGATCGAAAGCTAAGCACTTTTTTCAAAAACATCCCTAAAAAGGCCACTGATCTTGATAAAAAAATCACACCGTAAATGCAGACTGGCCTGGAAGTATTTTCAAAAACATTCCTAAAAAAAGCCACTGATCTTGATAAAAAGGAAGCTTTTGTAACAATTAATATATTTTTATAAGAGGTAACCACAAGGAAAGAATAAGGAAAGAATTTCTTCCTTAACTTAATGACAAGACTTTTTTTTTTTTTTTTTTTTTTTTTTTTTTTTTTTGCAGACTGGTCTGGAAGTATTTTCAAAAACACCCCTAAGAAAAGGGTCTTGTAACAATTAATACATTAAAAGAATCAACATTTTATTCTAATCCCAATTTACCGATCGAAAGCTGAGCACTTTTTTTTTCAAAAAAACATCTAAAAGACCTATTGATCCCGATAAAAAATCACACCGTAAATTTCAACCTATAAGAGAATTAGAGGTTTTTTTTTCAGCTCCTAAAAAAACAACAGGCTTCTAAGTGTATAAGTATCCCTTAGTTCTAGTGTAAGGAAAGAATTTCTTCCTTAACTTAATGACAATTTCTTTTTAATAATGAGAATATTTTTTACTCACCAAAAAATGCATAGAATTATCCATTTTTCTATGTAATTACAAAAAATGCTATCTCGAGTATAAACGATTCGAAACTGATGGAGAATCAAATATGGAGTCTAAATATATACAAAAATAATTGTATAACAATGAAACAAGACGTGCTGGTTTTTTGGGCTTATCACCAAAAAGGCAGTGAACTTTGAAACTGTGTCATGACCTGTAGGCCGCAAATAAAACAGGATGGAAACATAAAGTCCTCAAAGTATAAGTTAACATACTAAAAAAACCTGTTTGGTACGGGGGCCCCTCAGAATTCAATAGATGGTATATACTTACTTCCCCAAACACATCCAATGAAAATTTTGAGGTAGCTATTTTGTTCAGCGTACTTGATTTCCCGATAGAAATATGTTTTTGAGGAGGACACTCCCCACAACCCTCAGGGCAAGGGTTTTAAGTTATGCCCTGGGGCATATAAGATTTTATAGAAGGCACTGTCGTAGAATCTTCAAAAATAGGACCATTTGATTGGAAATTCAAAGGGATAGTGCCCTTTTAAATAGTCGAAAGTGATTGGAGGGCAACTAGCCCCCCACGCCCATCATTCCCCCAAACACATACAATCAAAATTTTGAGATAGCCATTTTGTTCAGCGTAGTTGATTTCCAAATAGAAAATATGTTTTTGGGCAGGACAATCCCCCACAACCCTCAGGGCAATGGTTTTCAATTATGCCCTGGGGGCATATAAGGTTTCTATAGAAGGCGTTTGTCGTAGAAACTTCAAAAAAGGCTCATTCGATTATAAATTCAAAGGGCTAATGCCCTTTTTAATAATCGAAAGTGATTAGAGGGAAACTAGCCCCCCCCCCCCCCTAAAGCCCATCATTCCCCAAACACATCCAATCAAAATTTTGAGATAGCTATTTTGTTCAGCGTAGTTGATTTCCAGATAGAAAATATGTTTTTGAGGAGAACGCTCCCCCACAACCTTTAGGGCAAGGGTTTTAAGTTATGACCTGGGGGCATATAAGGTTTTTATAGAAGGAGTTCATTTGATAGGAGAGGCTCATTTGATTGGAAATTCAAAGGGCTAGTGCCCTTTTTAATAGAAGAAAGTGATTGGAGGGCAACTAGCCCCCCAAGCCCATCATTCCCCCAAACACATTATAGCCATTTTGTTCAGCGTAGACGATTTTCAGATAGAGAATATGTTTTTGAGGAGGACACTCCCCCACAACCCTCAAGGCAAGGATTTTAAGTTATATCCTGGGGGCATATAAGGTTTTTATAGAAGGCGGTGTCGTAGAAACTTTAAAAAAGATTCATTCGATTGGTAATTCAAAGGGCTAGTGCCCTTTTTAATAGTCGAAAGTTATTTGAGGGCAACTAACCCCCCTCTCACGTCCACCTTTTCCCCAAACACATCCAATCAAAATTTTGAGACATCCATTTTATTAACATAGTTTTAAGTTCTGGAAATTAGGTCTTTGAAGATGAAAACTCCCCCACAACCCTCAGGGCAAGGGTTGTCAGTTATGCCCTGGGGGTATATAAGGTTTTGTATAGACAACATTGTCGTATAAAGTTCAGAGAGGGCTCATTTGATTGGAAATTGAAAGTTCTAGTTCACTTTTTAAGCGTCAAAAGATACTGGAGGGTAACCAACTTCCCCCCCCCCCTAAACCCTATTTTCCCAAATGCATCCAATAAAAAATATAGTTATACCCTGGGGGCATATAAGGTTTTATATAGAAGGCGGTGTCTTAGAAACTAAAGGCCATACGGCTCCAATGTTTCATTATTTATTTATTATTTTTTTTCCAGAGGCACTGCATACGGAAGGGGTTGTCGTAGAAACTTCAAAACAGGCTCATTCGATTGGAAATCGAGAGTTCTAGTGCCCTTTTTAATAGTTGAAAATGATTGGAGGGCAACTAGCCCCCCTCACGCACATCATTCCCCCAAACACATCCAATCAAAATTTTGAGATAGCCATTTTGTTCAGCGTACTTGATTTACAATAGAAAATATGCTTTTTAGGAGGACACTCCCCCAAAACCCTCAGGGCAAGGGTTTTAAGTTATGCCCTGGGGGCATATAAGGTTTTTTGTAGAAGGCGTTGTCGTAGAATCTTCAAAATAGGCGTATTTGATTGGAAATTCAAAGGAATAGTGCCCTTTATAATAGTCAAAAGTGATTGGAGGGTAACTAGCTCCCCCCCGCCAATCATTCCCCTAAACACATCCAATCAACATTTTGAGATAGCCATTTTGTTCAACGTAGTTGATTTCCAGATAGATAATTAGGTCTTTGAGGATGAAAACTCCCCCACAACCCTCAGGGCAAGGGTTGTCAGTTCTGCCCTGGGGGCATGTAAGGTTTTGTATAGACAACATTATCGTATAAACTTCAGAGAGGGCTCATTTGATTGGAAATTGAAAGTTCTAGCTCACTTTATAAGCGTCAAAAGATATTGGAGGGTAACCAGATTCCCCCCTCCTAAACCCTATTTCCCAAATGCATCCAATAAAAATTTAGTTATACCCCGGGGGCATATGAGGTTTTTATAGAAGGCGTTATCGTAGAAACTTCAAAACAGGCTCATTCGATTGGAAATTCAAAGGGCTAGTGCCATTTTTAATAGTCAAAAGTGATAGGAGGGCAACTAGCCCCCCCCCCCACGCCCATCATTTCCCCAAACACATCCTATGAAAATTTGAGATAGCCATTTTGTTCAGCGTACTTGATTTCCAGATAGAAAATATGCTTTTGAGGAGGACACTCCCCCACAATCCTCAGGGCAAGGTTTTCAAGTTATGCCCTGGGGGCATATAAGGCTTTTATAGAAGGTGTTGTCGTAGAACCTTCAAAAAAGGCTCATTCGGTTGGAAATTCAAAGGGATAGTGTCCTTTTTATAGTCGAAAGTGATTGGAGAGTAACTATCCCCCCACGCCCATCGTTCCCCCAAACACATCCAATCAAAATTTTGAGATAGCCATTTTGTTTAGCGTAGTTGCTTTCCAGATAGAAAATATGTTTTTGAAGAGAACAATCCCCCACAACCCTCAGGACACGGGTTTTAAATTATGCCCCGGGGGCATATAAGGTTTTTATAGAAGGCGTTGTCGTAGAAACTTCAAAAAAGGCTCATTCGAATAGAAATTCAAAGGGCTAGTGCCCTTTTTAATAGTCAAGAGTGATTTGAGGGCAACTAGCCCCCCCCCCCCCACGCCCATCATTCCCCCAAACACATACAATCAAAATTTTGAGATAGCCATTTTGTTAAGTGACTTCCAGATTTCCAGATAGAAAATATGTTTTCGAGGAGGACTCTCCCCCACAACCCTAAGGGCAAGGGTTTTAAGTTATGCCCTGGGGGCATATAACGTTTCTATAAAAGGTGTTGTCGTAGAAACTTCAAAAAAGGCTCATTCGATTGGAAATTTAAAGGGCTAGTGCCCTTTTTAATAGTCGAAAGTGATTGAGGGCAAATAGCCCCACAGCACGCCCACCATTCCCCCAAACACATCCAATTAAAATTTTGAGATAGCCATTTTGTTCAGCGTAGTTGATTTTCAGATAGAAAATATATTTTTGAGGAGGACAATCCTCCACAACCCTCAGGACAAGGGTTTTAAATTATGCCCTGGGGGCATATAAAGTTTTTTATAGAAGACGTTGTCGTAGAAACTTCAAAAAAGGCTCATTCGATTAGAAATTCAAAGGGCTAGTGCCCTTTTTAATAGTCGAAAATGATTGGAGGGCAACTAGCCCCCCCACGCCCATCATTTCCTAAAACACATCCAATCAAAATTTTGAGATAGCCATTTAGTTAAGCGTAGTTGATTTCCAGATAGAAAATATGTTTTTGAGGAGGACGTTCCCCTACAACCCTTAGGGCAAGGGTTTTAAGTTATGCCCTGGGGGCATATAAGGTTTTTTATAGAAGGCGATCTCGTATGAAATTCAAAAAGGCTCATTTGATTGGAAATTTAAAGGGCTAGTGCCCTTTTTAATAGTCGAAAGTGATTGGAGGGCAAATAGCCCCACAGCACGCCCAGCATTCCCCCAAACACATCCAATCAAAATTTGAGATAGCCATTTTATTCAGCGTAGTTGATTTTCTGATGGAAAATATGTTTTTGAGGAGGACACTCCCCCACAACCCTCAAGGCAAGGGTTTTAACTTATACCCTGGGGGCATATAAGTTTTTATAGAAAATAGTGTCGTAGAAACTTCAAAAAAGGCTCAATCGATTGGAAATTCAAAGGGCTAGTGGCTTTTCTAATAGTCGAAAGTGATTTGATGGCAACTAGCCCCCCTCTAACGCCCACCTTTTCCCCAAACACATCCAATCAAAATTTTGAGACAGCCATTTTATTAAACGTAGTTTTAAGTTCTGGAAATTAGGTCTTTGAGGATGACAACTCCCCCACAACCCTCAGGGCAAGGGTTGTAAGTTGTGCCCTTGGGGCATATACGGTTTTTTATAGACAACATTGTCGTATAGACTTCAGAGAGGGCTCATTTGATTGGAAATTGAAAGTTCTAGTTTACTTTTTAAGCGTCAAAAGATATTGGAGGGTAATCTGCTTCCCCCCCCCCTAAACCCTATTTTCCCAAATGCATCCAATAAAAATTCTAAGATAGCTATTTTTGTTAAAAATAGTTCAAAGATCACATAACAAAAATTTCGGTGTTGAAACAACCCACCAGGGCCCGGAGACAGGCGTTATGAGTAATGCTCTAGGGGCATATATAGTTTTTATGGAAGGGATGCTCGTATAAACTTCGGAGAGGGCCCATTTGATTTGAAATTGAAAGTTCTTGTTCAATTTTTAAGAGTCAAAAGAGATCGGACAGCACCTAGCCCCCCCCCCCCTCCTCCACGCCCTAAATGCATCAGATAAAGTTTTGAGATAGATATTTTGTTAAAAATAGTTCAAACTTCTGATAACAAGAACTCCAGTGTCGACACAGCCCCCCAGGGCCCAGGGGTAGGCGTTGTAAGTTATGCCCTGGGGGCATATATGGTTGTTATTGAAGGGATGCTCGTATAAAATTCCTAGAGGCCTCATTTGATTGGAAATTGATAGTTGTAATTCACCTTTTAAGAGTCAAGAGTGATTGGAGGGCAGCTAGCCTCCCTTCTCACTCCATTTATTTTTTTCCTAGAGATACTTCATATAGAAGGGATCGTCGTATAAACTTCAAAGGGGACTCATTCGATTGGAAATCGAAAGTTTTAGTGCCCTTTTTAAGAGTCAATAGTGATCAGATGGCAACTGCCCCCCCCCCGCCCAAGCCCTTTTTTCCCCAAATACATTTGATAAAAAAATTTGAGGTAGCCATTTTGTTAAAAATAGTTCAAAGATCATATAACAAAAATTCCTTGGCGTATGGCCTTTTCGTTAAAAATAGTTCAAAGATCAGATAAGATGAACTCCTGAGTCGACACACCCCCCCCCCCTCAGGGCCGGGGCTTGCGTTGTAAGTATTGCTCTGGGGGCATATAAGGTATGGAAGGTATGCTCGCATAAACTTCAGAGAGGGTTCATTTGAATGGAAATTAAAAGTTGTAGTTCATTTTCTCAGAGTGAAGAAAGATCAGAAGGCCACTAGCCCCTCCCGCCCTCCACGCCTTTGTGTGTATCTGATGGATAAACCCATCCGATAAAAATTTCAGGTGACCACGTTGTTAAAAATAGTTCAACCATCAGGTATAAAAACTCCAGGGTCGACACAACCCCCCAAGGCCCAGGGATCGGCGTTGTAAGTTATACTCTGGGGATATATATGGTTCTTATAGAAGTGATACTCGTATGAACTTCAGAGAGGGCGCATTTGATTGAAAATAGAAAGTTCTAGTTCACTTTTAAAGAGTCAAAAGAGACCGAAGCTTAATCTAGTCCTTCCACACCTTTTTCCCCAAACCCATCCGATAAAAATTTTGAGATAGTAATTTTGCTAAATATATAGTTCAAACATCAGATAATAAAAACTCCGAGGTTGACACAAACCCATTTTTTCACTTTGATATTGTTACTTTGATATCAGTTTTGTTACTTTGATGAATATTTGATTCATTTTTTTAAAGTTTGATCTTGAAAGAAGGAGTTTTTAAAAACTTGAAGTTTTTTGCAATAAAAAACAAACAAAAATTAATTTAAAAAAACTTTCCGAAAAATAAGTTTTTCAAAGAAAAGTAAAGGCCATTTTAAACTTAAGCTCAGCAGATACAAATACCTTTTAAAATTCAAAATCAAAACGATCAAAAATTACTATTAAAGAATAAATGAAACCCAAAACGAACAGAAATTAAATAAACAATCATAGCAAAAACATAAAACAAATAATAATTAATTTAAAAAAAACTTTTTCTACAAAATAAGTATTTCAAAGAAAAGTAAGGAACTCTATTAAACAAAAAATAAAATCAAATAATCTACCAAGCTCGAAACTACCACAAATCAGCATCGATAAATAAATGAAACCCATAATGAACAGAAATCATAGGCAGCGCGCTAGCGCTGCCTAAGTAAAGAAAGATGTGGGAACAATATGTTTTTTTTCTCCATACCCGGGCACTTCGTATCGAAGGAGTTTGTCATAGAAACTTCAAAAGGGCTCATTCGATTGGAAATTGGAGTGGCTAGTGCCATTTTCAATAGTCGAAAGTGACTAGGGGAGGGGCAACTAGCCCCCCACGCCCATCATTTCCCCAAATATATCCAATCAAAATTTTGAGATAGCCATTTTGTTCAGCGTAGTTTATTTCCGGATAGAAAATATGTTTTTGAGGAGGACACTCCCCCACAACCCTCTGGGCAAAGGTTTTAATTTATGCCCTGGGGGCATATAAGGTTTTTTTTATAGAAGGTGTTGTCATAGAAACTTCAAAACAGGCTGATTCGATTGAAATTTCAAAGGGCTAGTGCCCTTTTTGATAGTCGAAAGTGATTGGAGGGCACCTAGCCCCCCCCCCCCCCACAACTATCATTTCCCAAAACATATCCAATCTAAATTTTGAGAGAATAACCATTTTGTTCAAAGTAGGCTAGTTGATTTCCAGATAGAAAATATGATTTTTAGGAGGACACTCCCCCACAGCCCTCAGGGCAAGGGTTTTAAGTTATGCCCTGGGGGCATATAAGGTTTTTATAGAAGGTTTTGTCGTATAAACTTCAAAACAGGCTCATTCGATTGGAAATTCAAAGGGCTAGTGCCCTTTTTAATAGTCGAAAGTGATTGGAGGGCAACCAGGCCCCTCCACACGCCCATCATTCCCCCAAGCACATCCAATCAAAACTTTGAGATAGCCATTTTATTCAGCGTAGTTGATTTCCAGATAGAAATATTTTTTTGAGGAGGACACTCCCCCACAACCCTCAGGGCAAGGGTTTTAAGTTATTCCCTGGGGCATATAAGGTTTTTATAGAGGGCGTTGTCGTAGAAGCTTCAAAACAGGCTCATTTGATTGGAAATTCTAAGGGCTAGTGCCCTTTTTAGTAGCCGAAAGTGATTGGAGGGCAACTATCCCCCCCATCCATCATTCCCCCAAACACATCCAATCAAAATTTTGAAATATCGATTTTGTTAAGCGTAGATTAGTTCATTTCCAGATAGAAAATATGTTTTTGAGGAGGAAACTCCTCCATAACACCTCAGGTCAAGGGTTTTGAGTTATGCCCTGGGGGTATATAAGGTTTTTAAAGAAGGCGTTGTCGTAGAAACTACAAAATGGGCTCATTCGATTGGAAATTCAAAGGGCTAGTTCCCTTTTTAATAGTTGAAAGTGATTGGAGGGCAATTAACCCCCCACCCGTCAATACCCCAAACAAATCTAATCAAAATTTTGAGATAGCCATTTTGTTAAGTGTAGTTGATTTCCACATAGAAACTATATTTTTGAGGAGGACACTCCCCCCAAACCCTCGGGGCAAGGGTTTTAAGTTATGCCCTGAAGGTATATAAGGTTTTTATAGAAGGTTGTTGTTGCAGAAACTTCAAAAAGGGCTCATTTGATTGGAAATTCAAAGGGCTAGTGCCCTTTTTAATAGTCGAAAGTGATTGGAGGGCAACTAGCCCCCACGCCAATCATTCCCCCAAAAACATCCAATCAAAATCATGAGATAGCTATTTTCTTCAGCATAGTTTATTTCCAGATAGAAAATATTTTTTTTGAGGAGGACATTCCCCCACAACCTTCAGGGCAAGGGTTTTAAGTTATGCCCAGGGGGCATATAATGTTTTTATAGAAGGTGTTGTCGTAGAAACTTAAAAAAAAAACTCATTCGATTGGAAATTCAAAGGGCTAGTGCCCTTTTTAATAGTTGAAAATGATTGGAGGGCAACTAGCCCCCCCACGCCCATCATTTCCCCAAATACATCCAATAAAAATTTTGAGATAGCCATTTTGTTCAGCGTAGTTGATTTACAGATAGAAAATATGTTTTTGAGGAGGATACTCCGCTGCGGCCCTCAGGGCAAGCGTTTTAAGTTATGCCCTGGGGGCATATAAGATTTTACAGAAGGCGTTGTCATAGAAACTCCAGAAAAGGGCTCATTCGATTTGAAATTCAAAGGGCTAGTGCCCTTTTTGATAGTCGAAAGTTATTAGTAATATATTTTGTTGTTGTTGTTGTTTAGACCAGGGCACTTAAAAACTAAATGTTGCCTTAAGATTAAATCAAAATGCACTGTGATATTGCTAATTCCAAATAAGGCGTCTCAGCAGTATCCCAAGAACTACTGAGGGTATTACGTTCAAACTTTCGGGGCTAGTTCGGAATGCTATCAAAGAAAGTAAACAGATTTTTTTGCCAATGGTATCAAGTTTTCCATTTCAGGTCAACTAGAGGAGGTCTGAAACTAAACTAAACAGTACTATTTGTGTCCATATTTTTAAAAGAGTGTATATATTGTTAAAAATTGCTGAAAATTTTTCTCCAGCATACAAATAGAAGGCCAAACTATAAAGTCTTAATAAACGAAAAGATTTAAAGTGTTATTTTCTTTTTCCCTGGAAAGACTATGTCAATATAAAACGAACAGAAATTAATTTAAAAAACTTTTTCCACAAATAAGTTTTTTTCAAAGAAAAGTAAAGAACTCCATTAAACAAAAAATGAGCAAAGATAAAATCAAATAATCTACCAAGCGTGAAACTACCGCAAATCAGCACCGATAAATAAATGAAACCCAAAACGAACAGAAATTACAATAAATAACAGAGTCAAACTTAAAACGAGCAGAAATTAACATATGTTGGGCGCAAAACCCCTATGCCTTCCCAAGGCCAGAACAAAATTTGAACTTTTCTGAAAAAATACAAATGAATGTGCATTGTCAGTTTAATATACATAGACTGATATTTAGTAATCAAAATGTTAATATTATTTGATTTATTAAATTTATAAAATTAAAAACATTTATATTTTTTTCAGTAAAGTGCAAATTTTGTTCTAGCCTTGGGAAGGCATAGGAGTTTTGTGCCCAACTTATGTTAATTTCTGCTCGTTCTGAGTTTGACTAGCTTATTTATTGTAATTTCTGTTCGTTTTGGGTTTCATTTAATTATCGATGCTGATTTGTGGTTGTTTCAAGCTTGGTAGATTATTTGATTTTATTTTGCTTATTTTTTGTTTAATGGAGTTCTTTACTTTTCTTTGAAAAACTTATTTTATGGAAAAAGTTTTTTTACTTAATAACTTTAATAAATCAAATAATATTAACATTTTGATTACTAAATATCAGTATATGTATATTAAACTGACAATGTACATTCATTTGTATTATTTCAGTAAAGTGCAAATTTCGTTTTGGCCTTGGGAAGGCATAGGGGTTTTTCGCCCAACTTATGTTAATTTCTGCTCGTTTCGAATTTGACGCGTTAATTTATTGTATTTTCTGGTCGTTTTGGGTTTCATTTATTTATCGATGCTGATCTGTGTTAGTTTCACGCTTGGTAGATTATTTGATTTTATTTTTGCTCTTTTTTTGTTTTATGGAGTTCTTTACTTTTCTTTGAAAAATATTTTCTTTAATAGTTTTTTACTTTTCTTTAATAATACTTTAAATCTTATGTTCTTTCAGACTTTATAGTTTGGCCTGCTATTTGTATGCTGGAGAAAAATTTTCAGCAATTTTTAACAACTTACACTCTTTTAAAAATCTGGACACAAATAGTACTTTTTAATTTAGTTTCATACCTCCTCTAGTTGACCTGAAATGGAAAACTTGATACCATTCGCAAAAAAAATCTGTTTAAGAGCAGAAGTAGCCCCGAAAGTTTCAACATAATACTCTCAGTCGTTCTGGGATACTGCTGAGATGCCTTATTGGGAATTAGCATTATCACAGTGCATTTTGATTTAATCTTAAGGCAACATTTAGTTTTTAAACATAATGGGAAAATGGGAGGGTGGGATTGGAAGGGGGACTAGTTGCCCTCCAATCACTTTCGACTATTAAAAAGGGCATCAGCCCTTTCTATTTTCAATCGAATGAGCCCTTTTCAAAGTTCCCACGACAACTCCTTCAATACGAAGTGGACAGCAACAAAAACAAAAAATAACACATTATACCCACATCGATCTTTACTTTAAAAATGTCAAGCCTTTCACTTTTGACTATTAAAAAGGGCACTAGGTCTTTCGATTTCCAATCGAATGAGCACTTTTGGAAACGACAACGCTTTCTATAAACACCTTTTATGCCCCCAGGGCATAAATTACAACCCTTACCCTAAGGTCATTCTCAAATACCTATTTTCCTGAACTTTCTACTACGTAGAACAAAATGACTACCTGAAAATTTTGATTGGATGTGTTTGGAGGAATGGTGGGCGTGAGAGGAGGGTTATTTACGCTCCCATCACTTTCGACTATTACAAAGGGCACTAGCCCTCTCAATTTCGAACTGAATGAGTACCTTTTGAAATTTTACGACAACTCTATCTATAAAATCTTATATGGCCCCAGGGCATAAACTACAACCTTTGCCCTTGGGGCTCTCGGAGGTTTGTCATCCTTAAATACATAATTTTCAGAACGTTCAACTATGTTGTACAAAATGGCTATCTCTAAACTTTGATTGAATGTTTTTTGGGGAAATGGTGGGCGTAAGAGGGGGGTTAATTACTCTCCACTCACTTTCGAATATTAAAAAGGGCAATTTCAATTTCCAATCAAATGAGCCCTGTTTGAAATTTCTATAACAACTTTCGATATAAACTTTAATGCCCCCAGGGCATAACTTACAATCCTTGCACTGAGGGCTCTGAGGAGGTAATCATCCTAAAAGACCTAATTTCCAGAACTTTCAACTACGTTGAACAACATGGATATCTCAAAATTTTGATTGGATATGTTTGGGAAAATGGGGTGTGAGAGGGGCGTTAGTCACCATCCAATCACTTTCAACTATTAAAAAAGCCACTAGCCCTTTCAATTTCCAATAGAATGAGCCCTTTTGAAGTTTTCTACGACAACACTTTCAATAAAAACTTTATATTCCCCCAGGGCATAACTTACAACCCTTGCCCTGGGGCTGTGGGGGGAGGGGTTGTCATTCTTAAAGACCTAATTTCCAAAACTTTCGACTACGTTGAATAAAATGGTTATCTAAAAATTTTGATTGGATGTGTTTGGGGGAAAGCTGGCGTGAGAGGGGGGGGTGGCTGTTGCCCTCAAATCACTTTCGACTATTAAAAAGGGTACTAGCCCTTTGAATTTCAAAACGAATGAGCCCTTTTTCAAGTTCTACGACAAAGATTTCAATAAAAGCCTTATATGCCCCCAGGGCATAGCTTATAATCCTTGCACTGAGGGTTGCGGGGGGAGTGTCTGGGTAAAAGTTGGGCGTGAGAGGGGGGTTAGTTGCACTCAAATCACTTTCGACTATTAAAAAGGGTTCTAGCCCTTTGAATTTCATATCGAATGACCCCTTTTTCAAGTTTCGACGACAAAGATTTCAGTAAAAATCTTATCTCTATGTGTATCTATGTGTATTATGTCTATGTGTGTCGTCTCTATGTGTGTGTCGTCTCTGTGTGTGTGTCGTCTCTGTGTGTGTGTTGTCTCTCTGTGTTTGTCGTCTCTGTTTGTGTGTCGTCTCTGTGTGTGTGTTGTCTCTGTGTGTGTGTCGTCTCTGTGTGTGTGACGTCTCTGTGAGTGTGTCATCTCTCTGTGTGTGTCGTCTCTGTGTGTGTGTTGTCTCTCTGTGTGTGTCGTCTCTGTTTGTGTGTCGTCTCTCTGGGTGTGTCGTCTCTGTGTTTGTCGTCCGTGTGTGTGTCTCGTCTCTGTGTGTTTGCCTTCTCTGTGTGTGTCTCGTCTCTGGCTTATGTTAGGTTAGGTTAGGTTAGGGGGGTTAGTTGCCCTCAAATCACTTTCGACTATTAAAAAGGGTACTAGCCCTTTGAATTTCAAATCGAATGAGCCCTTTTTCAAGTTTCTACGACAAAGATTTCAATAAAAACCTTATATGCCCCCAGGGCATAATTTATAATCCTTGCCCTGAGGGTCGTGGGGGAGTGTCCTCCTCAAAAATATGTTTTCTACATGGAAATCAACTACGCTGAACAAAGTGGCTATCTCAAAATTTTTATTGGATATGTTGGGGAAAAGATGGGTGTGGGGGGGGGGGGGGCTAGTCGCCCTCCAATCACTTTCGACTATTAAAAAGGGCACTAGCCCTTTGAATTTCAAATCGAATGAGTTTTTTTTGAAGTTTCTACGACAACGCCTTCTTTAAAAACCTTATATGCCCCCAGGGTATAACTTAAAACCCTTACTCTGAGGGCAGTGAGGGGAGTCTCCTCCTCAAAAATGTATTTTGTATGTGAAAATCAACTACGGTGAACAAAATAGCTATCTCAAAATTTTGATTGGATGTGTTTCGGGAAATGATGGGCGTGGGGGGGGGGGGGGGTTAGTTGCCCTCGAATCACTTTCGACTATTAAAAAGGGCATTAGCTCTTTGAATTTCCAATCGAATGAGTATTTTTTGAAGTTTCTCCGACAGCGCCTTCTATAAAAACCTTATATGCCCCAACGGCATAACTTAAAGCCCTTGCCCTGAGGGTTGTGGGGGAGTGTCCTCCTCAAAAATATATTTTCTATCTGGAAATCAACTACGCTGAACAAAATGGCTATCTCAAAAACTTGATTTGGATGTGTTTGGGTGAATGACAGGCGTGGGGGGGGGGGGCTAGTTGCCCTCCAATCACTTTCGATTATTAAACAGGGTACTAGTCCTTTGAATTTCCAATCGAATGAGCCTGTTTTGAAGTTTCTACGACAACACCTTCTATAAAAACCTTATATGCCCCCAGGGCATAACTTAAAACCCTTGCCCTGAGGGTTGTGGGGGAGTATCCTCCTCAAAAACATATTCTTTTTATCTGGAAATCAACTACGCTGAACAAAATGGGTATCTCAAAATTTTGATTGGATATTTTTTGGGGAAGGATGGGTGTGGGGGGGGGCTAGTTGCCCTCCAATCACTTTCGACTATTAAAAAGGGCACTAGCCCTTTGAATTTCCAATCGAATGTGCTTTTTTTGAAGTTTCTACGACAACGCCTTCTTTAAAAAACCTTATATACCCCCAGGGCATAAATTAATAAACCCTTGCCCTGAGGGCAGTGGGGGAGTCTCCTCCTCAAAAACATATTTTGTATCTGAAAATCAACTACGGTGAACAAAATGGCTATCTCAAAATTTTGATTGGATATGTTTCGGGAAATGATGGGCGTGGGGGAGGGGGGTCAGTTGCCCTCCAATCACTTTCGACTATTAAAATGGGCATTAGCTCTTTGAATTTCCAATCGAATGAGCATTTTTTGAAGTTTCTATGACAGCGCCTTCTATAAAAACCTTATATGCCCCAAGGGCATAACTTAAAGCCCTTGCCCTGAGGGTTGTGGAGGAGTGTCCTCTTCGAAAACATATTTTCTATCTGGAAATCAACTACGCTGAACAAAATGGCTATCTCAAAATTTTGATTGGATGCGTTTGGGTGAATGATGGGCGTGGGGGAGGGGGGGTTAGTTGCCCTCCAATCACTTTCAACTATTATTAAAAGGGTACTAGTCCTTTGAATTTCCTATTGAATTAGCCTGTTTTGAAGTTTCTACGACAACACCTTCTATAAAACCTTATATGCCCCCAGGGCATAACTTAAAACCCTTGCCCTGAGGGTTGGGGGGAGTGTCCTCCTCAAAAATATATTTTTTTATCTGGAAATCAACTACGCTGAACAAAATGGCCATCTCAAAATTTTGATTGTATGTGTTTGGGGGAATGATGAGCGTGGGGGGGGGCTAGTTGCCCTCCAATCACTTTCGACTATTAAAAGGGCAGTAGCCACTCCAATTTCCGATCGAATGAGCCCTTTTCGAAGTTTCTACGACAACTCCGAAGTGCCCGGGTATGGAGAGAAACAAAAAAAAAACACATTGTGCCCGCATCGTTCTTTTCTTAGGCAGCGCTAGCGCGCTGCCCATGATGTAGAGGTGCCTCTCTACGCTAGGTATAGATATTAAATTGAATTTGAGGCTAAGGTTTAAAGCTAATAAATAACATGTAGGCCTACGTCCCACCAACTTTATAAACCACTCATAATTTGTGTTTAAACACATCTCAGAAAAAATCCTAAATTTTATCGGTCGGGACTTGTAGCATTATGCCCGTGCCACATTATACTCACATATGTCGATAAAATCAGAATTACGCAAGACTACAGCACCAATTACGTTCACTGTTCTTAATTTCTCGAGTTGAACATTATTCAACTTTCAAGCATAAATTTCTTGACGGACCAATCAGAGTCAACGTTTAAAGCATACTTTTTGAAACTAGAAAAGATGGCAACTTAGAAGTGGTTTTTCTATCTGGGAGAGGAATTTGTCAAAAGTTGAAGACTTAGCATTAGTAGAGAACAGTTTGACACAAATCACTCTTGGAGCAAACTCTTTAAATTAATTTCTTGCAATTTTAATTTTTTCGCTTTTTAAATTCAAGTATGATGCTTAAATCAAGAAAATTCCCATGTCATTCATGATATTTGGCTTTCTTTATCGATAGATGTGACTATGATGTGGCACGGGCATTAGTGTTTCCAGGTTATATGAACTCCTGACGTTGAAATAAAATGTTTGTACTGGACTTGCACAATCTTTGAACTTGCACAGTATTTTTCTCAAGGAAAGATATTAAGCTTGTACAGTGTGATATATTCAGCTATTTGCGCTCACGTGTTTTTATTTCTACTTTTGTATGACGTAAAGCTTATAATGAAAGGTAAACAATTGAAAAAAAAAGCACTAGAACTTTTAATTTCCGTTCGAATGAGCCCTCATGCGACATTAGGACCACTGGGTTGATACATTCACCCCTGGCGAAAAAAAAAAAAAAAACAAATAAACACGCATCCGTGATCTTTCTTCTGGCAAAAAATACCAAAAGAATATTTTTCCAGATAGGAGCTTGAAACCTCTACAGTAAGGTTCTCAGATACGCTGAATTTCCTGGTTTGATTTTCATTAAGATTCTATGACTTTAAGGAGATGTTTCCCCTTTTTCAAAAATAAGGCAAATGTTCTCAGGCTCGTAACTTTTGATGTGTGACACTAAACATAATTAAACTTACATATTTGAAATCAGCATAAAGCGAAAATTCTTTTGATGTATCTATTGATATTAAATTTCGTTTTTTTTTTTAATTTCGGTTACTATTAAGACGAACCGCTCTTACTATACAGTTCGTTACCACGAACTGTCTGATTAATTATTATCAAAATTCTGTATATTCAAATAATGTTGCCAGATCAGCCAGATAGCCAGACTGTCTCTAGACAGCCACCATGTTTCAATAGCAATCCCTGTGGGAACATAGTCCTCTAATATTCTATAAAATATAGCCGCTAAGATACAACTATTCTCATCCTGTACAAAATCTACTTCTGAAATTCAAACCACATTCCTAGACATGGATATAGGAAAATTTGACTCAAAAACAGCTGTTATTAACATGCAACCCATTGTAACATCACTAAATAATGACGTGATGGAAAATGGTACAAACATTGGCGTAAACTTTCTGTTTATGTAATCAGAGGCAACGCTATAGCGTTGTCTATAGTAAAGGTCATACGGTTCCAATGTTTCATTATTTATTTATTATATTTTTCCCCAGAGGCACTTCATCTGGAAGGGGTCGTCGTATAACTTCAAAGAGGGCTCATTCGATTGGAGATTGAGAGTTCTAGTGCCCTTTTTAGGGGTCAAAAGTGATTGGAAGGCAACTAACCCCCCTTCCACGCCCACTATTTCCCGAAACATATCTAATCAAAATTTTGAGATAGCCATTTTGTTCTACGTAGTTGATTTCCAAATAGAAATTATGTTTTCAAGGAGGACACTTCTCCCACAGTCCTCACGGCACGGGTTGTGCACGCCCACCTTTTCTCGTAACACATCCAATCAAAATTTTGAGATAGGCATTTTGTTCAACGTAGTTAAAAATTCTAGAAATTAGGTCTTTGAGGATGACAGCCCCCCGCCCCCTCCATAGTCCTCAGGGCAAGGGTTGTAAGTTATGCCCTGTGGGCATATAAGGTTCTTATAGAAAGTTTTGTCGTAGAAACTTCAAAAGGGGCACATTCGATTGGAAATTTAAATGGTTAGTGCCCTTTTTAATAGTCGAAAGTGATTGAAATGCAACTAACACCCCTTCCATGCTCACCATTTCCCCAAACACATCCAATAAAAATTATGAGATAACCATTTTGTTTAGCGTAGTTGAAAGTTCTGGAAATTATATCTTTGAGCAGGACACTCCCCCCCCCCCCACAGTCTTCAGGGCAAGGGTTATAAGTTATGCCCTTTGGGCATATATGGTTCTTATAGAAGGAATGCTCGTATAAACTTCAGAGACGGCTCATTTGGTTGGAAATTAAAAATTCTAGTTGACTTTTTAAGCGTCAAAAGATGTCCGAAGGTAACCAGCCCCCAACCCTTTTTTTTCGCAAATACTTCCGATAAAAATTTTGAGATAGTCATTTTCTTAAAAATAGTTCAAAGATCATATAACAAAAACTCCGGTGTCGACACAACCCCCTAGGACCCGGGGGGCAGGTGTTTTAAGTTATGCCCTGGCTAATTTGATTGGCTAATTTGATTGGAAATTGAAATTTCGAGCTCATTTTTTAATAGTCAAAAGAGATCCGAGGGCAACTAGCCACCCCCTCCCCAAGCCTTCTTTTTCTAAACCCATCTGATGAAAATTTTGAGATGGACATTTTGTTAAAAATAGTTCAAACTTCGGATAAGAAAAGCTCCGGTGTCAATACAACCCCCCGGGCCCAGGGGAAGGCGTTCTAAGTTATTCCCTAAAGGCATGTATGGTTCTTATGAAAGGGATGCTTGTATACACTTCATAGAGGGCTTATTTGATTGAAAATTGAAAGTTCTAGTTCACTTTTTAAGAGTCAAGAGACTTAGGGGCAACTAGCCCCCCCCACACACTCTTTTTCCCAAGCCCATTCGATCAAAATTTTGAGATATCCCGTTTCCGTTGTCAACAAACTCCGTAGTCAACACACCCCAGGGCCCGCGGGTAGGCATTGTAAATGTCGTCCTGGGGGCGTATGTGGTTCTTATGAAAGGGATGCTCGTATAAACTTCAGATAGGACTCATTTGATTGGACATTGAAAGTTCTAGTTCACTTTTTAAGAGTCAAAAGATATCCGATGGCAACTGCCCTCCCCCCCGCATACACCCTTTTTCTCCAAGCACATTCGATTTAATTTTTAAAATATCCATTTCATTTAAAATAGTTCAAAGGTCAGATAAGTAAAACTCCTGTGTCGAAGCAACTCACAGGGCCCGGAGGCAGGCGTTATTAGTAATGCCCTGGGGGCATATATAATTCTTATGGAAGGGATGCTCGTATAAACTTCGGAGAGGGCTCATTTGATTGGAAATTGAAGTTCTTGTTCACTTTTGAGTCAAAAGAGGTTGGAGGGCAACTAGCCCCCCCCCTCCACGCCCTAAATGCATCAGATAAAAATTAGAGATAGACATTCGCTAAAAATGGTTCAAAGTTCAGATAACAAAAACTCCGGTGTCGACACAGCTCCCCAGGGCCCGGGGTAGGCGTTGTAAGTTATGCCCTGGGGGCATATATGGTCATTATGGCAGGGATGCTCGTATAAACTTCATAGAGGGCTCATCTGATTGGAAATTGAAAGTTGTAATTCACTTTTTAGGATTCAAAAGTGACCTGAGGGCAGCTAGCCTCCCCCCACACTCCATCTATTTTTTCTCAGAGGCACTTCATATAGAAGGGATCGTCGTTATAAACTTCAAAGGGGCTGATTCGATTGGAAATCGAGAATTCTAGTGCTCTTTTAAAGAGTCAAAGTGGTCGGAGGGCAACTGGTCCCCCAAACCCTTTTCCTCAAATACATCTGATAAAAAATTTGAGGTAGCCATTTTGTTAAGATTAATTCAATGCTCATATAACAAAAACTCCTTTACGTATGGGCCGTTAAAAATAGTTCAAAGGTGAGATAAAAAAATTCCTGTGTCGACGCCCCCCCCCCCCCCCCCCCCACTGCCAGGGACAGTCGTTGTAAGTATTGCTCTGGGGGCATATATGGTTCTTATGGAAGGTATGCTCGTATAAACTTCGGAGAGGGCTCGTTTGATTGGATATTGAAAGTTCTAGTTCACTTTTAAAGAGTCAAAAGATATCGGAGGGCAACTAGCCCTCCCCCACTCCCCCTTAGTGCCCTTTTTTCCCCAAACCCATCTGATAAGAACTTTGAGATATCCATTTTTTTTTAATAGTTCAAAGATCATATAATGAAAACTCCGGGGTCGATACAACCCCCCAGGGCTAGGAGGCAGGTGTTGTAAGTAATGGTCTGGGGACACTTTTTTGAGGGGGCTCAACCCTTCGGTGATAGGAGCATATCGGGTTTTATATGGTAATTTCATGGCCCGTATTTATATTCCTGGTATGAGTGATATTTATGTTGTCTTACCGGTTTATAAGGGAGTGAGACAGGGATCTAATATTTCACCTGATTTTTTTCAATAATGCAATAATAGAGCCACAATCGTAAATTGAATGTTCACGCATAGTTCGCAGTTTGAATCTAAGCCTAGTTTGTTATGCTGATGATGTGTTTATGCCTTGTCAGACTATTGCGTGCCTCGAGGAAAATTTTAAAATGTTAAATAATGAGTACCGAAAAATTGGTCTTACTTTCAATGCAGCTAAGTCTGAGATTGTTCTTTTTAATTGGAATGATTCGACTGATGTATCTATTAGACTTGGTGATATTACGGTTAAGCCAGTGTCTTCGTTAACTTATTTAGGCCTTCCTGTCGTGACTTCCGTGCGAGCTACCCGCTCGCTCTTAGTTAGCCACCTGCAAAAGCGTATTTCGGCGTCAATGATATAATGAAGTATTTTAGGATTATTCATACTCCTAAAAGCTCTTCACTTTACCCACCCCCCCTCCCCTCCCCGTAACTCAAATAAAATTCTCAAATTTAGAAACCCTTATTTTCCACAGGGGGGGGGGGGTGGTATTTTCCGCGGGGGTATTTTCCGCGGGGGTATTTTCCGCGGGGGTTACTTTCCGTGCGGGGGGGGGGGGGGGGGGGCATTTTCTGGGGGGTTAAAAACCCCCCGTTCACTATATTCATTTATGTTATTTTACTGTGTTCATGGCTGTATATTTGAATTTATTATACACTTATTTGTCTATCTATCTAATATGCAGAATAATTGTACCAAACGCATTTTGCATGCAGACCCGCTATGCTTACCCCCTATGCAGACTTTCTGGAATGATATATAAGGAATGACATGTGGAATGATAATAAGGAGGAATCATACTCCTAAAAGCTCTTCACTTTACCCCCCCCCCCCCATTGGTCAAATATGGAGCTCAAATTATATAGTTATCTGTAGCTGCCTGCTAGACGAAGAAGGTTCATAATACAAAACGAAATAGAACGAGCAAATACAGACCCGTAAATCATGCACCCGTAAATAGTGGTATGGAAAAGCTCCATAGTTTCCGCTCTTGTACTTTGCGCTGGAGATTATTTCGTAGGATGGGGAAACACTCGAAAAAATCATGGTACTTGTTAATTATTTGGAACACACTCAAGAATTTTGATCTGCAAGATCTGACAAAAACCGGTTTAGCTATCTGTATTTGGAAACAATTAGCTTGGGCTCAGTGGAAAACTACCTTGTAGGTATTTTTAGTTAAATATTTGATATATAGATTTGGTATTTTGGTTATAATCGGTTGGGTGTTTAATATAATGCATTCTGGGTGGTCTGGTTTCCATAATTCTTTGTTCTAGTTTCCGTAATTTTGTTTATAAAGTATTATATTTTCGTCGTATTTTGGTATATTTCATTAAGGTAGACCGTATTTCACTTCTTGGGTGTGTTCCGAATAATTAGAAAGTACCAAAATTATTAAATTATGTTGAAAAATAGAATTATAATAAAAATGGCCTGTCTAAAATGAACCCCATGTCCCTCCAGGAGAGGAGGGGGGGGGGGGGTCACGAAAAGGGTCCGTAACCAGGTCGATAGTTCCATAAAATCAAAACTTTTTTTCGTAGGAATGGAATATCATTTCATTGCGTTATTTCAACCCAGTTGGGGCGCATCACAGTGGGAGAATGGGTGAAGATCCTACAAAAGCGTTTACGAATATTATGCCCTATATTGGATCCGTAGCAATTGGTCGAAAGCCACATTTAACAGTATTTGGCGATGATTACAATACACCAGATGGAACAGGTTTGTTGACGTGTTTCTTCGTACCCGATTTTTGAGTCTAGTTTTGTTGCAGTCATTACATCCAATTCCTTAACTTCTTGACCAAGTGAACTCTTTTTTGCTTTGTAAAGAATCTATCAAGGAGTCGCTCTCGCAGACATCAAGCATACCAGTTGGCACGTGCCAAGCGTGGTGGAACTGTGCTAAAAGTTGTTTTTTTTTTTTTTTTTTTTTGGGGGGGGGGGGGTAACAAGTGTTTTTGGGGCAGTGCAAAGCGTGGCGATACTATTTAGCTCACGTGTTGTTCTGAGATGTTGGATGTTCACCAGGTAGCGGGAAGTCAGCGCACTTCGCAATTTATGCCTGTTGGTTTTAGTAGACACGGCGGGATTGAGACCTTGTGGCGCCTCTAGGGTAATGAAATATAGAGTACTTTCCCGGTGTTAATTTAACATAATATGTTTTTTCTTCAAATTCAATTTGAATTAACTGCGAGCCGGAAGCGGTTTATTAACTAATGCCTTAATAGGAAATATAGTGATTACTGAAATAGGAGTTATTTTAATGAGTAGCAAATGAAATATGAAAAATGTGAATGTTAATGTCTTAATACTATTAATTTTGGTCACTTGCCTCCCTCTTTCCTAATTTAACGATGATTATGCAGAAGTTAAGATAATAAAGATGTTATTTAACCATATACAAAAATATTTAATATACAATTCCTTTTTATTAATTTTTGATTTTTCACATTATTAATCATATTATTAATATGATTTTTAGGCTTCCTATTATTGCAGATACCCCCCCCCCCTCTTTCTCTACACCCCATTTGGCCATGTCAATAGCATAATAAAATGTAGACAAACATGATTACTCTTACTTCCTGCCCTTTTCAAGTAACCCCCGCTTCCCACAGAAAGTGAATCTTGACTCTGGTACCATGCCTGTACAAATATTTCTTGTATTTTGGTCATTTTCTGTAATAAATAACTAAATCGCTCTTTTTATATTTTATTTTCATTGCTATTATCAAAATAGATTTTGTGTTCATTGTAGAATTTTCGGCTACAGCCTCGAAGAAAACTTATTGAGATGTGTTGCCCCTTAGATTAAAATTGAATAAAACCTTTTTATCAGGTGTTTTTAGATAAGTCGGTGTTTTGTATTCCGAAAAGTATTTTATTTCGGTGTTTTAATTTTGTATACAATAATCAGCTGTTTTGTATCGTCTGAAAATTGTTAAAATGACACTAGAAATGTGTGTTTATTTAGTTCAACGTCCTTGCTGACGTCATTTCCTGATAATTATATTATTTCTTTGAACAGGTGTTCGTGATTATATCCATGTAATGGATTTAGCAAGTGGGCATGTCGCTGCTATGGCTAAGTTGGCTGCGAGCCATCTTAAAATTAAGGTAATATTTACTTTGTTACAGGGCTATATTTTGTTTGCATATTCTTTTTTAAATCAAAGTTGTTTTTAAGAAATCAATTCTCGAGTAAATTGATTTTTTCTACTCCATTTTATTTATTTATTTTTGTGGCAAACCGCTTGATTTATGCTTAACTATGACTTTTCGCAATGTTTATCTATGCAATACAGATGAGTTAAAACTTTCAGTCATTTAATATTAATATTACTTAAAAGCAAGGGCGTATTCAGGATCTTTCCCTGGGAGGGGGTCAGGGGCGGATCCTTGATTTTGTTTGAAAGGAGGGGGGAAGGGGCAAAATAGGTTGATCCGAAAAGTTTTTAGGGGGGGGGGAAATAGGTTGATCCGATAAACTTGCGTTAGGAGCAAGTTTAATTAACGCAAACTTGAGTTAATTAAGTAAATTACACTACTTTAGACTACGCTAAGGTAGTCTACATTTTTACGAGTCAGACGGTAATTTTTTAGGTAAAGGAAGTTGCCATATAATAGAATATTTTCCGAAGTTTTGAGAGAATGAGAACAAATTAGACGAAGGAAAGAACATGAATAATGGATAATATTAAACTAATTTAAATGAATAATGGAACAGAGGTGCTTTTAGGGGGGCAGAGGGGGCACTTGCCGCGGGTGCTATTATTTTAGGGGCGTAAAATTTCAAATAAATAATCTAACGGTTATGATCATTTTTTTAATTTTTGGAACTCTATTTTTATTAAAATAAAGTATATAGTACAGTTAATAATTAAAATAATTAATAAATTATTAATTAATTAATTAAATAAAAAATAATTAAATAATGATAGTTAAGATAGCTAAATTAAAATTAATAATAATTTAAATAGCAAATTCAAAAAAATATTAAAATTGATGATTAATTAAAAAATTGAAAATGATTTTGTTAAAATTCGGTCTCACAATTTTTGGGAGACAGGGAGGGGGGGGGGGGTAATCAAGATTTTGCCCCGGGGGTAAGAGAGAACCGCCACTGTAATGGAATCATGTCCGTGCAACAAAAGAATAAATGAACACAATGTGTTATGTGTTTTTTTTTTTAGTGATTGTTTCATGCTGAACCGATTGATTAAGTATGGTTTATTTTTCTTTAAAAGAGGACAAATGTAACATTTTCTGGAATCATGGATTTGCATCTTTTACAAATTTTATGTTCTACATTTTTTTTTTTTTATTTTACACCTTTCTTCTTTTACAATGTTTTTTGTCAATTCATTTGCCTTTTTTCCTTTCATCTTTATTTTCATAATCTCTGAAAAAATAATTTTTAAACTGTTTATATCTGATTGATTCCGCGAAAAAAAAAAGAGATTAAACAATTTTCTGTGTTATCATATAAAATTAAAAATTCTTCAATGTTATTTCTCTCCTTACCGCTTGGATGAAGTCAAATGCAAGACATGTAAATAGTGAAATAGGCCTACCCGTATAAATAAAAATAATTCGAAAACACCCTAATTTAATGAATTATTATGAGATTTTCCCCCCTTCTTCTCCTACCCATTCGCAGTGGTGCCAATTTGCGAAAATGTAGGGAGAGGATGTATTTTTCAAAATCTAAGAGTTAGGGGGGTGTTATTCTCTTTCGATTTTCTTCCTATTAAAAGGCCTAAAAAGGTATGCCTTGATATCTAAGAGAGGAGGGGGCCATAAAATTTTAAGGGGGGGGATTTTGTGTCCAAATGTTTCTTTTTTCCAAGATTATACTATAAGGTGAATTGTCGGGTGTTATTTAAGAATTTTTAATCATCTCCCCGAAAGCTACTCGGAAAAAAATGTTCAAGAAAGTTCAAGGAAAAAAAAAGTTCAAGTTCGGAAAAAAAAGTTCAAGAAAAAAATGTCTGGTATTATTCACTGTTTATTAATCGCCAAGTTCATTCTGGAAAGTTCGGAAAAAAAAGTTCAAGAAAAAAATGTCTGGTATTATTCACTGTTTATTAATCGCCAAGTTCATTTCTTAAGAGGATTCGATACTTTTAACATCATTTTGTGACCTTCAACGTCGGCTAACTGTCTCAAAGGCAAAGGCCCATAAGTGAATTCTCCCAGGGGACTACTTATCATTTAATTCTATTGAGAATTTCTCATTTAATTATGAAATTTGATTGAAAAGACAAAGGAATTCTGTCGGCAAAATTTTCGATCAAAGCGGGTTGCACCGCAGAAAATTCGAAGAGCTGTCAAGTTGATCAAATCAGATTTCTTTTTAGGTGATTTTGGGCAGTCTTTTTAGGTGATTTTGGGCAGTCTTTTTAGGTGATTTTGGGCAGTCTTTTAGCAGGTATACTAGAATGTTTTTAGGGATAAACCTTTTCTAAAGTTTAAAAAGAATATTCTGCCCGTTCGATCGAAAAAACGTATTTACACTTTCTAATTATAGAGGTTTCTCTAAAACTAAACATATCTCATTTGGGCACAAAACAAGAGAAGTTAGAAGGTTTTTTAAGATTTCAGGGAAAGTAGATGTCTGGTTTTAGTTTTCTGTGGGTTGTTCAGATCGCTTATCCAAGCTCTACAAGCTATGGCAAGACCGCCCAATCAAATATAAGTAGTTTGGCCCACACATAGTTTGGCTAAAAATGTTTATAATACACGAGATAGGCTGATTCTTTATGGTGTCGAATCCCTATAGAGGGATCCTATAGAGATCCCTCTATCCTTTCTCTATTCCTCTATAGATCCCTCTATCCTCTCTCTGTTCAGGGATAGAGAAAGGATGTAATGATTGAGGTGAATTTGTTTAATTACAGGCCTACAACCTTGGCACTGGTCGCGGTGTCACAGTTCTAGAGTTGGTAAGAACCTTTGAAAAGGTTACAAAAACTAAAGTTCCTGTACAGATGTTGCCAAGGCGAGAAGGAGATATCGAGTCTATGTTTGCTGATGCAACGCTGGCTTGTGAAGAACTGGGATGGACTGCTGAAAGATCCCTGGAAACTATGTGTAAGATTTTGACTATTTGCTTTTGCAAAATGAGGTGGGACAAATATAAAACCAAAAATAAAGGAAACTGTTTTATTGGTCAGCTGATCACATTTTACCCTTAAAAGCATTAGAACAATTAATTTCGAATTGAATAAGTCCCTTGCGGAGGTTCTACTGTCACTTTTTTTCTTATGAAAGCACTATGGATCCTCATAGCCTCTTGATTTAGTTCAACAATGCCCTCTGCATTTCCTGAAAGTTTAGGTAAAAGATTGTAACAATAGAAAATTTTTTAAATTTGAATTAAATTTTAAATTCAAGTTTTTAAAAAGCGAATTAGCAGCTGGAACGATTGAATATTAAATTTGTATTAAATTTTGTATTTACTTTTTGTGAACACAGTTAACTACACTTCTACATAATCATCATCAAATAGGGAAAAACGAAGACTAACAAAGATGGCACTAATCGAGGTTAGTTTTCACTACCTTCGTGGATCACTTGACTCTAACAGAATTGCTTCATGGCTCTAGCATGGATTGTCTTATGGATTCCAGAAATACCTTAATGGCTTGACTTTCCGAGCCAAGCTGATTTTTCCAAACCTGCTAAAATCGGTGTTGCAGTTTTCCCCTGAGCAGGAATATCGATATTTTAACTAGCCTGCTTCACCTTTCATAATCTGAGAACTTCTCTGAAGAACCCAGCTTTTTTAATGAAATGTATTATTTTCTTTAATAGTGACACAGTCTTTCAGTGTACAAAAAAACGGTCGCGGAAAACCGGCGTAATATAAAAACTTTGGAATATTTGAATATTTCAGATGTAATATCTGACCAGAGATGATTTCTCTGAGATCTGATAGCCTTTTTTTAATTTGCAATATTTTCTTCAAAAATAAAGCGGTTTAAATGAATTTAAAAGCATGACAGAAAACGTCTTAGACTTATTTTCGACTTTGAAGGAAAGTCAATCTTAATGTTTTCAAGGAAGTCTTGTTTTACAGCCTTGTAGACTGAGCTACGTGGAGGCAGTTTAGTCTACCTCAGTCTACCAGGAGGTAGACTGAGTATTTCTAAGCTCACCATGACGTGGAGTGGGAGTGAAGAACTTTAAATTGAACCTAAGATCGAAAGGAAAATATTTAAAAGTGTTGAATACGAAAGTCCATTTCAAGCTACTTATAACTGAAATTGTATTTCTGTTAAGTATCTATTTATATTATTAATTGCATTACGTATAGTATTCATTTTATTATTATCATTTGTATTATTTTCGTATATTTCATTTAAATATATAAGATTATATAATTCTCCTTGTGAAAGCAAGAATGTCGTAACTGACACCCCTAGTCAAAATTGAGTTACGAACCCTACCATAGTTATTTTTTGCAAGCTTTCTAATGGTGTAGTTCGTTTTGTTGTACGATGCCTCCCGGCTGCTTAAATAAAAAATTCAACTTTATCTTAAGTGCATGTTTTTCACTTTTGTGAAAGCAGAAATTGTCGTGACTGACCGGAGGATTAACCTCTGGTCAGTTACGACATCAAATGTACAAAGTGCTGGATTTTCAGCAGGCCTCCAAGATCTATAAATACGCTAATGTTCCATTTTCCTAAGTTAAACAACTTCAGGTTAAACAAGGCTACTCGAAAAGAGTCGGTTACAAACTATCGTTTTAGGAAGAATCAGTCTATGAAATAAACATTGCTGTGGAGGGTAAACTTAAGGCAAGGAAAGGACACTTCTTCACAAAAGTGGTTGAGTTTCTTGTTGTCCCAAAGCTGTTGGATTTCAAACCTGTTATTCCTATTGAAAAATCAAAGATGTGCAATCAGCCTACAGGTTTATGTCTCCTCTAAATGTGGAGTACGACAAGTGTGTTTTTGCAAGCTTGAATCAAGACAACAACCACCCACCCACTGCAGTACAAAGAGCATTCCCAGAAGAAGCTGCAACCCCTCTCCCCCCATCAAATAACCCCCTCCCCGCTCGACCCACCCCCCGCACTCCCAATCCCAACCCACCCCACCACGACCCGCCGCCCCCCCCACCCACCCGCACCCCACCCCACACACCCATCCCCCACCCAACCCCCCACCACCCCCATCCTATCCTACCAGCACCGCACCCCCCACCTTCCTTCCCCTTGTCCACAACCCACCCATATAAAAAATATAAGAAAGGGGAAAGGCAGTCAGTAAAGACCCAATAAGTTACCTCGCTTTTTTTTATCATGTAGTCAAAATTTGGGAAGTTGTATTATAATCACTTTGTATTAAATTCATTAAAACGGCCAAAGTAGTACAAAAGGTAGAAACGCCACTTCTGAGCTTTAAGATAAGCCTTGGCTATTCCTGAGAAAATATTGATGGAAAATTGTCGTAGCAAAATGGAAAAGGAACCCAAGCGCTGTCTGCACTTTTGTCGTAACTACTTTAGCAGCAAAAAAGGGGGCTAAAATGTATCCGTTTTTGTTCGAACTTTTGACCTAGTAAATTTCATCCAACAGGACCAAATTTCTAGCAAGCGAATTTTTTCATTCGTTTTTCTATCTACCATACGTTCAGATCCACAAAAAATGATTTTTTCAATTGCGTTTTTCTCGGAATTTTAAAAAGTGCGGTTACGACATTCTTGCTTTCACAAGGCGAATTGTAATTTTGGCATTAAGCCACAATTGTATTTTTAAGTTGATACCATTTTGCTAACCCTTTTTCTTAATCCCTCATTCTTCAGTAGTTTATCCAAAAAATTTGTGTTCAGAAGTTACATCATATAAAATTAAGCAAGCACCCCTTTTGGGCTGACACACTGAACTGGCACCATTTTGCCACTGTGCGTTATTCATTTTTTAAGCAGTGGGGTATTTTTATTTTCCATGCGTTCAGCCTCAAAATTTTTTTTCTCTTGAAACAAAAAATGCTTATGATCTGGCTTCTCTGAAGGCTAGTTGAGAAGTTAATGAATTGTATTTAGTGAATAATCAATACACAGTATGATAATTACGTTGTTTTATAGATTAGCTGAAGGATGAAAGCCGTCATTGCATGCCTGAAAACAGAAGAAGGCCCCCTCCCCTTGTGAATTATGTCCTAAAATATGCTTTTTTTCATGTCTTGGCACCCTTAAGGGTCTGATCCAGGAAGGCCACCTCATCTTTCTAAATATATTTTTGCTTCCTAAGAGGGGCCATTGCCTCCCTCCTGGCATCCATGGTTAGATTTGTTGGTACTCTTTTACTAAACGGACTCTTTTATATAGTGCTAGTTTGGTAAGTGGTAATGAAATAAAATAAAATAGGATGAATATATAATAGTTTAGAAACAAATTTGGGCTATATATTTGCACATTAGAGGTGGGGGGGGGGGGCAAAGCATACCATATATTATATATATAGATGTATATTACCATATATATAAAATACATAACCTAACCTAACCTAGGTACCTCCCCCCCCCTAAGCCCCAAAAAAACAACAATTTAAATACAGTTCTTGCCTTTGTTTTCCCAGAAGGCAGCGTAAACCTGTTTTTCATCACGCTTCTCGGTCTATTTCGTGACTGGTATGCATTGCCTTATATAAAAGAGTACCGATTTGTTATTTTGTTTATTTATTGATTGTAATACTTTTTTTTTTTATAGGTGAGGACTACTGGAGATGGCAGATTGCCAACCCGAATGGATACCGCGAGACGGACGCGGCTGACGTTGCTGCTAAATTAGCCGCCATCAAAGAATCCCACGGAGAGTGCAGTTGTCAATCAACGTTAATGGTGTTCACTAGTCTCGTTTTGTGCTGCCAAATATATAAGAAAGTTTGCTTTTTTTACAAATTGTGCTACACTCACAGGAGAAGCTTGGTTTTCAAGCATTTTACATTTTGTTTCTTATAAATTAATTGATTCTCTGAAAGTTGTAATTGCAAGATAATATTTTTAGATTTGAATGTTTTGCCAAAAATGAGGTTTTGTCGACCTTCAATTTCTAAGCAGGAGCTTAGGGTGGAGAAAAACAATTTAATACCCTGAGATCGAGAGGGGGGGGGGGGATGGTGGTGGTTGCAATTTTTAAGAAATTAACTAAATGTTCTGTGTGTTTTCAATATTCACGGATGCTTTTTTGAATAAAAATAACATGTTTGTGACTTTTGTACTTTATATGTAGCTGCGTTTTGTATATATTCTGTATTAAGCTATTCTTTTCTTTTTGAATATTACTTGTTTTAGTCATATATTTAAATTCAAGCTTAGAAGTAAGTCACAAGAAAAAAAGGGGTTTTCACGTATGGTCATTTTGAAATTTCCGAAAAAACATCTCGTTCGTTTTAAGTGACTTCGTAAAAAAAAAAGTGAAACACAAGTCTTTAGTGAAGCTTAAGTCTTTCTTTTTTTTTCTCGAATTTTCCTTTTTCTGGTTCACTGCTCCAGTGAGGGAAGAGAATAAGAAAAAAAATATTCCTGTTTCTAAAAAGACCATCTGGGAAACTCCTAAATTTTCTTTTGATACTGAAAATATAGAGAAACAAATACCCATCTCCTCTTGGAATATAAGCGGTGAAAAAAGTCATTGTTGCTGTCCCCTAAAGGTCGAATCTGACATTTTTTTTTTTTTTTTTTTTTTTACTTAATTCCAAAAATCATTTTATAAGCTGTTCTCAAAGGGATTATCAGCAGGGTAACCTAGATCAAGACAACCAATATGCGATCAAATACACATTGTCCAGCTGATCACCCTTTTAAGAGCAGCTCAGCGGGGGCGGGGTGTTCTGGGCAATTATTTCAAAAGTTCTAAAATACCAGATACGGTTTTTGCAATTAGTATATATATGCTACGGTGAAAAATCAGAATCTTTTAAATGTTTATATGCACCAGCGAATGTCCGAAATTTCTTATTCTCTGCTTGGATTCAGTCAGCTTTGTCAGTCTTATGCAAAGGTTTGGTGGTAAACTTTAAAGTTAGTTTAAAGTTAGGTTACAAACATCAGAAATGGGCTAAAAACCTAACCTAACCTGTCAATATCAAACCTTGCATAAAACTGACAAAGCTGACTAAATGCAAGGAGATAAAAAATTAATTTCTGATATTCACCGGTGAATGTCGATATCCTACAATTTCGGTCTTTTACAGTAACATAAATACGTATATATTTGTATTTTGTTATTTTCGTAATTACTACAAATATAATTGTATGAATATAATTACTAAAAAATATAATATATATACAAATATAATATATTTGTATATAAATAGGTAACATATATTTGTTGTTTCGTCATTAGGTTGAATAAGCACAAATTAATAGTTTTGTCTCAATGAGTGAGTGCACTTAAATCTCTAACATAAAATAATTTATGTAGAATAAGTAAAAAAAAATAGAATAAGTAGAATAAAAGTAAAAATAAAGTAAAAAGTAATAATGCTCCTGGTAGTATCATTCCTTATGATGAAATTTTTTAATGATGATAATGATAATATGCTGTATCTGCTCCTTTTTCAGTTGCAATAATTGTGTATAAACCCTTCTGTTTAGGGACATCGTTATAATTTGAATACTTTTAGCAAAATTTTTTAAATTTTTGTTACAACGGAGTGGAAACGAGTATGAAACTAAGCTTCAGATAACGTTTTTCCTGACCATAATTATTATAATAATTTAAAAACAAAGTTTTTCCAATTTCCTGGAAAAATTTATTTGTTGGAGTTTTTCATTTTCAGATAATATACGATTTTGACCTTTCAGGGCCCAATTGGATCAAGGCCATAAAACCATTCATTATGGTTTTTATTTTAAATCGTTTCATCGTATTTTTTAAACACATTTTTTTTTCTTGAAAACCCTTTGTTTCAAATTCATTAGATTTTTTCTAGATCTTAGATTTTTTTTTGTATTTTCTTATCTGCCTGGGTATGTAGGACATAAAATCTTTTGGTATTAGTTCTTATTTTTGGGAATGTTGTTTCGAGCATATAAAGCTAGAAGTAAGTAAAACCCTTTGACGTTGTGTGAATGTTTAAATAAAAGGGAGCATAATCATTAAAAGAATTAAAAAATTAATTCATTTAATGTATATATATATATATATATATATATATATATATATATATATATATATATATATATATATATATATATACATATATATATATATATATATATATATATATATATATATATATATATATATATATATCTATATATATATATATATATATATATATATATATATATATATATATATATATATATATATATATATATATATATATATATATATATATATATATATATATATATATATTCGGTTTTCCGATTCTTCTGGAAAACCGAGTTTTTCGTATGGAAATTTTTGATGAGTTCTTTTAATTTAAGTCGGTATTAAATTTTTGTTTTTTAGTCAGGTTGGGCTTATGCTGGGTGGGAATGGTTTAATGTATTATTAGTCTTGTTTCGCTACTTTTGTTACATGATTGTTTTTTTTTTTAGTTTATTTGTTCTGTTTTACTTTGTGTGCTAAAATGAATATACACTTGAGTTGGATGAGCTTTTTGAATAAAGAATCTTCGTTTTCAAATGAAGAAAATTAATTTCGAAATGAGCACATATGTGAGTAGGGACTTAGTGATGCACATATGTGAGTCTTAGTGATGTAGTAAATCTAAATAGACTGCAGTTCTGTTGTAATCAGAGCCTCTATTTTTTGTCTATTTTTTATTTTTTGAATACTCTATTTTTACTCTTTTTTACTCTATTTTGTTTTTACTCTATTTTTTTAGTAAATCTAAATAGACTGCAGTTCTGAATCATGATCACACTGCTGCGCAAGCTTTCTAATTGGTAGAGACACGATGGTCTTTTTTTTTGTTCAGTGTAACTGTACCTCAAAATGAATATAACCTCCATAATTTGACATCTCTGGTGGTATACAAGCAAAGTAATCATTTTTTTTTTGAATAACCTTGTCGTTTTCAAGGATTGAGCCTTTATCTTTTTTTCACATTTGGGAACTGAGTGTTTTCACCTCGCTTGGTATCCGAGGCCTCTGATATTTGAAGTTAAGTAGCTCAATCATGCTGAGTGGCATATAGCTACCTGCTCAGTAAAAAAAAAAACAGCCAATGAATATCAAACTTGGCCAGGTTTCAAAGTTTTTTTCTGCTTAGCCCTACCCTCCCCCTTCTTCCCTAAAAACTTCGACAAACTTTAAAAGGCTTCGAGATTTGAAGTCAAGTACCTCAACCATGCTGAGTGGCATGTAGCTATCTCCTCAGTAAAAAAGGAGCCAATGGATTTCGGACTTGGCCAGGTTTCAAAGTTTTTTCTGCTCAGCCCTACCCCCTTCCTCCCCAAAAAACATAAAAAAAAACAACCGGATTAGATATTGAAAACAAGGAAGTTTGGATAAGTTCATAAGTTTATTAATCCACATTCACAAATAAACAAATTAAACAACACTTTCGCGCTGGAGAAAACCTATGAAGGTTTGCGATCGCGCAAAAGTCCATGTAACTACTTACCTATTAACTCAGTTATTTAATTAAAACTATTATAAATAAACCAAAAATAGATAAAGTATAACCTATATATATATGAAAAAAAAGATAAATAAACAAATAACTGAATTAAAAATAATAATGGATAAATAAAATATAAAAGAAAAATAATAACAAATCCATTCCCCATCACTCTTCAATACTCAACTCCCCCCCCCCTGCCCTTCCAACCTTACCTTCCCAGCCCACCCTTACCTCTCCAGCTCCTCTTCCTCCCCAACCCAACCTACCAGCCATAATAAAATTAAACAAATTCCCCCCAATAAAAAATCTTTTAAATTCTGTTTAAATTGAGGTACGTGTTCCGCCGCTCTAATGCTCAATGGTAGTTCATTCCATACTGATGGACCCAGGTGTTTCATTGAAAATGAAGACCTCGTACCACGACGTAAATCAACAACTATATTATCACTTTGCCTAGTTCCATAATTGTGCAGGTCACTTAATTTGGTAAAAATTCTTAAAAACATCAGGGGTTAAACCACTCTTACGCTGAAACACAAATACTGCAGCCTGGTAGTCTCTTATCTGACCTACATTAAGGAGCTTCAGGGACCTAAAACAAGCACATGTGTCATGTGCATCCTGGACATGCCTACCGATTGTTCTAACAGCTTTATTTTGTAGAACTTGCACTCTTCTATAGTTGCATAAGAAGTTACTGCTCCATAGGAGGCACCGTAGGAGATATATGGATAAACCAACGAAGAAAATATAGTTAAAAGTATTCTTTGAGGGAGAAAGTGCTGTAGACGTCGAAGCATTCCTACCCCACTGGCAATTTTTGATGAAATTGCGTCACTGTGACACTTCTATGCCAGATGGCAATCAAGATAAAAACCAAGGTAGCGGAGATGATCAACTTGCTGAACTAGATTACCACATAAAGTTACCTGGCCAGACACATCCAGTGGTGTACCAACTCTACAAAACGTCATTAAAAGTGTTTTGCGAACATTTACACACAATAGACTTAATGAAGTGCAAATCTCCAGCCAAAGTCCATATACTATGGACTTGTGTTTATTGTCAGGCCGCAGTGCCCAATTAAAGTAAATGTAATCTAAAATTTTATGCAAAATTAAAACAACTATTTATAAATTTGTTGTGAGGTATTTTTTGTAGTATTGGGGGGGTTGTAGTTGTAGATGCCTTTATTCTCCCTTTATAGGGGAGATAAACTCTGGCCTTAAGGTAATTAAACTTTGGTAGCGTGCCTTAGGCTGTAACCGAACTAATGAGGTGTACTGACTGGGTATGTTCGAGAGGCTAAAAATAGATCGTAGAGAGGTTGTCTAAAATACAATACTTTTATTCATTTAACATATGATATAATCGGATATATTCTGTCTACTGGGACTGGCTGTCCCAAGTAGACCACAAGTCTCAAAAAAACAACAATAATATATAAATAGATACTTAGACACTTACAATGATAAGACAAAGTTCCAAAGTATTTCTAAAACAACGGACCAGAGGTCAGTCCGGCATAAAGTTAGTATAAGATTTTCCCTTCCGATAAAATGTATCTTTTATACATTTTTATCAACCACACCTTCCCACGTAATCGCTAGGAAGTGGTAATTTCTCAATTTCCCGTTAAACAAAACTTAGCAGGATATGTTCCTTATCTTAATAAAAAGTGGTATTTCAAAACTTCATATTTGCGTCTGATATATTTTTACTAAATTAATAATTAACTAAATTAGAAAGCTTTACCACAATACTCCCCATTTAAAGAAGAATTGTCCCAATTCTCAACATTTTACTTTCAAAACAACTTAATTTCGTTTACAGCTATTTTGCTGCCATCTTTGGGTCATTATGTGCATCTACCCTCAATGGGTTTCCTTAGGGCTATGTTTCTGGTCCATTATTGGCCATGTTCTTTTTTTTTTTTTTTTTTGTCGAAGGATTTCAATTTGAAATTCATCCTTGTTTCTCTTTTTCTCTGTCTCTAGGACTGACAATTACTCTTTTACCCTCTTCATATGCATCTTCTGTTTTACTTGACTCCAAGCGGCTTATACATAATATTAGTGGTTTTGCTTAAATTAGATTTATATTAGAAAAGTTTTATGAATTTTTTTAGTTTAAATTTAATTCCCATTAATAATTTAATTTATCTGTGTGATGTGGTTGATATACCGTCTATTTTTTTTTTAGAAATGTCTTGGGTAAATTACATATAACATTATTGATTTTTAAATTTTCACATATATTTTTTTTTTTTCAGCACAAAGCATTTTCACATATTTCAATAACATAAGCCATTTGGCTATGTAGGACATTTTCTAGGCCTAAATTAAGTTCTGTGTTTATCTCACTTTCTGACGAACTTGTAGTAAAGTCTGTATTACTGCTATAGTTTCCAAAATTTCAGTTGATTGAGTATGTGATGATAGTATCAGGATATATTTGAAGTGTCTTCAAAATTTGTTACTTCCCAAAAATGTGTCAATATATGATTGAAGGAAAAATGGATCCGAAAGATGCTACGAAAAATTTGATTTCCAAAAAAAATAGCTAATGCTGTATCTAAAATAAATATCCACATTAGTATACATATAAAGCATATATTTTTACATATATAGTAGAATGAAACACTCAATTTTCGTATATATCAATGCATTCGAAAGTTAATTACTTTAATTACTTTCTCCACTTTTTTTAATCACTTCAAAAATAATCGAAACACGCTTAAATCGAAACATTATGTTCCTTGCTGGATTATTCTTTCAAACTTAATACTAAACAGATTATTTTACAATAAAAAAAATTATTAATACTTTGGCTCGAGGTCAAACATTTACATATAACATTACATCACTAGTTAAAATTTAAAGTAAATTAAAACAGTGTATATATAAATAAGCTTTGTGTAATAACTTACACAAGTATTTAAGTCGCAAAACTAGATATGTTATTATACTATTGGTTAAAACTTAAAGCATTTTTAAAACAAAACACGGTGTAGACTAGTATTTATAACAGTAGATATTTTCTCAATTACATTTTTTTTACAACTATATAACTTCTCTTATACGGCTATATACATTCCGTCTTAAAACTTTGGCTCTATCTCGAACCCACTTGTGTTATTAACTGTCATTATTTTATAAGCCTGTTTGTCTATTCAGACTCTTAAGCTTTTCAATTCTTTTCGAATTTCTAGGTACTTTAGACAGTTTTATAACGTTTTTGTCTGTAATCTCTCTTTTTTTTCCAGCTTTAATGTCTTTTTGGATAAGCTAAAAATTTTAGCTATTCGTCTTTTTACCTGTTTTGGCACTACCAATTGACTTGTGCCCGTACCCTGAAGGTTTGCTTACCAGGGCTGCCTTCTGGTAGCTCCTATAACGTTTCTAAGTTCTCTTGTCATCAGCTACAGCTAAAAAGACTATTATGAACCTGCACACAAAATAATTAATTTAATAATTTGTGGCTACCCATTTTTTTTTTCTTGGGCTATTCTTTTTTTCAGAAAAAGTGGCCCTTCTGCCGAAAATACCTGGCCTTCATGGCACACAGTAATTCAGTTTTTGACATACAAGTGACAATGACTATTTTCACTTTAACTTCCCCACTTTTAGTGGTCTGTCTTAGGTTTCAACTTCAAGTTCTTAAGGCTATTATGTGCCTTACTTTCAATTCAGTTTATTTTCCTTTTAGTTTCTTCTGGCTATATTTTCAACTTGAACCCTTCTCTTTTTTTTCGATATTTCAATGGAGCCTAAGGGTTTTTTCAAGTCTTTTCTGCTTTTTCAGTAAAATATATCTTTTTTTTTAAAGCCTACATTTATATATTCCATGTTCTTTTTCAATAACCTTAACAAGTTTTTATGCTGATTGCCCTTTATGATCAAATTCATTATCTCCCTAGTTCTAAGAGGTGGGGGGGGGATGTCTAATTTTTGCAACTTGTATTTTTTTGAAATTATTAAAAAAAAAAAT
Source organism: Artemia sinica (assembly GCA_027921565.1). NCBI lineage: Eukaryota > Metazoa > Arthropoda > Branchiopoda > Anostraca > Artemiidae > Artemia > Artemia sinica. The sequence goes on along the minus strand of CM051256.1, from coordinate 16,975,538 downwards.
TTCTTTCGAAAGTTTTTGGTGTTAGAAAAGTACTGTAGTTTTTCAGCTAATTTTTTTTGAACACTTTTAATTAAGTTTTGCCCCGAAATTTCTAGTTCTTTTTTATATATTCATTAAAATGTACGTTTTTACAATATCCTTGATTTCCACAAAATTGTGTGGTTTTCATCGTAGACACATATTTCTGTCTGTGGTATTTTTACCAAAAATTAGTGCCTATGTCGTGCCAAAAGTTGCTTATAGATAGGGGTTATCTTTTTGCGGTTTCCCTATATATTTTTTTTATTTTTTTTATTATTCGTGTCTGGAATGGAATTATCCTCAGTTTAATTTGCGCCTTAGTTTTATACAGTCATTGAGTGTAATTTGTCCCTTTTGTGATATTTTGACTATTACTCTGTTCTACAAGTGTATGGGTTTAGTGCCCGTATGAAATACGGTCTTGCTATTTATTTTAGCAAGAAGTATCTCACACGAACACTCAGCCCAAACCTCCTCCAAAGTTTGATTTTTATTTCTGATCTATATTTGGTTAGCTTGGTGGATCCCCCCAATGACAAGGATCTTAGCATTTTTTTGTTTTCAAATGCAGTTCTGTCATTGGTGTTTTTCACCTGCAATGTCCTCGCCCTGTTATTCCTGTTAATGGTTTGTTGTGAATTTATTTAATATGTGAAATTAATTTTACCCGAGAAAACTTTGTTTTACACTGTGCTATACTTTTTAAATTGCGACCCATTTTATCTACGGCTTCTTGTTTATACATACATTCCTTGTTGGTAAGTGTTTAATTTTTATCTTTTACTATTTATAACAAGATTACAGGTAGCTTGTACATGTCGCGATTCATGTAAACTCCCGCTGTCTTTCCCATTATAATTTTTTTTAAAATTCTTAAAAACAAAGATTTTTTTTTTTTAATTATCCCCCCCAAATTTTTTTTTTCAATATTACATATCAAAAGAATTGTCTTTTAATGCTGATTCTAAATATATAGTGTTTATTAAGTTTACCCTAACCCGTATAAAGTTAGGAATTTGAACGTTAATTATTGTAATATAAACTGTAACGTCCTGTGTAATTGTTTCCGTAATATTATTTCTATTTAGTTCCTGGATACAATCTACTTGTAGGCGAATTTGAATATAAGAGACTATTGGCTTCACTCTATTTGATTTCTACTATCAGACCGTGTTTTATCTTATATACACTCTAAATGATATTCGACTAAACTTTACTGATTTATAATCAGACTAGACTTGAGGATGATTCGTCATTGAGTAACCGTAAGAGCGGACCAGAGTTATCAATATTAGCTATCCCAAAAGGATGCACTGCCTTCTCTGTTTGTCCTAATGTGGCTTATATTCTATGTAAACAAGCATAACAGTTTTCATACACTGGTAGCTTTACATCTACATGGCTCGAAAGCAGCCATGGCTTAAAATTCAAATTAGAACTTTCTTCGGACGCATTTTGTGCGGCTAATTCAGAATTTGAACTTTTTCTAACACCATTATTCAGATGAAGGTCCTCTGTGTAGGTAAAGGAGACCCTTTTAAGACCTATCCCCATGCCTCCATTTTCTGTGATTAACAGTTTCTTTCACCGAATTTCTCGCCTTATGCAGAGTTCCCATCAGAGCTGGGTAACAACTCTTTTTTTTTGCTTCCTTCGGCGACTTTTGCTAAGCTTCCACATTTGCTTTCTTACTTATAACGTTACTTTTCTCGTTTTTTTTCCATCCCTTTCCTCAAGTACTTTAATTATATATATTTATATATCTTTTCCTTCCCTTTGCTTGTGAAACTACATAACTAACCTAGTATTTGTTAGCTTTAACAAAGGTAATTCTATTGCTTATTACGTCGTAAGATGCCATATTTTCGAAGCATCTCTACTCCTAAAAAACTCGCAAATGGCAACTTCTAACCTATGATTGTTCGGACCACAGGCTTCCTTTACTAAATTGTAGCAGTGTTATCCTTGAACAATAAGTCTAGCCTCTACCTGTAGTAAGGCTGACTTAGGACCCTATTTGCTACTATTATGTCTAAAATTCTTCTATTTCTACCAGCGTTTCATCAGTCCAGCTAGATTTTTTTTTTTTTATTTACGTATTATTTTTTTTTCTTTCAATTCGCGGTACAAATACTTTATTATTTAGGTATATACGGCACTACTACACTGCAGTTATTACTAACACTAATAAAACTACTAACAATACATATACTTCTACTTGCTAAATACTGAATACTATTTTTTTTTCATTTTACAATTCTTGATTGAGCCTTTTCTCCATTTTTTCTATTGTACCCAACTCTTTGAGGGGATACAAACCTATTTCTAATAGCCAAAGTTCGAGCAAAGCTGCTCGAAGTTTTTCTAATTCGAGCGCCGCTAAAAGCGAAGTACATTTACTTTCCCCCTCTAATACGGTCATTTCTATTTTGCAACCTTATTTAGTCTCCTCGACCGAGTTTTTCTAGCGACCAGCAGTTGTTGTGATGGTGTTATTCTATGGTATTTGGGGGTTGTAGTCGTAGATGCCTTTATTCTCCCTTTATAGGGGAGATAAACTCTGGCCTTAAGGTAATTGAACTTTGGTAGCGTGCCTTAGGCTGTAACCGAACTAATGAGGCGTACCGACTGGGTATGTTCGAGAGGCTTAAAGTAGATCGTAGAGAGGTTGTCTAAAATACAATACTTTTATTCATTTAACATATGATATAATCGGATATATTCTGTCTACTGGGACTGGCTGTCCCAAGTAGACCACAAGTTTCAAAAAAACAACAGTAATATATAAATAGATACTTAGACACTTACAATGATAAGACAAAGTTCCAAAGTATTTCTAAAACAACGGACCAGAGGTCAGTCCGGCATAAAGTTAGTATAAGATTTTCCCTTCCGATAAAATGTATCTTTTATACATTTTTATCAACCACACCTTCCCACGTAATCGCTAGGAAGTGGTAATTTCTCAATTTCCCGTTAAACAGAACTTAGCAGAATATGTTCCTTACCTTAATAAAAAGTGGTATTTCAAAACTTCATATTTGCGTCTTATATATTTTTACTAAATTAATAATTAACTAAATTAGAAAGCTTTACCACAAATTATGAGACACGTAGTTGGCAATATATGACTATGGGCTGCATCTTTAAGAAACAAAACAACCACCTGCCACTTTTTGATGCAGAAACAAAACTTCTGGATGATTCAACAGTTTTTAGGATATGTAATCCGGTGGTTTTTGTCAAACATGACCTATCCATTTGCGCATTGGCACCCATAAGCTGAATTTTAGGAGGGGGCTTAGCTGGTCAAATCGGCACTTCCAATGCTGTATAATAGAAATCTCAACACAAAAATATAATGCAGCATCATTCATCCAAGGGGGGACTGGAGCCCCCCCCCCATATGGGAGCCCTTGCATTTGCGTACTTTGGTAGAGCTTACTGCCTCTAGCAATGAAGAAGTAATTACAAGAAATTGAATAAAGGGCTAGATTGATAAAGAAATAAAAATGGTCTACTGCCAAAGCTGTGACAGAAATACATCATTTTTGAAGGACAAAAAAACTAATGGCCAAACAAAAGGGCTAGATTGAAAAAATAATTAAAAACTGGTCTACTACCAAACTAGTGACAGAAAGACATTTGTAATAGACAAAAAAAGGACTAAATTTGTGCAGAAACAAAAAATGAAAGTGGGAACTGCGCCCGTTCCTCATGGATACATGTCTGTAAGTTCATATTTTGCCAAATTGAAAACGCTCAAAATTTTAAATTCTCCAAAAATTAGTCCTAAATTTTTCACCAGGGTCCCATTTTTCTTCCTGATTGATAATAAATTAATTGCTTACTATGAGAACTTGTGAATTGTAAAAGCGACCTCACAATGGATCTTTATGGGACTGAAGAGGGTGCAATCTAATTATTCTAGGCAATGGAAATGCAACAGCCAGGGACAGATTTAAATCTTTGGTGCCCCTAGGCCCAAGCATTTTGCCGCTCCTAGGCCTAAGAATTTTTTTCAGGGAAACAGAGAGATTTATGGGGAAATCACTGAAAATTCAAGGATAGTGGAATGCAATGAAGAGTGATGAGCCAAAAGTAATGCAAGAGAGAGGTGATACAAAGCTCTCAGCTGCCATTCTTGGGAGATATCTGACGGTTTACAAGCGGCTACGGAATTCCTGTGTTGTTTTAAAATCACTTTTCTGTGAATAGGCAGCCCAGCAGCAAAGTGCATCTGGCACTTTGACGATAAATCACATCAGTCTAGTTTTTGTTTAAAAAATCGTCCAGTGTTTTCTTTGCGCCCCTAGGTCCGGGCCTAGAAGGCCTTAGCTTAGATCCTAGCCTGAGAATAACGCTTCCATGAGTTACATTTACATAAAATAAAAAAAAGTGACGCTTAGACCAAAATCGTGGTTGCAGCACTAGCTGCAATCTAGTAAGGGACAAGTATCAGACCATGCTAATACTACTAGTAGTAACTCACCACAGCACCAAGCCACCTGAGACCAGCACAGTTATACACGCTCCTCCTCCATTCTATCCTATTTAAAGCCTCCCTCTTTACAAGCTCCCAGGAAGTTCCTATATCCCTTAAATCTTTCTTTACGTCCTCCCACTCCAACCACGGACGACCTGCTTTCGTTTAGCCTAAGCGGTTGACTGGAAAGGACAATCCTTAGTAACGTGTCATCCATCATCCGCAGGACGTGCCCTAGCTATCTCAACCCTAGAAAGTGGGATTGAACCACACTTCTCGTACAGCCTACTGTTTGAAATACAGTCAGTCAGCCGTGTACCCAAGAGACTTTGTATGCAATTTCTCTGGAAAACATCTGCCAAATCTTTCCCCATTATTCGGCGTGCCCATCCTCCAAAACCCTTTTTGACCTCTGCCATCACTGTAGCTTCCAATATTCTAATCTTGTTTGGCAGACTTACTTTCCTATTCTTCCGAACTTTTTTCCACTGTGAAAAAAATCCTGAGCCTCGGCTATTCTACTTTTAACATCTTCACTGCTCCCACCGTGTTCACTAATAATGCCATTAAATTACGTGAAGCTGTCCATTTGATCTGTTCGTTACCCATCGTCACATTTTCACTTATTCCTAGCCTTAGCGACTTAGTCTCTTTAATATTAATGTTCAAACCTATTCTAACACCCTGAACTCACAAAGCCTCTTAAAGTGCATTCATTTTACTCACATTTTCATCTAGGATGCTTAAATCATTAGCATAATCTAAGTCCAGGACAGTTTTTGGCTGCTTATTGGTTATTAAATAAAAAAAGCTTTTTTTTAACTGAAAGTAAGGAGCGACATTAAAACTTAAAAGGAACAGAAATTATTCCGTATATGAAAGGAGCTGTCCCCTCCTCAACACCTCGCTCTTTACGCTATAGTTAGACTCTTTCTCACAACTCTATTTTTTTAAACAATAGAAAACTTTAGCGTAAAGAGCGAGGCGTTGAGGAGGGGACAGCCCCTTTCATATACGGAATAATTTCTGTTCGTTTTAAGTTTTAATGTCGCTCCTTACTTTCAGTTAAAAAAACTTGTTTTTTTATTTAATTTTGGGACGTTTTTGAATTAATGCAGGTTTTGATTTTGGCTCACCGTACATGAATAATAAAAACATAATTTGCATGTTAATGTTACTTTTATTTGGTTAAATGGCTTTCTCGAAAGTTGTTTAGTTTTATTTACGAACGATTTTATTAGTAATAAATATACGTAACTTACGAATGAACTTACGTAACGAACTTCTATATTCATGTATTTTTGATACGTATATTAGGAAGTACGACCCCTAGTCAATACCTCGCTTTTTACGCTGAAGTTCGAATTTTGTTCCAGTTTTTTAAAAATAACCCCTTAATCACAAAAGCCGTTAATTAGAATGAATAGCTCTTATGAAAGTACTAAAAAATCTTTGGCTTAAAGAGCGAGGCGTTGACTAGGGAGCGAACCCAATCATAGACGTAATAATTTCTGTCCGTTTTAAGTTTTGATGTTGCTTCTTACTTTCAGTTGAAAAACTTGTTTTTCCCCCGATCTCCCCCCGTCACTAACAGAAAAAATCCCCTTTGAAAACGTCTGCATGCTTCCCAATAACCAATACTATATGTAAACATTGGGCAAAGTTCATAACTTCCAGCCCTACCCCGGGACTTTGGATGATTAAGTCATCCTAAAATGCATAGTTAGTATATTTTTGACCATGCTGAACAAGATGAATATTTCAAAATTTTGATCAGGTGACTTTGGGAAAAATGAGCGTGGGAGGGGGCCTAGTTTCCCTCCATTTTTTGGTCACTTAAAAAGGGCACTAGAGCTTTTATTTTCCGTTCTAATGAGCCCTCTCACGATATTCTAGGACCACTGGGTCGATACAATCACCCCTGGAAAAAAAAAAAAACAAATTAACACGCACCCGTGATCTTTCTTTTGGCAAAAAATGTAAAATACCACATTTTTGCAAATAGGAGCTTGAAACCTGTGCAGTAGGGTTCTCTGATACGCTGAATCTGATAGTGTGATTTTCATTAAGGTTCTATAGCTTTTAGGGGGTGTTTTCCTTTTTTTTCGAAAATCAGGCAAATATTCTAAGGCGCTTAAATTTCGATTGGTGGGACTAAAATTGATGAAACTTATATTTTTGAAATCAGCATTAAAAGCTGATTCTTTTGATGTGTCTATCGGTATGAAAATTCCGTTTTTTAGAGTTTCGATTACTATTGAGCCGGGTCGCTCCTTACTTACAGTTCGTTACCACGAACTGATTGATATAATAAACACTTGAGAATTTTTGACGTGCTCATAAGACAAAAACTAGTCAAGTAAGTTTTTTTTTTAACAAGGTATTTCCTTTGTCTCGCTAGGCAAACAGGGGTTTCTCACTCCGTTAAAAATATTTCTGAATAGATTTTTTGGGGTTGAGGGGCAAAAAAAGGTAACTAGGTTAGGTTAGGTTACGTATATAATATACTGCGCTCTGAGCGACCCCCCGTCTATAATTCTTTGCTGTAGTTTTCATAACTTTGTTACTAAATTATTATATTTTCATCTTATTTTGTTTTATTTCATTAGCATTAAGCAAACTTCACTTTTCGAGTGTTCATTACGTAAGCGATAAGTACCATTTTTTCTTCCGCATTTGATTCTGTGTTTTCCCTTTGCCTTTGCTGTGCTCCGTAAGACAAACCTCATCAAAATGATCCATGTAAAGGGTATAGAACACAACCCTGCTTTATTCCTGATTTAATACGAAACCTACTAACAACCTTATTTTCTACCTTAACCGCAACAATGTTATTCTCGTATATACCACTAATCACTTCAATATATTTCCAGTTCCAGTAACGGTTACACTGAATACCATTTTTATGTCTATAATTCTCTTCACAAGCAAAGCTCAGTCTCCTAGTGCTACATGATAAAACTGATAACAATAGAAAAATAGAATGGGTTGGTACCGCTTTTACGTCCAACCCATTTACGTCCAAAATCTCTAAACTATGAGAAAAATATACAAATTTTGTTTAAATTCACTTTATTCTATTCTCGGAGGCTGTTTCGCACAGCATGCTGATGCAGAGATAAATGTCAAACAAGTAGTGCTGGGGTTGTGTCAATTGCGACTAATTTCAGTCATAATTCTTAGCACAGTTATGTCAATTTTGTTTTTTGAACTGATTAAAAGAACTATATAGAAAAACGAAAATAGCGAGAAGTGAGCATAGAAGTACACAGAGGCAATCCTAGAATTGTGAGTTAGTATATGAATCCAAAACGTAAGGAATAGGACTTATCAGCGCTTATTAGGCATTTCAATTACAAATAAGAGAATCGGAGTTTCAATTAAATACTGAAAATACAAATTAAAGCAATTAAATTATTCCTGGAGTGGACCCCTTTCTACAGAATTCCATGACCAAACTACAACCGGTTTGTCCTATCTAGTTACCTATCTAGTTTAACCAGTTAAAAAAGATAATTTGCTCAAATTAAAGAGCAAATTTGACACTTAAAAGGAGCAACAGTTTTAAAGCTACTTAATAAATCATTGTTTTTTTTCCAAATTATTGGAGGGGGACTGCCTCCTTCCTCCCCCCTCAATGACGCCACTGCTGAGGATTAAAGGTGTTTGATAGCTCATGCACTTCGAATAATTCATCTAAGAGCGAAAATTTGGCCGACACATCCTCTACCCCTCCTGAAACCGCGTTGTTCTTCTTCTCTTAAAAATTTGCCTACAGGATCTTTCAATCTAAAAGTATCATCATATTAAGTAATTTGCTACCTACAGAAACCAGGCTAATGCTTCTATAATGACCATACTCACTCTCGTCACCTTTCTTATACAGTGGTTTAATTAGGGTTTTCCTAAAATCGCTAGGCACTTCACTTTTTTCAAAAATCATATTCATAATCATCAGTAACTTTTCTAACCTCATAGCCACTATATTTAAGAAATTGATTTATCATACTATCAGTAGCCTGCATGGGCACCCATAGGCTGAATTTTAGGGAGGGGGACTTATGCGTACCATAGACGTATTATCAAACAGACACTAGACCACAAAAATTATAAATCTATGGGGCTTACCTGGTCTAATCGGCACTTTCAATGATTTATCATTGAAATATCGAGACAAAACATCATAGGCAGTGCGACAGCGCTACCTAAGCAAAGAGCGATGTGGGCACAAAATATTATTTATTTTTTAGGCCAGGGTTTATCTCATAGAAAGTTATGTCAAAGAAACTCCAAAAAGAGCTCATGGAGGGCAGCCAGCTCCCCCCCCCCCCCCCCTACATCAATCACTTCCCCGAACACTTCCAATCAAAATTCCGAGATAGTTATTTTGTTTGACGTAGTTTAAAAGCCCAGATATTAAGTCTTTGAGGATGAGACCCTCCCCCCCCCCCGCAGTCCTCAGGGCAAGAGTTGTAAGCTATGCCCCAAGGCCATATACGATTTTTATGGAAAAGATGGTCGTAAAAACTTCGGAGGGGGTTCATTGGATTGGAAATCGGAAGTTTAAGTGCCATTTTTAAGAGCCAAATTTATGGGAGGGCAACTGAAACTTTTAGGAGTTATTTAGGGGGAGTTCCAATTAAATCGAAAAACACTATGCATGCTGGTTTTCAGAAAGGCATATAAGCAATATCATAGGCAGCACTACTCTATAGTAGCTAGAAATATTATTGAAACATTTGAAGGAGCTAATTCAATTCAAAATTAAAAGTTCTAGTGTCCCTTCTAAGAGTAAAAAGAGAGGGCAATCAGCCCGTTTCTCAAGCTTATTTATTTCCCAAACACATCAAGTCAAAATTTTGAGACAACTATTTTGCTCAGCGTAGTAGAACGGTCCAGCAACTATGTCTTAGGGATTTTTTATTTATGTTAAATTTCTTTTTTGACCTTCAATTTTAAATCTTTTTACCTTATATTGTATTCCTTTCTTTTGACAGCTAATTTGGCTTGATTTTAAGTGTTTTTTTTTAATTTTATGTATTTGACCTTGAATACGATTTCGGCAATGTTTTTCTTCTTGACTGTGATTTTCTTTTATCCCCACCCCCTTCTTCTTCTATTTTTCTGTTTCTATCCTAGCCATTTGTTAAATTCTTATCGACCATTTTTATGCTTGATTGGTGTTTCTTTTCTTGCTGTATTATTTGTTTCTTCATTTTGCTTTTTCTATTTCTTTTTGACATATGAAGCGAATTCGGCTCTATTAGAGCTTGTGATAGCCTTTGGGAAATAAATATTATCTTATCTTATATTGGGCATGACTACCCCCAAAAATTATGCAATTGGCCCATTATACTATATAACTAAATGCTGCTTTAAAACTAAATAAAAAAGTATAGTGTCTTATTATGGTTGCCAATAAGACACTTCAGCAATATATCGAGAACGACTGGGGGTATTAAGTTGAAGCCTTTGGGGCTACTACTGTTACTACTTCTGCTCTTACAATTTAAATATATAAATAGAGTGTAAGTGTATCCAGGATGTCAAAGAGCATAGATAGAATATTTTGGGAATGATATTAAGTTTTACTTTTTCAGGTCAACTTGAGGAGGTATCAAATTAAAAGATACTATTTGTGTCAGGATTAAAAATTGTTGAAAAAGTTTCTCCCAACATACAAATAGCAGGCCAAACTATAAATTCTTATAGAAAAAAAAACGAAAAATAAAAAAAATTCATGAAAATGACTATGTCAATAAAAAACGAGCAGAAATTAATTTAAAAAACCTTTTTCCACTAAACAAGTTTTTCAAAGAAAAGCAAAGAGCTCCATTAAGCCAAAATGGGCAGAAATGAAGTCTAGTAATCGTCCAAGCTTAAAAATACCAAAAATCACTATCAATAAGTAAATGAAACTCAAAACGAACATAATTAGAATAAAAAGCCGAGTCAAACTCAAAACAAGCAAAAATTAACATTACAAGGGCTGACAACCCCCCATGTCTTTTCCAGATCAGAATATATTTTGCGCTTTACTGTAAACAAAATACGTTTAAATATTTTCCTTTTTTTTACTTAAATGAATGCAAAAACTTTAAAACTTTAGGGAATAAATATCCGTATAGGTATATTAAACTAACAATCCACGGTTATTTGTTTTTTCTTTTTCAGTAAAGCCTAAATTATTTTCTGGTCTTGAGAAAGCAGGGGGGTTGTCAGCCCTAGTAATGCTAATTTTTGCTTGTTTTGAGTTTGACTCGGCTATTTATTCTAATTTCTGTTTGTTTTGGGTTTCATTTATTTGTTGATAGTGATTTGTGGTAGTTTTACGCTTGGAAGATTATTCGACTTCATTTCTGCCCATTTTGGCTTAATGGAACTCTACCTTTTTTGAAAAACTTATTTTGTGAAAAGTTTTTTTTTCAAATTAATACAAATATAACGGACTGTCATTCAGCTATGGGGGGGGGGGGGCTGGAGCCCCCTTGCCCCCCCCCCCTCTTATGGATGCCCATGGTACCTGGGGCCTTATTATTTTTTATCCTTTTAGTACTGTCACTAACTCTTCCTCACCAAATAAATCTTCCTTCAAATCCAAGGTGCTACAAACTATTTCCTTTTCCTTTATATCTTTTCCTGTAACTCTATCCGGTTTAGCACATTTCATAGCAATGTTGAAGCTGAAATTTCCATGACTTGATAAGGGGAATGTTCAACTGATCAAAAGGCAATATGTTAATACTACTTCTGTTTCTAATGCTAGTGCTATTACTGTAAATACTACTACTAGTATTACAGTATTCAGGCAATAATAGATACTGGACGAGATTGCGTAATATGCCTTACCACGGGCAGTCATCTATTACTACAGACGGTACATGCCATACCAGACTGGTTTCTGAGGCAACACCTATTTCCTGGACCAATCAGAGATGTTTCTACTAACGGTACTCCATATACGGCAACTTGATTAGTTTAGTAATTGGATTCAAATATAAGGAGTGATTTTCATTGTAGTTCATATTAGTAAGAGAATTGAATTCAGAGAGAGAACAGTTTATTATTATTTGAGACGATATTAGCATAGAAAATGAGTGGTACGTTTACACTATTGGAGCTTGATGGTGGAGCAGGTAGCAGCAATGATACAAGGGGGAGAGTACCAAATTTGGATTGGAAATAACACGAGGATGTAGACTAAGCCTTGAGAAGGGACGATATGTATGCAAGATATGTAATATCATTGAGAAAATTTAAATTGGAGGAGAAATTATGCTTTGCAACGAAACTGAACATTGTGCATATAAATAGACTTGAAGCTGCATTAGATACACTAGTGAAATATCGAGGAAAATAAATTGAATCAGTGATTATTATTGTTGTAATTTTATTCAATAAAATTGTTTCTAAATCGAAGATATTTTTCTTTCTATAGTAGGTTAGCGTATATTTTTAAAGTAGAAAAAGGAATCCTGGTTAGTCTAAAGTTGGTTGTGAGAGTGTTAGGACTCTAAAAAATGGGTAGATTTGAGAAAGAGAAAATCATAGGGAATCTTGTGTTTGTGGAAAAACGTTTGATTCTAGATGATGATTTTCTGGAGTTATCAGTTCAAAGGAAGATAATTTCTCGGGGTACGCTTGTCGATATAGTGAAAACTGATTTTCTGTCATTAGAATATTGCATGAAGCTTTTACGTCGTGGTCCAAAGGCATTTACACAATTTATTGACATATTAATCACGACAAGACAAAATGATATAGTGGATTTGCTTTTAAACACACAAAGACTAACTTAAAAATTTAAGACTATGATTTTTTCACAAGAAAGATATCTTTCAAAGAGTATTTACTCCTCTCTCTCTCTCTATCCCACTCAATTTGTTGATCGTAGCTCAGTTTCTTTTTGGCGGTGAGAGTGTCAACACATGAAAAAAATGTCCCATACATGTCCACTATGCATGTATACACTGGGCAGCTGGTCATCATGTAAGAATTGTACAATGATTGATGAGTATGATGAAAATTGCAGATTATGCAACCCGTTTAAATTGCATAGAGGATATGCCGTACAAATTAAAGGTTGTAATTCCTGTCTTGAAGGGGTGTGTGACTCTCATCCTAGAGGACACCTATGCTCTAATTGCTACTATGATAAATGTAATCAGTGGGAGAATACATATCCTGGTATGATTCAAAAGAATCCTAAACGTGATTTTAGTTTATTGCTAAGAGATTGGTATTGTCGTGGCTTTAGATTGTTTTGGGAGTAGGAGCCAGGTCTACGATTCAAATGTTGGAACAACAAAAGAATTTGGTTTCTACGTCATCGTTGTGAAAACAATGCCTACTATGATTATAAGCCTACTGAGTTTTATTTGGCTGTTACGGAATGTGATTCACCACTTGAGGACACTGTATGTGACATTACTTCAAATAAGCAAATTGAAACATGCGAATTTTACAAAATGAATGAGAATTGTATCATTGACTATACAAAGAGATATGATAAGAGCGAAATTATATTATACTATAGAAAATGTAACCCTGACATTGCAGCACATCAGGATCAGTATAAAGTGAATTCAGATAATCTAATTGCATTAGTTGTTCTCGACAAATACCCATACGTAGTAGAAGATGAAATCTAAAGAGTAGAAAAATCCTAAACGTGATTTTAGTTTATTGCTAAGAGATTGGTATTGTCGTGGCTTTAGATTGTTTTGGGAGTAGGAGCCAGGTCTACGATTCAAATGTTGGAACAACAAAAGAATTTGGTTTCTACGTCATCGTTGTGAAAACAATACCTACTATGATTATAAGCCTACTGAGTTTTATTTGGCTGTTACGGAATGTGATTCACCACTCGAGGACACTGTATGTGACATTACTTCAAATAAGCAAATTGAAACATGCGAATTTTACAAAATGAATGAGAATTGTATCATTGACTATACAAAGAGATATGATAAGAGCGAAATTATATTATACTATAGAAAATGTAACCCTGACATTGCAGCACATCAGGATCAGTATAAAGTGAATTCAGATAATCTAATTGCATTAGTTGTTCTCGACAAATACCCATACGTAGTAGAAGATGAAATCTAAAGAGTAGAAAAGTCGGTTTCCACTAGGAAGTCGTTCAATCGAGGAAAGTCAACGTAAATGCTAAGAAACGGCTTGTAGGTATAGCCACGACATCTGAGCATGAAAAAGAGTAATGCATGAAAGCCACATGTCTTAGTCGTTAAATTATGTACTCTCCTCTGATTTTGAATAATAGTTTTCCCACTGCTTTCAATATAGTTGTTGATGTGTTGAGTGTAGAATTTATATGATACGCCAAGAGGATAAAAAAATCGATATTTTTTGCTGTTTGAAAGATGCATAGCCAATGACCTGTCTTCAAACTTGATGTACTGCTATTAACAATGATTAGGGTATTGTTAACACTTGGATTTTTCAATGAAGTCCGATGGTATGCAATAGGACTTGTATTGGGACATGTATAGATCCATATTAAATACGCTGATTATTTGGTTTGTGTTCATGGTGTTAGGTCTAGTAGAACACTGCCGTCGGGTGTGATTTCCCAATAGGTTTCAAATTAACTCAATGATATTAGCGCGATACTCTCAGTCAAGGCATTGGCAAATGTGCACTCTAAACGTACATTCCCCGTTCGTATTTTCAAGCTTATACTTTCGAGCGTGTGTAGGATAATTCAACATACAGATAATCCAACCAATTGATCTTTTGAATTTTAGGTTGTTCACCTGTGGGTGGTGGCCAATCATAGGGTCTAATTTTTATATCATATATGTGATCCTTTCTCAGGATATCATAGGTATTTTTGACAATACAGTCGACAAGAGCCACTTCATACGCACCATCGAATTTTATGGCGGGGGAGAGTTTCGTTCAAAAATCCCTTTTCTTATTCAAATCATTGTAGAGAAGATCGGAGACGTTGAACATAAATGTTACATAAAAATCATTTGGCATTGTCAATATCTTCAACACTGATCCAAGAATCAAAATCAGAGTTGGATCCTAGCCAACGAACAAGTTGTTTCTTAGCCAACAATCCTTGGGTGTATTTTGATTAAGATCCAATAGGATGTAGCCGTAGGGTTTATTAGTTGCCTGATTGTACTTTGAAAGTAGAAATTTGGGGGTGCCGGGGTATATTTGTTTATTGAGAGTTATTAGCGAGCTACAATCACGAACAACTCTGTAGATGATATAGTAGGTACAATGCAAAGCAAGTGTTCGCATACATTTGCTCTGATGAAAGAGATTGTGTAGAACTAGAGTAATGGAAATCTGTTCCTGATGTGAGCGAACAGTAAACAATTGTAGCATTTCCTGGGACTATTGTTCAATGGATTCAGCTAAATCGCCAATAATCAGCTAAGAGTTTGCTTCAATAATTCCGAAAACACCAAGTCCCTGTATGAATTGTATCTGCACTGATGTAGCAATAGCCTTTATTTTATCGTATGATTCCTGCCAAATGCTGTAGCAAAAGCAGATTTTTTTCGGCTTTTCCATAAGCATTTTATCACAATTTTTAATTATTTTAGTTAAGAGGGTCGTTTTGCCTGACATTGATGGTCCACACAGAAACGATCTAAATGGTGTTTTGAGTTGATGCATATTGCTCTTCGTTTCAACACTTCACCTACAACTAACTGTAAACTATAGATGTCTAATGATTAAATAATTTCCCTATTACTACTCCGTTCAAGAATAAGAAGAACAAAACCAATAAAAAATCATATTTTCTTTTATTATTAACATAAACGTAGCACTTTACAAATAATGCAATTAGAAAAAAGCACTTTAAACAAAAAATAACCAACATTTTTTAAAAGTCATTTATAACAAAAAATACAACATTTAATTGAAATAGGCAAAAACAGACTCTTTCATTAAACAATACACTTAAAATCACACTTTTTTTATTTATTTATAAGAAAAAATACAACATTTATTTTAAATAGGCACTAGGAAAAACACTTTTTTTATTAAACAATACACTTAAAATATTATCACATTTTTTTACAACAACATTTTTAATTTGAAATGGGGTCCCCCCACCCCCGGAGGTGGACGTTGTGGCGGCCGAAGGCCGAATCTTTCAATGGTCAATCTTTCAATGGCTGTGGAAACGGTTAGCGGAGAAAGGGCGATCTTACGTTTTAAGAAATTTCAGAACACGCTCCTGCAGAGCAATAAGATCGCTTTAGATTCGAAGCTAAGCTCACAGACGTGTACGATTCGTCAAATCCAAATCTTGTTAAAATACATGAAGCCATAGGGGTTTCTTACGCTCATGCGCAAAGAGACTCCAGTAATGCCATGCAAGTACTTGATGTAGTTAAGTCGTTGGGGGGGGTGAAGACTGCATGCGCACGGCATTGACCAGTCTAATTAAAATAGCGATTGGCGCAATTTCTCGCCTACGCTACACAAACTATCCTATGCTCCTATCACCAGATGACAGATTGGCCATTGAAAATCGTAAAATATGTTGGGCTTGCAAGGGGGAATTTGATGATGGTATTGGGAATGGGGGAAAGAGGAAGGTGTTCGACCATGATCATTTATGGCAGAAAATTAGATCGGGAGGGAGTAACTTTAGAGGGGTTGCACATCAATCGTGCAATGTAAACGTTAGACAGCAATATTTCGTACGGGGTTTTATACACAATTCCAGTTACGATTTAAAGTTTATTTTACTGGCGTTGGCCCGAATTGCCATGGGGGGAGTTGTAGATAACGCATGGATAGATGGTTCGTTTTCTTGTAATATCATACCCAAATCATCGGAAAAGCTACTTCTGCTAGAATTCATGTGAAAAACAGTTGAGAAGGGTAACATGTGCCTGAATAAAATCCGTTTTTTAGACTCTTTCAGTTTCTTCCCCAAGTCCTTAAGTCAATTGATTCAGGTACAGAAAAGCGAAAATTTTTATAGCTTTCCCCTCCTTAAACAGCGCTTCCCGATGATGAAATGTATGATTTATTAACGTGTAAGGGCATATATGCATTTGATTACTACAGCTCTGGCTCGAGGCTAGATGAGGTGTCATTACCGCCTATCAATGCATTTTACAATTCTCTTACGGACAGTCAGTGCACCACTGGTGACTTTGAATTTGCCAAGAGGGTATGGGCAAAGGGTGGATGTAAAATAGGTGGGATTACTGTAAACTGTACTTGGCCAGTGATGTACTGACTCTTCTGGACATCGTGTGTAAAACACGGATAAAATATATGGGGAATTTGGGTAGGATTTAGGGTATTATTTCTACACTCCTCATCTGGTGATGGACTTGATTCTTAAAATAAGCAAAGAAGAAATAGGTTTGATCACCGACGTGGATCAGCACCTGTTTGTAAAGATATGAATGAGGGGCAGGTATGTTTTTCACGGAGACCGTATCATTATAACTGATCTGACCGGACAGAACACCGATGAAAAGTCAGATGCAGTTTTTTTGGATATGAATTCCCTTTGTCCGTCGGCAATGTCTCACTACTGTTTGCCGTGTGGGAATTACAAATGGCTTAACGATCCATGTGCTTCGAATTTCCCAATCAGATAGTTTTTTAACTTTAATGCATTATAGGACTTTTGGTACTTATTTAGTAGCCGGTAAACATGTGACTAGAAGCGACTTGAAATGCTATACGAAAAACCGGTTATCGCTTCTTAGTGAGGTATTGTTGACTCCATGACAGATATGTTTTATCATACTTTCTTTTATTTCGTTGGTATTAGCCAAACTTCACTTCTTGTAAGTACCGGGCTTTTTTTCTGGTCATTTATTTTTGTGAAATTAATATCGTAAAAGAGCAAAATATGAAATTGGTTAAGTTTTCCGCAGGTACTTTATATGATTGAAGTGGACAAGTATTTAGCCACTATAATAGTAGGGGGAAAAAGTAAGTTTTGATAGGTTGGAGCAAAATATTGGCTTAGTTTTTTTGACTTTATAAAATAGTGGATATTGCACATGGCAAATAAATCCTGGTTTTATAGATTAGCATTGGTGAATTATCGTCTCCATCGACATCAACTCAAGAACCTGTTATTTTCAATGAGCCTTCAGCAATCCTTACACCACCAACAGATTTTAGAGATGATGCTTTACTTGATAGTGACTTAGAGTGGCAAAGGGGTTTTTTAAACGATTGTTTTGGGGAATTAACTAATCTAGACGATTTAACTTGTGATATAGATATGACTGAGGACCCGGAATGGACAAATAGGTTTATAAGTGAGTATTTGGGGTATAGGCCCACAAGTGTATCTAAACCGGGTTCTCATGTCAATAATCATAATCAAATTCCATCACAAGACAATGCATGCTGGCCAGACAAGCTATCCCCAAATACCCTGGAAGTTATCCTCAGTGAATTGAGTGATTTCATCCCACGCTCCACTAGTGAAATTGAACAGACTGGTGGTGGTGCTATTGAAGATTCTATGCCATCCGCCACTAATAAGGTTGACCCAAGTAGTGACAATGAGTCACCAATGTTTATACTACCAGATTTTTTCTTATCTAACTCTCCCTTGTATTATACTAATGCATACATGGCCGTTTTCAGTGACCCTTTTAGTTCTTTAATGTAAAGGTGTATAGTAACAAACCCCCTGGCTATTACTCATTCCTATGTTAACAAGATTCTAGCCCTTCTTGAACAACAGACGGGGGTGTGGGGAGGGAGGGATAGTTTAAAGGCATCAATAGCACTTAAAATGTGTGTTTTTTAATGAAAATGCGAGCAAACTCTATTCAAAATACTTGCATACAGAGATGTTGGCAATTCGCCCGCATTTGGCAAATAATGAGGAGGTTTTTCTAGATTGGGTAAGCAGCATAGTAACTAAACTGGACAAATATATTGAGGGGGGTAGTGGGTCTGTTGTTTTATTTATTGAGAATTTAAATGTTAACATTTGTAGATCTATAAAGGATTGTATTTAAAGAGGTAGGGCTGGGAGAGCGGGGCTGGGTTCTATAGTTTTTAAAAAATCATTCAGATTTAGACGGTTGTGAAGGAATACAACGAATCTGTTTCGATGCGTGGCTATAGTGTTTCAAATATGCATTTTTAATTGCCACCTTTAGACCCCTATCGAAGGATGCTGCTAAGAAAAAGTTGGATGAATTAGCAGTTAATGGGGATGGGTCAAAGTTTCCTAAAGTAGATTTTAATTGTTTAAATGCTCAATATCCCGTAAAATTCAAAGAGATAGATATTTTTGAGCAGGCTAATGAATATTTACAGATTGGTGTTACGATGCTAGAGTACGACACAAAAGTTGAAGAGGGTCAGCGTTCTGATAAGAAGGGGGAATTATTTCCAGTGAGGTCTGCGTCCGTTGAGTCAGTGAAGCATAGGGTTTGGCTTCTCTACACGCCTCCCTTAGAGCCTGATTCAATAGTACATTTTAATCCAATTACAGATATTAGTAGGGTTTTAAGTGAGGGTAAAAAGGGGAAAGGTGTAAGCTATTATTGTCCAACATGTCTCTCAAGATTTCGTAGTAAGTTAAAGACAAAGTATCATATGAAACACTGTAAACGTCACGGATTGGCCATTGAAGACGTTTACAGTGTATCCATGACGTTTACAGTGTTTCATATGATGCTTTGACTTTACATTACTACGAAATCTTGAGAGACATGTTGTACAATAATAGCATACACCTTTCCCCTTTTTACCCTCACTGAAAACCCTACTAATATCTGTAATTGGATTAAAATGTACTATTGAATCAGGCTCTAAGGGAGGCTTGTATATTCGCCAAAACCTATGATTCACTGACTCAACGGACGGAGACCTCACTGGAAATAATACCCCCTTCTTATCAGAACGCTGACCCTCTTCAAATTCTGTGTCGTACTCTAGCACCGTAACACCAATGTGTAAATATTCATTAGCCCGCTCAAAATATCTATGTCTTTGAATGTTACGGGATATTGAGCATTTAAAGAATTAAAATCTACTTTAGGAAAATTTGACCCATCCCCATTAACTACTAATTCATCCAACTTTTTCTTAGTAGCATCCTTTGATAGGGGTCTAAAGGTGGCAATTAAAAATGCATATTTGAAACACTATAGCCTCGCATCGAAACAGATTCATTGTATTCCTTTACAACCCTCTAAATCTGAACGATTTTTTAAAAATATAGAACCCGGCCCCGCTCCCCCAGCCCCACCTCTTTAAATACAATCCTTTATAGATCTACAAATGTTAACACTTAAATTCTCAATAAATAAAACAACAGACCCACTACCCCCCTCAATATAGTTGTCCAGTTTAGTTACGATGCTGCTTACCCAATCTAGAAAAACCTTCTTATAATTTGCCAAATGCGAATGAATTGCCAACATCTCTGTATGCAAGTACTTTGAATAGAGTTCGCTCGCATTTTCATTAAAAAAATACAGTTTAAGTGCTATTGATGCCTTGAAACTATCTCTCCCTCCCCACACCCCGTCTGTTGTTCAAGAAGGGCTTGAATCTTGTTAACATAGGAATGAGTAATAGCCAAGGGGTGTGTTACTATACCCCCTGACATTAAAGAATTGAAAGGGTCATCGAAAACGGCCATGTATTCATTAGTATGATGCAAGGGAGAGTTATATAAGAAAAAATCTGGTAGTATAAACATTGGTGACTCATTGTCACTACTTGGGTCAACCTTATTAGTGGCGGTTGGCATAGAATCTTCAATAGCACCACCACCAGTCTGTTCAATTTCACTAGTGGGGCGTGGGGTGAAATCACTCAATTCACTGAGGATAACTTCCAGGGTATTTGGGGATAGCTGGTCTAGCCAGCATGCATTGCCTTGTGATGGAATTTGATTATGATTATTGGCATGAGAACCTGGTTTAGATACACTTGTGGGCCTATACCCCAAATACTCATTTATAAACCTATTTGTCCATTCCGGGTCCTCAGTCATATCTATATCACAGGTTAAATCGTCTAGATTAGTTAATTCCCCAAAACAATCGTTTAAAAACCCCCTTTGCCACTCTAAGTCACTATCAAGTAAAGCATCATCTCTAAAATCTGTTGTTGGTGTAAGGATTGCTGAAGGCTCATTGAAAATAACAGGTTCTTGAGTTGATGTCGATGGAGACCGATAATTCACCAATGCTAATCTATAAAACCAGGATTTATTTTCCATGTGAAATATCCACTATTTTATAAAGTCAAAAAAACTATGCCAATTTTTTGCTCCAACCCATCAAAACTTACTTTTTCCCCCTACTATTATAGTGGCTAAATACTTGTCCACTTCAATCATATAAAGTACCTGCAGAAAACTTAACCAATTTCATATTTTGCTCTTTTACGATATTAATTTCACACAAAATAAATGACCAGAAAAAAATCTCGGTACTTACAAGAAGTGAAGTTTGGCTAATGCCAACGAAATAAAAGAAAGTATGATAAAAAATATCTGTCATGGAGTCAAAAATACCTCACTAAGAAGCGATAACCGGTTTTTCGTATAGCATTTCAATGCGCTTCTAGTCACATGTTTACCGGCTACTAAATAAGTACTAAAAGTCCTATAATGCATTAAAGTTAAAAAACTATCTGATTAACCCCCTCTCTTTTCTTTAACATCCTTCTCTTCTGCTTCAACAATTATCCCGTGAGTTAATGCACACACACATACAGCTAGCCAATTTAAAATTATTAATGGAGCAAAATAGGAATATGTAACGTAAGTAAACCAAATAACACGGCATTCGTCTCGTTGAGTTTGCTTAGTTAAGATTGTCATGAAATATGCACAGATTTCCCGGCAAGTGCCTTTGATCAGGTTTTGCTGCATAGTGTATTATTTACATGGGATGATTCAAGACACTGATATAGAGAAATACAATATATAGCGTGGTTTTGATTGCGTATACTATATTTAAAGTGTTGTTTTTTGTTTTTTTAGGGGGAAAAAGGTTAGGTTAGGTTAGGTTACGTATTTAATATATGCTATACTTTGTCCCCCCACCCCCTAATGTGCAAATATATAGCCCAAATTTGTTTCTAAACTATTATATATTCATCCTATTTTATTTTATTTCATTAGCATTAACCAAACTAGCACTATATTAAAGAGTCCGTTTAATAAAAGAGTACCCAACTTAGTTGCACACAGTTTCGTTAAGTTCAACACCTCAATCAAGTTTTTTTTAATGTTTCGATTTGATATTATCCCAGTTGTTCTTGAAGTATCGAAGGTACGTCAGTTTGACAGCCTTGATGCATTTAGTATGTTTTGGTTTTGTTTAACGCCCCATTAGTATTTCATGAGAATTTCAACTTAATACCTAAAACCGTTTCTGAGATCAATTGAATAAAAAAAAAATCTTCTACTAAAAGTAAGGAGGAACATCGAAACTAAAACGAAAATAAATTATTATTTATATAAGGGGGACTTTCCTTCTCCTCGAAACCTCACTCTTTACGCTAAAGTTATTTTTAGAACATTTAAAAAAGTTTGTTATTATAAACAAACAGTCCGCGTGTTTCAGGAGTTGTTCTTAAAGAATTGGTACAAAAAGTCAAACGTTAGCGCAAAGAGCGAGGTACTGAAGAGAGGGAATCCCCCCTCATATGAGTAATAATATTTGTTAGTTTTAAGTTTTAATGTTGTTCTTACTTTCAGTTGAAAAAAAACTTGTTTTCTTATGTACTTTTTTTCTTGTTTTTTGTTTACTCGTTTTACTTGTTGTTTCAGTTGAAAATATAGTTTTTTAAAATCATGGCAGAAATCCCATCCTCCGTGAAAAGTGTTCCCGCAAATAACCCGCCCCCTAGTAGAAAGTTGCTCCTTCACAAAAGTCCCCCTGTAGAATTTATCCCGTGGAAAACTCCTCCATGGTGAATTTCTCCCGTGAAAAATCCCTCTCCTACAGAAATATACTCTAGACAATTCCAGCCCAGTAAATATTACCCCCGGACAATTCCTCTTAACATCTCTACGTGTAAAATTGAGTCGGCAAAGAGAAAGTAATAACCTTTTCACAGGAGATGTGGAGGGTCATAATATTTCCGTAATCATAGTTATTGAGCCTTTCAACTATGCTTACCAATATGGCTATCTCAAAATTTTGATCAAAAGACTTTAGGGAAAAGGAGGAATGGGAGGGGGCTCGTTGCCCTCCAATCTATATAGTCACTTTAAAAGGGCACTAGAATTAATTTACGTTTGAATCTGCCCTTTCCCGATATTTTGGAATAATTGGTTAGATGCGATCACCCCTGAAAAAAAAAACAGAAAAAAGCAAGAGTTACTTAATAAGGGCAAGGAGAGGGAATTGTTGCCTATCAGCCACTCTTCAACTTCCCATCAGCATACTCTATAAGTTTTAACTCAATATCCTCAGCTGTTCCTTAGACAGTACTGATATTCCTTTTTGACAACCCGCAAGCACTTTGTGTGGTTTGATTGTGTTCGGCATTCCTGTCAACATTTTCTTGAAGTTTCGGTACTTGTGTCTTATAGCCACCACACTCATGTTCTTTCGAGAAGTGAAGTGCTAATGAAATAAAACAAAATATGATGAAAATAAAAGGCTTTGTCAAGAAAAATATGAAAAATACGACAAAGAATTATGGAGGGTGGGTCGCCCAGACCGCATTATATTAAATGCGGAACCTAAACTAACCTAACCAAAATACCAACTATATATTTAGTTAAAACATAGCTACAATATAGTTTCCGACCGAGCCAAAGCTAATAGTGTCTGGTATAAAGACCATGAAAACTGGTTATTGTCTCATGTTTGCGATGCAAGATCTTGAGTTCGGTGGCTATAAGACAAAAGCCCCCACATAATTTTGTTGACAAAGTCTTATATTTTCATCATATTTTGTTTTATTTCATTAGCGTTAACCAAACTTCACTTCTCGATAGAACATGAGTGTGGTGCTATAAGACACAAGTACCCAGTATTATGTTGATATAACAATATTTTACAGAAGTGTTGTCAGGAACGTAGTTTTAATTCCTCAGTAATTGTTTCCCCACAAAGGGACTTTAAAGTTGTTTTTCTCTGGAAAGTTAATTGGAAGGTGAAGCCTTTTTCTAAAGCATAGTATGGTATGAAACTCATGGGGCGTCCCATTTGTAAAGTCAAGCCCAGATTGCAAAAATACTTTTGAGTTTCCCTACCTTCACTTTGAGTTGTTTAATTTGAACAATTGAACAGATTGGAGTGTTCAAAAGTAACTTTGATCAACTCTAAACAGTGGGACCTAAATTTAAGAGTCAATGCACAAATTGTCAAATGAAAAAAATAATTTCTTGTTGACCATTTTTTTATTGCCTGTTGGCCATTCCAAGTGGCAGTAAGACGCAATTTCTTGGCATTGCCTATAGTAGAGCCATGAGGCTTCTATGCATGTTATTATTATTATTTATTTTTTTTCAAAGGTATTTCACAGGTAATAAATGGTCGAATAAATTTCGGAGGGGGCTAATACGATAAAAAACTTAAAGTTTTGTTGTCTTTGTCAAGAGTCAAAAGTGACGGGAGAGCAATTAACCCCCATCCCACCAGGGGCAGATCCAGGATTTTTTAGGAGGGGGGGGGGCGAAATAGGCTGATCCGATAAACTTGAGTTAAGAGCAAATTTACTTAACAAAAATTCGCGTTAATTAAGTACATTACACTACTTTAGACTACTTTAGGGGGGCAACCCCTCACCCCCCTGGATCAGTCACTGCACCCCACGCCCTTTTTACCCAAATACATCTGACTAAAATTTTGAGATAGCCTATCTATGCTTCTGGAGTCGACATAGCCCCCTACAGCTTCCAGGGCATGAGTTGTAAGTTTTGCAAGTTGCCCATGGTTAACATATAAGGTTTCTTGAGTAGAGTGCAAGGTACTATTTTGCACAGACGTATAGGAATTACCATGCTATTTGCACAGACGTATAGGAAAAACATTTTCAGAGCATGTACCTATGGATTTGGGTGGATTATGTTCCTTGGCGTCTTTCCAGAGCATGTGCTTATGGATTTGGGTGGATTATGTTCCTTCCTATGCTATTCTAAGGGCCTATGTTCCTTCCTATGCTATTCTAAGGGTTTATGTTCCCTCCCATGCTATTATAAGGGCTTATGTTCCCTCCCATGCTATTCTAAGGGTTTATGTTCCCTCCCATGCTATTATAAGGGCTTATGTTCCCTCCCATGTTATTCTAAGGGTTTATATTACCTCCCATGCTATTTTAAGGGCCTATGTTCCTTCCTATGCTATTATAAGGGCTTACGTTCCTTCCTATGCTATTATAAGGGTTTATGTTCCCTCCCATGCTATTCTATAGTGCTATGTTCCTTCCATTGTTATTCTATGGGACCTCTACACGTGATTAAACACGTTATGAAACTACGTGCTATTTGCTTATGCCCCGTTGGTACCTTTACAAACTAGCGGGGATTCCCCTCCTGCTCCTAAACATTGCAAAAAAGATAGCAGTATGAACGGGGATTCCCCACACGAGTTTGTTTCAACTCCAAGTTTTTCAACCAGACTGTTTTTCGAGCCAAAATCCGTTTTTTAGGAGGCCAATCAGAGACATCGGAGCTTGGAAGATGGAGAAAAAAAGGGTTAAAGTGATTAGCAGTTAAGGTAACCCTGAAGAGTATGTTAATTCATACCTTATTTATTATAAATTTGGAACAATATCAATCTATGAAAATGGTTAACGATGATAAAATGGTCTTATGACTTGACCTAGCTTTACTTCTTTGATGTGTTCTGTATAATACACAAGTGGCATTTGAACAGTGTTGTCAGTTTAAAATAGGGTCCAACGTTATAGTATACTAAAAAGTTGATACTAAGAGAGATGTAGATGGCGAGAAAATAATTTTAATAAAGAAATTCAGAACAAACCATAGAAATCCTTGCAAATCAAGTAGTAAGGTGTATGTGAGTACGAACCATCAAGGATCATAAGCACCAATGACCCTAACCAGCAGAGACATCAACCCTCCATAGGTCCCCTATCCCCAAACTCGAAGGGCGCTCCCTCCAACTTTTTGGGCCCCCTCCCCCCATTTTTTTTTTGGCAATTGACATTTTTTCTGATAACAAGTATCATTCATTACGATCATAGCTTTCAAATGTGAAACTTAAGTCCATTTTTGGATCGAAAAATAAACTATTTCTGTAAAATCTGAGTTAATAAGAGTTTTTGACCGTAAAATCTAGTTTTTTGTAAGAAAATTATGGAAAATACAATTCTCTGGTTCAAATATGAGACTTAAGTCCATTTATGGATCGAAAAAAAAACTATTTCCGTAAAATCTGAGATAATGAGGGTTTTGACCGTAAACTCTAGTTTTTTTTGTAAGAAAATTATGGAAAATACAATTCTCTGCTTCAAATGTGAAACTTAAGTCCATTTATGGATCGAAAATAAAATTATATCCGTAAAATCTGAGCTAATTAGAGTTATTGACCGTAAACTATAGTTTTTTGTAAGAAAATTATGTAAAATACAATTCTCTGGTTCAAATGTGAAACTTAAGTCTATTTATGGATCGAAAAATAAAATTATTTCCGTAAAATCTGAGCTAATTAGAGTTTTTGACCGTAAATTATAGTTTTTTGTAACAAAATTATGGAAAATACAATTCTCTGGTTCAAATGTGAAACTTAAGTCCATTTTTGGATCGAAAAAATAAACTATTTCTGTAAAATCTGAGCTAGTAAGGGTTTTTGACCGTAAACTCTAGTTTTTTTGTAAGAAAATTACGGAAAATACAATTCTCTGGTTCAAATGTGAAACTCAAGTCCTTTTTAGGATCGAAAAATAAAACTATTTCTGTAAAATCTGAGTTAATAAGGGTTTTTGACCGTAAACTCTAGTTTTTTGTAAGAAAATTATGGAAAATACAATTCTCTGATTCAAATGTGAATCTTAAGTCCATTTTTGGATCGAAAAAATAAATTATTTCTTTAAAATCTGAGCTAATAAGGGTTTTTGACCGTAAACTCTAGTTTTTTGTAAGAAAATTATGGAAAATACAATTCTCTGGTTCAAATGTGAAACTTAAGTCCTTTTTAGGATCGAAAAATAAAACTATTTCTGTAAAATCTGAGTTAATAAGGGTTTTTGACCGTAAACTCTAGTTTATTGTAAGAAAATTATGGAAAATACAATTCTCTGATTCAAATGTGAATCTTAAGTCCATTTTTGGATCGAAAAAATAAATTATTTCTTTAAAATCTGAGCTAATAAGGGTTTTTGACCGTAAACTCTAGTTTTTTGTAAGAAAATTATGGAAAATACAATTCTCTAGTTCAAATGTGAAACTTAAGTCCATTTATGGATCGAAAAATAAAACTATTTCCGTAAAATCTAAGCTAATAAGGGTTTTTGACCGTAAACTCTAGTTTTTTGTAAGAAAATTATGGAAAATACAATTCTCTGGTTCAAATGTGAAACTTAAGTCCCTTTTTAGATCGAAAAATAAACTATTTCTGTAGAATCTGAGCTAATAAGGGTTTTTGACCATAAACTCTAGTTTCCTGTAAGAAAATTATGGAAAATACAATTCTTTCGTTCAAATGTGAAACTTAGGTCCATTCTCTGGTTCAAATGTGAAACTTAAGTCCAGTTTTGGATACTCATAATAATGAGGACTGATAGTTCTAATTCAATTTTTTTTTCATAAAAACAAACTTTTTTTTTAACTTCGAAATTGCTCAACTTTATTTTTTTTTCATAAAAACAAACTATTTTTTTTAACTTCGAAATTATTCAACTTTATTTAATTTTTTTTCATAAAAACAAACTATTTTTTTTAAACTTCGAAATTATTTTCGACCAGAGGAATTTTTGAGATTTTTCATTGGTCAGAGATACAACAATGGTACACTTTTTTAAAAGCTTTGAAAAGAACGACTATTGAATGCCTCGTTGTTTAAGTTAAGAGGTGAAATCAAGAACAGAGGAATTTTTGAGATTTTTCATTGGTCAGAGAGGGTTTTATGGCTCCTCCCCACAATGAATTCAGATGGTTTTAGGAGTCATCCTCCTAGCCATAACTCCATTCAACCTTGAGCGAAGGTATAAAAGTTTGATGATGTATTTCTCTTTTTAACAGCTACCTCAATACCTTCCAAGATGATAGGACTGTATGACATAGAATTTATCGGTTTGAAGAAATCATCTTGTGGTGTTATATTTGAATGTGCATTTTCATTATTGTCAATAGAACTCGAAGAAATTGACTGTTATCATTGGATAGTGAACTATAACATGTTTGAGTATGGTACAAGCTTGTGGAGTACTACATTACATCATATAAACAGACTGGGATTCTACGATAGAGTGATTACACCACTTAATAATAATGGTCAGGAACTGAGAAATGTCCAGGAGGAAGTCAGTGAAATTTGCAGCTTTTTTGGCGTTGAAGCACTCTACGTAAAGGGTAATGTACCTACAGATAAAGTTTTAATTCAAAAGTGTGACCCTAGGATTCCACTTTTCAATCTAGAAGAATATTAAGGTACTCGTATATTAAATAGCGTCAAATTTTAAACTTGTGTGCGCTATTTTGAATTCATCAAACTAAATGATTATAAAATTATTAGCCAAGTTCTGGTCTGACTTTCTGTTGGATTGATTGTGTGTCAATAATCAATCCTTAGTTAATTTTCACAAGTCACTGTTACCAACTTTCCTAGTGGGAAAATAACGTCAGATTACAAGCGTGCATATGCTATTTTCATGCTCGAGTTTTACATATGGCAAAAAAAATTCAAATTTAAAATCCCTCTTTCAACGGTTGAAGGAAAAAAATGCATGTTTCTTGTTATAGTGACAAATTCTACAGTATATTTTAACCTTAAGCAGAGATACATTTATTCCGACCATGTTTTTATCCTGACCTATAGACCCCCTGCAGAATGTTGTGTATTTAAAGCCCCAAGACTACATCTTAGGCACATTTACGCGGATAAGCACATCAAGAAGAAAAGAAGTCCACTTAATGACAGAGCTCTTAGATTTTCTATAAATAGTACCTATCTGATGTAGGTGTGATCATGGATGTACAGGGGGAAGGGGGGGGGGTCAACAGGGTAGAATAAAATATCATAAAAAAATAACTTTATTTATGTTATCTATAACAGGGGCTTGTCCCCTAACTGGCGGATGGTGCGCAACACGTGGCACTGGTGGATGACCGTGATAATATTCCCTGACAGGTGGAGCTCCAGGATGAGAATACAATGGATATCCAGGATGTGAAAAAGGCGGATGTCCTGGATGCTGTCCAGGAGGACCACTGTGGGGTCCTGGATGTCCCATAGTGTGACCTCCATAACTATAATCGGGAACTGCTGCTGTTGCTGTGGCGGCAGCTGCGGCTGTAAACAGAAACCAAGTCGAACTCTTTGAATGCTAATATTTACGTAAGTTTGGCCGCGCTCTTTTCTCCATCAATATTTAAATAATAAAAAAAAAAATAATTCAAAAAATATTTGAAACTTAAAAATCAACATTATGTGGATTCCTAAGGACAACTACACCTTCAAAGGCAGAGGAAAGCTACACCTTCTTAAACTAATTGGCAGGGCCGTATCCACAATTTTTTTTCGGGGGCGGGGGGGGGGGTGTACAAGAGGTTTTTTTTCAGGGGGTTAAAAAACTTCAAAGAGGTATAAAAACATTTATTTATATTGATTTTTGTTACGTTTTTACGAGTCAGACAAACATTTCAGGAGGGAGGGGGGAGGTTCAAAACCCCTGACCCCGACTAGATAGCCTAACTGCACAAAGTTTTTTTTTTCATTAAAAACTGATATCCAGAATTTTATTAATATTTAATATTTGTGTTCCTTAAGTATAAGATTTGCGCTCCTCATTTAAAGATTTGTGAACCAGTCCAAAAAATTGAAACTTAATTTCACTGTCCTTGGTACGTTAAAGAAAATGAGAAAAAAAACAAAACCTGTAAGTACTAAAACTATGAATTACGATCGAGCAAGTTTCAACTTAATTCTTTTGCTAGCATATGGTAAAACGATTTTTCTCTATTTTCCTCCCACGTGTTCAAAAAAATGTTACCAAACTAGTGTGACGCAATACGTCTTTACGAATTGGAATCGAAAAAAAAAGAAAGAAAAACATTTCAGAACTTAAGCCAAACTTGCACAAGCTGTCTCTAGCCAAAGGACCCCTCTCCCCCGAAAAAAAACATACGGGAAAGCAATATTTAAGGACAGAAAAGAGAAACAATTCTGCTGTTAACGCCAAAGCAGCTGGTGAGAAAAATTAAAAGAAAAGCACAGTATTCGACCAGCTAAATGTGTGCTCTTTTTCCTCCTTTTATCCAGCATCGCCAGACAGGCATACACACATGAACTAATTTTTCAGAGGGGGGGGGGGGGGGTATTTGACAGAATGCAAGAATTGGAGCTTACAATTACATTCCCCATGTAAAACACTAAATTACCCTGGTGATCCTCCCTTTGAGAATAGCTTAAGAGAGAAATTATTTAACACACAAAAACACTGCAAACAAGAAAAATTTGCCAATTGGCCTTATTATGGCTTAGCAAATATGTTTTGGTAATTATATTAGTAATGTGAAAATGTCAAATACTCCTCCGACCTTTAGAAAAGAAAGTGTCGATGTCGTCTCCTTTCAGAGCGGCAGCCAACCAACGCCATATGGTTCTGTTTTGGGTTATCGTTCTCAGCAACTGCCAGAATTTTTTTTTAATTTTCAAACTGTCCTTACAATTCCGTGGCGTTTTGCAAAAACGCTAAGCCCACTTTTACCGAAGATAAGTTAAGCACATGATTTAAAGAGCTTAAAGCGATCTATCGATTGGTCGATATTGTGCCTTTTCATTTTGCTCTCCTATAAAATCAGGAACAGTGGACATATGCCTTTTTTGCAAAACGACCCGAAATTTTTCCTTCCCCAAATAAACTAAATCTGAAACATTTAATTCTCGTCACCTAACATTTTTACCCCTTGTGAAAGTATCTTTGGTGGACCTGAATCATCCTTAGCAAAAAAACAAAAAAACAAACAAACAAAAAAACAGGCCATGGTCCTACAATGGTCGTGTCTATTTTTAGTTTTATCCTAGTACAACAGAAAAACATAATGCACGAAGAATGAATTTTACTTTTCATTGCTATAGCAACTCCAGAGCCAAAGATCACAAGAAGGCTAGTTGCCCTCCAATCACTTTCGAGTATTAAAAAGGGTACTAACCACTCCAATTTCCAATCGAATGAGCCCTTTTTGAAGTTTCTACGACAACTCCTTCGATACAAAGTGCCCGACTGGAGAAAAAAAACACATTGTGCCCATATCGTTCTTTACTTAGGCAGCGCTAGCGCGCTGCCTATGATTTTATTAGACTAGCGATTATAAGAAATAAGATAAGTAATTATATCACAGATTAAGAAGGCAAAATATAGTTATGTCCACCTAGTTATTGCTTAGATTGTTAATTCTTCTCCAGTGCCAGGGGGAAAATTTGGTACTTGTGCACTAAATGGTACAAAAGAAAGAAGTCAAGTTTGGTTGATGCTAATGAAAAAAAAAAAAAGGATGAATATATAATAGTTTAGAAACAAATTTGGGCTATATATTTGTACATTAGGGGGGGGGGGGGTAAAGCATAGTATATATTAAATGCGTAACCTAACCTAGGTACCTTCCCCCCTCCCCTAAACCCCAAAAACCATCAGTTTCAATATTGTAATCGCAATGAAAACCACGCTTTGCATTCCATTTCTCTATTGCAAATACCTGTTTGGCGGGTTACGTGTGTGGTTTCCTTGTATAATATGTATCGGTGGGCCCGCATAATGCACAAGTACCGATTATACTTAACATAATGTAACTTAACCCTTTAGCATAAAAATTACGCAGAGTGTGAAGGCTGCGGTATTATTCAAGTTTTAATGAAGTTACGAAATTAGTAAACTTTAATTCTTCACGTAAAAAGTGGATGCACCAGCAACTTTGTTTAGCTCCATCAGAGGCAGCGCAATAGCGCTGCCTAAGTAAAGAATGATGTTGGGAAAATATATATATATTTTTTTCTTGGTCTTAGACCAAGGCACTTCGTATCGAAGAAGGTGTCGTAGAAACTTCAAAAAGGGCTCATTCAATTGGAAATTGGAGTGGCTTGTGCCTTTTTTAATAGTCGAAAGTGATTGGAGGGCAACTAACCCCCCTCAAACGCTCATTTTTCCCCCAACAAATCCAATCAAACTTTTAAGATCAAGCCATTTTGTTCAACGTAATTGAAAGCTCTAGAAATAAGGTCTATGAGGATGACAACCCCCCCCCCCCCGACAGCCCTCAGGGAAAGGGTTGTAAATTATGCCCCGGGGGCATATAAGGTTTTTAAAGAAAGCATTGTCGCAGAAATTTCAAAAAGGGCTCATTCGATTGGAAATTGAAAAGGCTAGTACCCTTTTTAATATTCGAAAGTGATTAGAAGGCAACTAACACCCCTTCCACGCCCACCATTTCCCCAATTTCATCCAATCAAAATTTTGAGATAGCCTTTTTGTTCCACGCAGTTTAAGTTCAGGAAATTATACCTTTGAGCAGGACACTCCCCCCACAGTCTTCAGGGCAAAGGTTATAAGTTATGCCCTGGGGGCATATCAGTTTTTATTGAAATCTTTATCGTAGAAACTTGAAAAAGGGCTCATTCGATTGGAAATTCAAAGGTCTAGTGCCCTTTTTAATAGTCGCAAGTGATTTGAGGGCAACTAACCCCCCTCTAACGCCCACTTTTTCCCCAAACACATCCAATCAAAATTTTTAGATAGCCACTTTGTTCATCGTAGTTGATTTGTACATAGAAATTATGTTTTTGAGGAGGAACCTCCTCCACAGCCCTCTGGGAAAGGGTTGTAAGTTATGCCCTGGGG
Organism: Artemia sinica; assembly: GCA_027921565.1. NCBI lineage: Eukaryota > Metazoa > Arthropoda > Branchiopoda > Anostraca > Artemiidae > Artemia > Artemia sinica. The sequence continues at coordinate 16,943,041 of CM051256.1, read as the reverse complement.
GCATATAAGGTTTTTAAAGAAACCGTCGTCGTAGAAACTTCAAAAAAGGCTCACTCGATTGGAAATTCAAAGGGCTAGTGCCATCTTTAAAAGTCGAAAGTGATTGGAGGGCAATTAGCCCCCCCCCCACGCCCACCATTCCCCCAAACACATCCGAAAAAAATTTTGAAATAGCCATTTTGTTCAGCGTAGTTGATTTCCAGATAGAAAATATATTTTTGAGGAGTAAAATCCCCCACAACCCTCAGGGCAAGGATTATAAGTTATGCCCTGGGGGCATAGAAGATTTTTGGGGGCATAGAGGTTTTCATAGAAGGCGTTGTTGTAGAAACTTCAAAAGGGGCTCATTTGATTGAAAATTCAAAGGGCTAGTGCCCTTTTTAATAGTCGAAAGTGATTGGAGGGCAACTAGACCCCCCACGCCCATCATTCCCTCAAACACATCCAATTCAAGTTTTGAGATAACCATTTTGTTCAGCGTAGTTGATTTCCATATAGAAAATATGCTTTTAAGGAGGACACTCCCCCAGAACCCTCAAAGATAAGGTTTTAAGTTATGCCCTGGGGGCAGATACAGTTTTAATAAAAGGCGTTGTCGGAGAAACTTCAGAACAGGCTCATTCGATTGGAAATTCAAAGGGCTAGTGCCCTTTTTAATAGTCGAAAATGATTGGAGGGCACCTAGCCCACCCCCCCCATGCCCATCATTCCCCAAGACCCATCCAATCAGAATTTTGAAATAACCATTTTGTTCAGCGTAGGCTAGTTGATTTCCAAATAGAAAATATGTTTAGGAGGACACTCCCCCACAACCCAAAGGGCAAGGGTTTTAAGCTATGCCCTGGGGGCATATAAGGTTTTTATAGAAGGCGTTGTCGAAGTAACTTCAAAACAGGCTCATTTGATTGGAAATTTCAAAGGGCTAGTGCACTTTTTATTAGTCAAAAGTGATTGGAGGGCAACTAGCCCCCTCCCACGCCCATCATTCCCCCAAATACATCCGATCAAAGTTTTGAGATAGCCATTTTGTTTAGCGTAGGCTAGTTGATTTCCAGATAGAAAATATGTTTCTAGGAGGACACTCCCCCACATCCCTCAGAGCCAGGGTTTTAGGTTATGCCTTAGGGGCATATAAGGTTTTTATAGAAGGGGTTGTCGTATAAACTTCAAAAGGGGTTCATTCGATTGAAAATTCAAAGGGCTAATGCCCTTTTTAATAGTCAAAAGTGATTGGAGGGCAACTAGCCCTCCCCCCTTCGTGCCCATCATTCCCCCAAACACATCCAATCAAAATTTTGAGATAGCCATTTTGTTCAGCGTAGTTGATTTCCTGATTAAAAAAGTGTTTTTGAGTAGGACACTCCCCAACAACCCTCAGGGCAAGGGTTTTAAGTTATGCTCGGGGGGCATATAAGGTTTTTAAAGAAGACGTTGTCGTAGAATCTTCAAAAGAGGCTCATTCCATTGGAAATTCAAAATGCTAGTGCCCTTTTTAATAGTCAAAAGTGATAGGAGGGCAACTAGCCAACCCCCCCCCCCCACACACCCATCATTCCCCCAAAGAAATCCAATCAAAATTTTGAGATAGCAATTTTGTTCCAGATAGATTTCCAGATAGAAAACATGTTTTTGAGGAGAACACTCCCCCACAACCCTCAGGGCAAGGGGTTTAAGTTATCCCCTGGGGCATATAAGGTTTTTATAGAAGGCGTTGTCGTAGAAAACTTCAAAAAAACTTATTCAATTGGAAATTTAAAGGGCTAGTGCCCATTTTAATAGTCGAAAGTGAATGGAGGGCAACTATTCCCCCCCCCCTCCCAAGCCCATCATTCCCCCAAACACATCCAATAAAAATTTTGAGATAGCCATTTTGTTCAGCGTAGTAGATTTCCAGATAGAAAATAAGTTTTTGAGGAGGATACTCCCCCACAGCCCTTAGGGCATGGATTTTAAGTCATGCCCTGGGGGCACATAAGGTTTTTATAGAAGGTGTTGACGTAGAGTCTTCAAAAAAGGGCTCATTCAATTTTAAATTCAAAGGGATAGTGCCCTTTTTAATATTCGAAAGTGATTAGTGATATTATTTTTGGTGTTCTTGTTGTTTAGACCAGGGGACTTCGTATCAAAGGAGTTGTCGTGGGAACTTCGAAAGGGGCTCATTCGATTGAAAATAGAAAGGGGTGATGCCCTTTTTAATGGTCGAAAGTGATTGGAGGGTAACTAATCCCCCTTCCACTCCCGCCCTCCCACGCCCACCCTCCCATTTGCCCATTATGTTTAAAAACTATATGTTGCCTTAAGATTAATCAAAATGCACTGTGATAATGCTAATTCCCAGTAAGGCATCACAGCAGTATCCCAAGAACGACTGAGGGTATTATGTTCAAACTTTCGGGGCTACTTCTGCTCTTCAAATTTAACCAAACCAAAATAGCGTAAGTGTATCCAAGCAATCAAAGAAAGTAAAAAGATTTTTTTGCGAATGATATCAAGTTTTCTGTTTCAGGTCAACTAGAGGAGGTATGAAACTAAATTAAACAGCACTATAGGTGACCAGATTTTTAAAAAGGTGTATGTTGTTAAAAATTGCTGACAATTTTTCTCCAGCATAAAAATAGTAGGCCAAACTATAAAGTCTTAAAAAACTATTTTGGGTCGTATAGTCATCCCTATAAGTTTTATTGAACCGTAACCTCTGGAACACGACTTGTCAAAAGCCGCTCGGCATTACCGTTGAGGTACTTTTTCAAAATAAGCATGTCGTGCTTAATTGATTTTCTAAGTGTAATGTACTATCAAGGAGGCACACTTGTGCCTCTTTAAAGAGGCGACCCACCACAATGTTAAGCGATTTCCGGTCCTAGCGGTCGCAGAGAGACAGCGGTGATCGCATTTTGTAGCCCAAGCTCCAACTAAGAAACGTGCAAAATTTCAGCCCCCCCCCCTCCGACTTTATCTTCATGGGTAAAAGTGGGCCGGAAGTTTCGACCCTCTGATCACAGCCCCCCTTTAACGTTGTTCGATTGGGCTGAAATTTAGAGGTTAAGCTTGCTTAGGGCCCGGGAGCTTATCCTCGAAATTTCAGCTCACTCCTTCCCTGTTTTCCAAAAAACAAATATAGCCACACAATGTTCATTTCTCTTTTTTTATCAGCCACGCCTACAGGCCACAGTTGGCAACGGATCCGGGTGAATGAGGACTGATTCGAAGCGGAATTCGACCTGTTAGGGCCTTTTGATATTTTCAGACCGAAAAAATTATCCCTCGAATTTACATTTACGAAAAACCTCGTTTTCCTATAAGAGCCCATTTTAATTTTTCCCACCACAGCCTCCCTTTAACGTTGTCCGATCGGGCTGAAAGCTAGAGGATTAGCTTTCCTGGGGCCTGGGAGCTTATCCTCAAAATTTCAGCTCAATCCGATCCTTCCTTCCCTTTTTCCAAAAACCAAATATCTAGTTTTTTGGGGATTTGCTTGCGTCAAAAATAGATACAGGAGACTAAAATAATATTTCCGTAAGTGTTTCTGTGGTACAATGGTCGCTGTTCCAGACTGTCAGGAGGAAGATGTTCCCTGTCAGAGAAAATTTTTTTTATACTGAATTTAAAGTTTAAAAAAGAAACTCAGTTTCTTTTTTAAATTATTTGAAAAACTACGTTTTCTAAAGAGTTAAAGAGGCTGAGTCACAAGTTCGAACCTTAAAACGTGTAGGGATTAGGAGGTGCAGTTGAACTACTTTCGGTGACTTATATGTGGTTCAGTTTTTGTTTTTTTTACGACACTGACATCGGTTAATTTTGACATAAATTCATCAATGACATTGACATCATTTATGGAAAGTACTTTGTTTTCAAATGAATTTTGTTTATACCTAACGATTTTTATCTGATTTTTTTTTTGTATTTAATATTACTATTTAAGCACTTCATTTTCCGGATTATTTTTTCTTATATAGCTTAGCGCTCGAAACTCGTATGTCTGGCTTCAACATATTTAACTTTTGTATTTTTGCATTTATTTTTTGTTTTTTTCATTAACTTCTAGATAATGAAAGAAATAGATTTGTGAAAAAAAAATGGAAAATACAAAATTATTTCTGAAGAAAAAATGTAGCAAATGAAAGTTAGCCTTAGTTATGATTTGTTATTCGTTTCATGTGATTAGCCTTGTTTGTTTTGTTTTGGCGTAGCCTAAGACAAACAGAAGTTGTAAAGTCGTAGTTTTAAAACAACGAATCTGAGATTTGTTAATCATTATACCAAAATTCACTCAAGGCCATAAAAGATCAGCGTGCTCACTTGTGGAGTTAACGATTTGTGACTTATGATATCAATGATTTTTTTTTTTTTTTTTTTTTTTTTTTTATAATCTGAAAATTCTCTGAAGATACCCTAAAGAATACTGAAAATATATAAATGTTGTGCTGAATTTGGTAAACAAGAAATGCTCAGACATCACTGTCTCTAATTATGAATAAAATGAAAATGTAGAATTATAAGAAAATGGGCAACACTTTTAACCAAGACAGTGAATAAAACAAACTAAAAAGTTCTCGAATATTTTGGCTTGTCATTTGGGAATCCTTAGTCATCGAAAAAAAAAACTAGAAGCTCTTTTTTGTCAGTTATAAAGGCTTCTAGATGTAAAGCCAATATATTTAGGTGTTTTTCTTAGATTTATTAATTGAATATCTTGAATGAAAGTTATTTAATGTTTTTTGGGCTCTTAAAAGAGGTTTTTTTTATCCCACTCTATTAGAAATCTCGTTTGTACACCTTTGGCTGTTTCAAAATGTAGGCTTTTTTTGAGGTATTCTAATCGCAATCTTTGTTTATTGTGTTGCTTTCTATTTTGTAGTTATGTTTGTGTTTTGTCTAGGCTGGTCGTTTGCGGCGTGATTATAATGATCTAAGCTCTACATTGCAGGAAAAAACAGAGACGTCTGGCAGATGCAGAGAAGAACTCCTTATAAAGCTACGTAAAAATAAAGAAGAACTCCAAATAAGGAACTCAGGTTTGTCTGTCCTTCTCAAACATTCGAGTATTAATGTAAAACAACCACTAGGTATGATACGGACATTCATATAAACCATTTTTTATGAACATTTTTAAAAATTGAAACAATCAATTTCCTTAATTGAACAAAATTTCGCTTTTCAGCTTTGAGCTACGTTGTTTGTTGATATAATAGACAAAGAGACAAAACAATGGCAACAAAAACAAAGACAACGACTAGACAACAAAGAACAAAAACCAAACAAAGGCAATAAAAACAATTGTAGTGTAATCAATACACTTAACACAAATCAAGGCACTGCGCTAGCAGATGGACATCCTTAGCTCCCAGTTGAATTATAAAAATACCTAAATCACACAAAATATAAAGAAGAATTCATACTTGAAAATTCTAAGTTGAAAATGTTCTGAACAAGCATGGGCGCCCATAAGCTGAATTCCAGGGGGGGGGGGAACCTCGTCTAATTGGCACTTTTAATGCTACACAATAGAAATCTCAGAACAAAAATATAAAAATAAGGCAACATCATTCAGCCAGTGGGGGGGGCGCCCCCTGCCCCCCTTATGGGCGCCCCCTGCCCCCCTTATGGGCGCCCATGTGAACAAGTCAGAAATAGACATATCGAAACTTAATGCTTAGTCATATAATAATTCAAACATAAAACAAACACGAATTACTACCAATGAATAAATTAAACCCAAGACGAACATATATTAAAATTTAAAACAAAAAAACTATCACAATTATAGTAAGCTACCCCCCCCCCCCCCCTTTAAAGTTTCTAACACCAGAGCGTCAGTTGTGCTTCACTAAAACGAAATACATTTTTTACAGTTTAGCTTTTATCATTATAACATTAAAAAAAAAATGAAAAAATGCTGAGACTTTCATGAAATAGTACCATTATGTGAAGCACTATTCTAACGTACCCATATCCCCACTGTAGCTAAATATCGCTGTTAGCTAAACCTTATTGTGAGTAGGCCTTACGTTTTTTCTGACTTCTTCATCGATAATGAAGCTCTCTAAATGATTGGCCTTTTTTTAATTAACTAAATAAATAAAAAGAAGTTCTATTAAATTGAACTTAGCTGCTGGCTGTGGCGAGCTATGGAATTAAGTTAAATTCAGTTTTGAAAAGTTTTTTTTTAATTATTTGATTAATTAATAATTATTTAAGAAAAGGAAACGATCAAAGAGGGTTTAAGAAATTATCTTTAATAATTATTTATTTGATTAATTGTTTGAATATTACTAAATTATTAAGAATGGATCCGGTATCAGCTAAATCTCGGCGATTGCTAAATATGAATTCGCCTTTAGACAGCTTTAGGAAAGAGACTTTTCCGTTAGCTTGGAAGAAAAAGCGTATGGAGCTAGCAAAACTTCTACTGTATGCCGCCTGTGTAAATCGGTACATCGATGGGTGGTACATACTGGGGGGTGCAGTATTTAATTTCATTGAGTGGCAACCCTGAACGACAAATAACTTCTTTTGTTGCTCATTGGCTTCAAGACATTCTGACTACAAAATTGGATTCTACTTGGAAAAAAAAAAAAATCTGAAATATTGCGCTTGAGGTTTATAATAACTGTATTCCTATCATTCCAATTGTTAACATCAGTTCTTTGTAGATGCAAGGAAAAACAAATATTAACTGACAAAAAATGATATCATTTCGTAGAAAAGCCTGATTGACCTAAAGTTTAAAATTATATGCCAAAATTATACTACATGAAAGCGAACATAAATCTAAAATGCGAAACTGGAAAAAATGTATAAATTTTTTCTCGTTTTTTTAATGAAATAATCTAAGAGCTTTATCTTTGTACTCTTTGGTTTTTGATTATTTTTGATTATTAACTATTTGATTTGATTTGACTATTTTTGATTATTACATGTTTGTTCACGGGAACAGGTTTGTTGGTGAAAAATAGTTGTTAATAACATTTATTAGGACAGTAGAAACATGCCGTTTGTATGTTTAATCAGCATAAACGGAATTTTTGGCTTGAAAGGTAAATTGCTAAAATACTGCAAGAACCAAAAAAACAATGCTAAACTCGAAATTTTAGTTGAGAATATTTTACTATAATCTTGGATATTCATTCTTTTAAGTTCATCCACACACGACTCAATTTCTAAATGTGTTAAGAGGATAATAGTGGTTATATTAAATCAGTTTGAATGTATATTTCTAATATAAGATCTTTCTTGAAATTATTTCTTTCTTTATACAAAACTTTGACTATTACTCTAAATATATTTTTAATTTATTTTCTAGCACAAGATAGATTGTGTTATTCACTTTGCTGCGATGAAGGCTGTTGGAGAATCCATGATCTTACCCCTCCTTTATTACAAGAATAACTTAATTGGTACTATAAACCTCCTTGAGGTAAGTTTATCTTCCTTGCTACCCTTTGTTAGCAGTTTTATTGAATTTTTAACAAATGTCATTTGACTAGTTTTATTTGAACTGGTGATTACAAATAAATTTTATAACAAAGGCTGTACGAAGTGATGGTCTTAACGTCATCAAAGATAGTAACAATAAAATCTAGGTGCCTCAATTGTTTGTTTTTTTTTTTTTTTTGTTAAATTTAATATCAATTATTAACGAAACACTTAACATAACCACATCCCCTTCAAACGCCACGGCATGATATAAAGGAGGAATAATCAAACAAATCCACAATTTTTTTTTTTTAACGCGCATTACGTTAATTATTCAGAACACACCCAAGAAGTAAAGTATTTTGACAGCGTGAAGTTAGAAAAACATTCTTACTTTATAATATGCACAATAATTGTAGCCAACACATTTTACATGCAGATCCGCTATACACACCCATCCCGAAATGTTTGTCCGACTCGTAAAAAACGTTACAGAAATGAATATAAACAAGTTTTTGATGCGTTTTTTAAAGCGCCCCCCCCCCATAATGTGCAAATATATTGCCCAAATTATATAAGTCCAATGCATTCTATCACTCGTCACTTGTCTTTGTGGCTGCGAAACCGGTTTTGACCAGAATGCACTGGATTGGACTTGAATGACAGAATAAAAGTCAAACAAGAAGCAATTATCCAAAATGTCTTGGAAAGATTGAGCTAGAGCTAAAGAAGATAGATTAATGCTGAAGCTTATTGATGATTTATGATTTTTGGTGATTTCTTACTAATAAAGATTTCATAGGTATGATAGAACTTGCTGGTAATGTAAGGTTTTGTGAATTCCCGATATAACTTCAGCTCCCCCTCCCCGCCCTTCATCACAGAATCTGGTGCCTCTCCCCCCCCTAGAAAAGAAGCTACTTACGCTCATGGCTATATATTTGCACATTGGGGGGGGGGGGTAAAGTATAATGGGTCTGTATGCAAGTGAGGCTTACGCTCGGTTGAAGATACTTCCACTGACAGCTCTTCTTGATTTTATGCTGGTGTTTTCATCTATATTCATGTCTTATAATTGCGTAATGGTAGCGGACTTGCCCCGAACAAGTCCGTTTCTTGTTTAACGTGGCAAACATGGCGTACACTTGTATAATTGCGTTAGAGGTTCATTGAATTCAGAGAGTTCTCTTCTTGTCTAAGTGTGTTCACACAAGCTAAAGAGGTTCATTCCCATGACACAAGGTCGATGATTGTCCCAAAGACAAGGTCAAGGTCATGGCAGAGATTCAGAGTCGTCTTCTTGTCTAAGTGTGTTCACATAAGTTAAAGAGGTTCATTCCCATGGTACAAGGTCAATGATTGTCCCAAAGACTAGGTCAAGGTCATGGCAGAGATTCAGAGTCGTCTTCTTGTCTAAGTGTGTTCACATAAGTTAAAGAGGTTCATTCCCATGGCACAAGGTCGATGATTGTCCCAAAGACAAGGTCAAGGTCATGGCAGAGATTCAGAGTCGTCTTCTTGTCTAAGTGTGTTCACATAAGTTAAAGAGGTTCATTCCCATGGCACAAGGTCAATGATTGTCCCAAAGACTAGGTCAAGGTCATGGCAGAGATTCAGAGTCGTCTTCTTGTCTAAGTGTGTTCACATAAGTTAAAGAGGTTCATTCCCATGGTACAAGGTCAATGATTGTCCCAAAGACAAGGTCAAGGTCATGGCAGAGATTCAGAGTCGTCTTCTTGTCTAAGTTTGTTCACATAAGTTAAAGAGGTTCATTCCCATGGCACAAGGTCAATGACTGTCCCAAAGACAAGGTCAAGGTCATGGCAGAGATTCAGAGTCGTCTTCTCGTCTAAGTGTGTTCACATAAGTTAAAGAGGTTCATTCCCATGGTACAAGGTCAATGATTGTCCCAAAGACAAGGTCAAGGTCATGGCAGAGATTCAGAGTCGTCTTCTTGTCTAAGTGTGTTCACATAAGTTAAAGAGGTTCATTCCCATGGCACAGGGTCAATGATTGTCCCAAAGACAAGGTCAAGGTCATGGGAGAGATTCAGAGTCGTCTTCTTGTCTAAGTGTGTTCACATAAGTTAAAGAGGCTCATGTACCATGGCACAAGGTCAATGATTGTCCCAAAGACAAGGTCAAGGTCATCGCAGAGATTCAGAGTCCTCATTTTGTCTGTGTGTTGACTTGCATTTAAGAGGTGCATTCCCATGGAACAAAATCAGTGAATACAATTTATGTTAATAATTTGCTTACGTCTATTTCGGTTTTTGTTTCTTGTTTTTAGAGGGGCTTATAACGAATTTAAATTATAAATGCTGTTAGATGAGAATATTAAAAGTAGTGATTTAAGTGAATTTAAAACACTGTTGAAGAATGGATTGCTTTCTAAATACCATTTTAATCTTTAATTTAATAGGATACATAATTGATAGAATAAAATTGTATTAAATCAATGACATTATTATGTTATTTTGATTGATGTGTGTTGAGGAAGAACTTGAATGTTGAGTGTTAAGTTAGTCGTAGCAGGGTAGATGATATTGTAGCTATGTATTGTTTTTAAACCCCTTCTGAGGTCAATGTCAATTTTAATGTTTTTGCAGGTTTGTTTGATTTTCCCTCCTATGTAATGCCTGTTGCATATCGAGGGGATGTGTTTATGTTAAGTTTTTTGTTAATAATTAATATAGGATAAATAAATTATTTAAAACCAATTTATCCTATCAATTATATATCCTGTTAAGAGGAATTGTAAACTTAAATAACTGTGTAAAAATTTTAAATAAGTTAAATGGAATTAAATTAAAAAAAAAAATATTAAAAAATGAAAATAGAATAAAATTAGAAAAATCGGGAAGTCAGTTTTATTGAAAAAGATCTAAACGTCGTAACTGCACATTGGTGTAATTAAGCAGTTTTTGGCAATGACGGGCACCAAGTTCGAAAAAACAAAACGTGAGTGAAAAATCAGCCAAAAAAATTCGGCCCCAGAGTAGTATATGTAGCTTTCCTCTGGAGACACTTTTCTTGGGCCAAAAAACATTCAAGTTTGGCCAATTAGTTCTGCTTATTTATTTTCATGGGTTTGCGTATCACAATGACGAAGTATCAACAGTGACGAAGTATTAACAATGACGGTATCAATAATGACGAAGATGTGGTACTGCCGTAAAAAGTTCATAATTTTGAAACTGGCAGTTTGAAATATGCAAAGATTCAATGAAGCCGAGTTAATGCAATATCCAGGAATCAAGACCGTATATAGAGAGGGACTTTGACCCCCCCCCCCCTTCATCATATGTTTTTCTGACTTGAAAAACGTAACAAAAATGTAAATAAACACATTTTTGATGTGTTTAAAAACAAATAAAAAAAAGTTTAAAAATGCATAAAAAATTGTTTTAATTCATTTTCGTTACGTTTTTAGGAGTGGGACAAAAATCTCTAGAAAGGAGGGGTTCAAACTCCTTAACCAAGGCCGTATCCAAGGGGGGGGGTTACCGGTTTGACCCCCCCCCCCCCCGAAATTTTTGACCGAGTCGAAAATAAGTCGAAAATTAGTTAAACCTAGGTAAAAATCAGTAAAATTAGTCGAAAACTGAGTGAAAAATTAGTACCCCCCCCCGCCCGAAAAAAATCCTTGATCCGCCCTTGCCCTTAACTCCTTTTTTATACAGTCTTGCAAACAATCTTTAAATTTTTCATTTATTTACCACGCTATTGTAGCCACGAAGATAAATGAACTGCCGTAGAGAAAATCTTAGAGAACCGCACGAAAAATCGCAAAATCTCAAGAGAATAGGAAAGAAAAATCTTAAATAATCACAGTTTTCGGGCATGAATAGATCTAAGATGGATCTAAGATACAAAAAATGTTTAATGTTAATGTTCTTGGTAATTTAAAGGTTTTTTTTTGCATAAAATCACAATAATTTTACTGAGAAAAAAAACCAAATTCTGCTACTACCAAGAATTGTCAACTACCTTGCCTTAGGCTACTGCCTCATCCTTGAAACTGCCTCCTAGCAATCTCTCAACTCCTCCTGCAACCTGCTTCCTCTCAACCATCCTTTCGTTATAGCCCTCACATTTTTTTCTCTTTTATCTTTATATTCCTTGTTGTCGTTTAGTTTTACTGTATTATCATTATGTTCCTTAGTATCTTATAGTTTTTCTCATCGCCCTTGGGCCCTTAGTGTTCCTCCTACTTTTTTTCTCTTAGTCCTCCTAATGTCCCTCCCCCTACTCCGTTATGCAAACGATTCGGATTCCTCTTATTCTGTCCGTAAGGTCAGATTTCACTTCTTAGATTTATCTTTTTTTCTGTTTGTTTGTTTTTGTGTGAGAGGGAGTGTGGGAGTGTATGTATCTCTCAGAGAGAGGAGGGGTGGGGTGGATGTATCTAAGATGAATTGGAAGCTGTTTGAGTGCTTTTTTATTCTTGCCTATTTGTCACATATGTTTTCCGCATCAGTTTTCTTATGTTATGCCCCCCCCCCTCCTTCTGTTCTTCTAGAAGTCATAGATAGTGCGTTCGCCCGCCCTCTTGATTTTGATATATTCTTTTTTATTGAACCCAAATTGAGCCACTGTTAATGATAAAATAAAAATATTTACCCCCCCCCCCTAGATTTTGAAAAATAACTTTCTTTGGTGTTTACCTTTAAAAGATTCCTTTTTCTGTGTTTCCATTTAAAAAATTAAAAAATAATGGTAGCCTAAATTTGTAAAATATATTGCCCCCCACCCCTAATTTTTTTGTAACTGCCCTAGTTTGCGCCACTGTTTGTTACAAATAAAAATTATCGTGTATCAAATTTTGGTGATTTTATGCTAATAGCTGGAAAGCAACTTGATAGGCTACTTCATTTACAGGTAATGAAGGAGAACAACTGCCTGCAACTACTTTTTAGTAGCTCTTGTACTATTTATGGAAACCCAGACCATTTACCAATCAACGAAAAACATTCAATCGGAAATGTAACCAATGTCTATGGCAGAACTAAGTACATCATCGAAGAAATGCTCGTGGATCTAAGTAAAGCAGAACCGGTAAGTTTTTCTTCCGTAAATTAGTTAATCATGGTTGCAGTGGTAGCGGCAACCTAGTAAGAGACGATCACGTCTCGTTGTAAAAATTTCAATAGCCCATAACTCCTAAAATGGTGTCAGATTGAAACACAAATTACACCATTATTAAAATAAAAGAGGGGTGCATGGCATGGAAATAGCCTACGCTAAGCTCTGAGTTAGACATGAATTTTAAAAATGGTTGAAAGCTCATTTGTAAGAGAAATTTAGTATTCGTGGAATTTTTTTTTAAACATTACCAGATTCGTTCTGTGCAAATTGGACATCTTGCAAACCATAGAATATAAATTATAGAACACACAACTAGTCCTCAGGGGTATCAATCGGGGGGAAGGACTATTGTTCCACTACCGCCCCCGAAATTGAAATAATCCTTTTTTTGCTCCCCTCCCACCTTTACATCTCTTTGAAATGACACCACTTGTTGAAATTTTGGAATTCCACTTGTAAACCTTTTGATTAATGGAGATTGGGGATGGAGATTGGAGATTGGGGTTTCCGGTGGCTTAGTAGTAGTAGTTGTTTTATTGATCTATTGTACAGTAATAAATTCATTTTATAGTAAATTTATATTTATAGTAAATAATGATAAAATTATATAAATAAAAAATAATATGTTTGTTATCATATAAAAGTAATTATTATTTTTACTTAATACTATCGATAATTATCAATTATCTATGTAATAAACGAGTCTGAACCTAGCATTTAAGAAACAACTCTTAATGATTATCACCAAAATTTGTTGGTGCTTGAAAAGCCAAAATCAAGTCCCTTTAAACCCCCCTAGGATTGGCTTCCTTTTCCCCAATTCTATGAATTTTACGCATTTGAACAAGGGCTATAGACAGGGTTGCCACTCATGAATTATCACTAGTTTTTTTCCTTCATAAGTAATATTATTTCAACTCGTTTTCCTTAACTCGCCGAACTTTTTGCGCCTTAATTCATTTTTTCGCGCCTTAATTCATTTCGTGAATTTAACTCACCGGATTTTTGTCTTATAAATTTGTGATAACCTTTCGGCTCAGTCCGAATGCTAATTACTTCCATGTTTTATCAGTATATGCACTTCCGATGATAGTGCAAAAACACAATATCAAACTCCCTCACTCTTGTCGAATTTCTTTTGCATAAACAAAACCAAATAAACAGGTAATTCCCCGGTAAACATATATATTGACGGAGTATATCCCCTACCCCCCTAATGAGCAAATATATACCAAGAATTGCATCCTTAATCCAAATATAACATTCATTTGTGTCGCAAATGAACTTTACCCCCACTCCTAAATATATCCAAATCAGGGTATATTATTACGCATTAGGGGAATGGGGGTAAATTTCATTCCCGCCGGTAAATTCTGGGGGATTTTCCGAAGGGGGGAGAATACGCTTAGCACCATAAACAACTTAAAACGATGGAAACTAGCCCTAGTGTTAAAAAAAATTTGCAACGCCATCTAGTGTTTGGTGTTTTTTGGCATTTTGTGCTTTGCAATTGTTTGTTTTTCCATAACTGAGATCACACACTCATTGCTACCCTATTTTCACCATTTATACTAGTTTTGCCTTAATATTACGCTGAAAAAAATGCCAAGAAGCATCAAGCGCTAGATGGCTTTGATAATCATCTTCTGTTGACCTCAGTGCCAATTTCTGATCTTTCCAGGTATACCTATACCACCATTTAAAATATGTTTTTAATCGTTTACGGGTATTAAACTGAAATTAAAGAGTGACCTATGTCAAAATATATGGGAAATATATAATTCGGTCTATATAATTGGGCATTAGGGAAGTGGGGGTAAAGGAAAGTGAATCTCTTTTTGGAATGATATAATGAAGTATTTTAGGATTAATCATACTCCTAAAAGCTCTTCACTTTACCCAACCCCCCCCCCTCCCCTCCCCGTAACTCAAATAAAATTCTCAAATTTAGAAACCCTTATTTTCCACAGGGGGGGGGGTATTTTCCGCGGGGGTATTTTCCGCGGGGGTTACTTTCCGTGCGGGGGGGGGGCATTTTCTGGGGGGTTAAACACCCCCCGTTCACTATATTCATTTATGTTATTTTACTGTGTTCATGGCTGTATATTTGAATTTAAAATACACTTATTTGTCTATCTATCTAATATGCAGAATAATTGTACCAAACGCATTTTGCATGCAGACCCGCTATGCTTACCCCCTATGCAGACTTTTTGGAATGATATATAAGGAATGACATGTGGAATGATAATAAGGAGGAATCATACTCCTAAAAGCTCTTCACTTTACCCCCCCCCCCCATTGGTCAAATATGGAGCTCAAATTATATAGTTATCTGTAGCTGCCTGCTAGACGAAGAAGGTTCATAATACAAAACGAAATAGAACGAGCAAATACAGACCCGTAAATCATGCACCCGTAAATAGTGGTATGGAAAAGCTCCATAGTTTCCGCTCTTGTACTTTGCGCTGGAGATTATTTCGTAGGATGGGGAAACACTCGAAAAAATCATGGTACTTGTTAATTATTTGGAACACACTCAAGAATTTTGATCTGCAAGATCTGACAAAAACCGGTTTAGCTATCTGTATTTGGAAACAATTAGCTTGGGCTCAGTGGAAAACTACCTTGTAGGTATTTTTAGTTAAATATTTGATATATAGATTTGGTATTTTGGTTATAATCGGTTGGGTGTTTAATATAATGCATTCTGGGTGGTCTGGTTTCCATAATTTCTGTTCTAGTTTCCGTAATTTTGTTTATAAAGTATTATATTTTCGTCGTATTTTGGTATATTTCATTAAGGTAGACCGTATTTCACTTCTTGGGTGTGTTCCGAATAATTAGAAAGTACCAAAATTATTAAATTATGTTGAAAAATAGAATTATAATAAAAATGGCCTGTCTAAAATGAACCCCATGTCCCTCCAGGAGAGGAAGGGGGGGGGGTCACGAAAAGGGTCCGTAACCAGGTCGATAGATCCATAAAATCAAAACTTTTTTTTCGTAGGAATGGAATATCATTTCATTGCGTTATTTCAACCCAGTTGGGGCGCATCACAGTGGGAGAATGGGTGAAGATCCTACAAAAGCGTTTACGAATATTATGCCCTATATTGGATCCGTAGCAATTGGTCGAAAGCCACATTTAACAGTATTTGGCGATGATTACAATACACCAGATGGAACAGGTTTGTTGACGTGTTTCTTCGTACCCGATTTTTGAGTCTAGTTTTGTTGCAGTCATTACATCCAATTCCTTAACTTCTTGACCAAGTGAACTCTTTTTTGCTTTGTAAAGAATCTATCAAGGAGTCGCTCTCGCAGACATCAAGCATACCAGTTGGCACGTGCCAAGCGTGGTGGAACTGTGCTAAAAGTTGTTTTTTTTTTTGGGGGGGGGGGGGTAACAAGTGTTTTTGGGGCAGTGCAAAGCGTGGCGATACTATTTAGCTCACGTGTTGTTCTGAGATGTTGGATGTTCACCAGGTAGCGGGAAGTCAGCGCACTTCGCAATTTATGCCTGTTGGTTTTAGTAGACACGGCGGGATTGAGACCTTGTGGCGCCTCTAGGGTAATGAAATATAGAGTACTTTCCCGGTGTTAATTTAACATAATATGTTTTTTCTTCAAATTCAATTTGAATTAACTGCGAGCCGGAAGCGGTTTATTAACTAATGCCTTAATAGGAAATATAGTGATTACTGAAATAGGAGTTATTTTAATGAGTAGCAAATGAAATATGAAAAATATGAATGTTAATGTCTTAATACTATTAATTTTGGTCACTTGCCTCCCTCTTTCCTAATTTAACGATGATTATGCAGAAGTTAAGATAATAAAGATGTTATTTAACCATATACAAAAATATTTAATATACAATTCCTTTTTATTAATTTTTGATTTTTCACATTATTAATCATATTATTAATATGATTTTCAGGCTTCCTATTATTGCAGATACCCCCCCCCCCTCTTTCTCTACACCCATTTGGCCATGTCAATAGCATAATAAAATGTAGACAAACATGATTACTCTTACTTCCTGCCCTTTTCAAGTAACCCCCGCTTCCCACAGAAAGTGAATCTTGACTCTGGTACCATGCCTGTACAAATATTTCTTGTATTTTGGTCATTTTCTGAAATAAATAACTAAATCGCTCTTTTATATTTTATTTTCATTGCTATTATCAAAATAGATTTTGTGTTCATTGTAGAATTTTCGGCTACAGCCTCGAAGAAAACTTATTGAGACGTGTTGCCCCTTAGATTAAAATTGAATAAAACCTTTTTATCAGGTGTTTTAGATAAGTCGGTGTTTTGTATTCCGAAAAGTATTTTATTTCGGTGTTTTAATTTTGTATACTATAATCAGCTGTTTTGTATCGTCTGAAAATTGTTAAAATGACACTAGAAATGTGTGTTTATTTAGTTCAACGTCCTTGCTGACGTCATTTCCTGATAATTATATTATTTCTTTGAACAGGTGTTCGTGATTATATCCATGTAATGGATTTAGCAAGTGGGCATGTCGCTGCTATGGCTAAGTTGGCTGCGAGCCATCTTAAAATTAAGGTAATATTTACTTTGTTACAGGGCTATATTTTGTTTGCATTTTCTTTTTTAAATCAAAGTTGTTTTTAAGAAATCAATTCTCCAGTAAATTGATTTTTTCTACTCCATTTTATTTATTTATTTTTGTGGCAAACCGCTTGATTTATGCTTAACTATGACTTTTCGCAACGTTTATCTATGCAATACAGATGAGTTAAAACTTTCAGTCATTTAATATTAATATTACTTAAAAGCAAGGGCGTATTCAGGATCTTTCCCTGGGAGGGGGTCAGGGGCGGATCCTTGATTTTGTTTGAAAGGAGGGGGAGGGGCAAAATAGGTTGATCCGAAAAGTTTTTAGGGGGGGGGGAAATAGGTTGATCCGATAAACTTGCGTTAGGAGCAAGTTTAATTAACGCAAACTTGAGTTAATTAAGTAAATTACACTACTTTAGACTACGCTAAGGTAGTCTACATTTTTACTAGTCAGACGGTAATTTTTTAGGTAAAGGAAGTTGCCATATAATAGAATATTTTCCGAAGTTTTGAGAGAATGAGAACAAGTTAGACGAAGGAAAGAACATGAATAATGGATAATATTAAACTAATTTAAATGAATAATGGAACAGAGGTGCTTTTAGGGGGGCAGAGGGGGCACTTGCCGCGGGTGCTATTATTTTAGGGGCGTAAAATTTCAAATAAATAATCTAACGGTTATGATCATTTTTTTAATTTTTGGAACTCTATTTTTATTAAAATAAAGTATATAGTACAGTTAATAAATTAAAATAATTAATAAATTATTAATTAATTAATTAAATAAAAAATAATTAAATAATGATAGTTAAGATAGCTAAATTAAAATTAATAATAATTTAAATAGCAAATTAAAAAAATATTAAAATTGATGATTAATTAAAAAATTGAAAATAATTTTGTTAAAATTCGGTCTCACAATTTTTTGGGAGACAGGGAGGGGGGGGGGGTAATCAAGATTTTGCCCCGGGGGTAAGAGAGAACCGCCACTGTAATGGAATCATGTCCGTGCAACAAAAGAATAAATGAACACAATGTGTTATGTGTATTTTTTTTAGTGATTGTTTCATGCTGAACCGATTGATTAAGTATCGGTTTATTTTACTTTAAAAGAGGACAAATGTAACATTTTCTGGAATCATGGATTTGCATCTTTTACAAATTTTATGTTCTACATTTTTTTTTTTATTTTACACCTTTCTTCTTTTACAATGTTTTTTGTCAATTCATTTGCCTTTTTTCCTTTCATCTTTATTTTCATAATCTCTGAAAAAATAATTTTAAACTGTTTATATCTGATTGATTCCGCGAAAAAAAGAGATTAAACAATTTTCTGTGTTATCATATAAAATTAAAAATTTTTCAATGTTATTTCTCTCCTTACCGCTTGGATGAAGTCAAATGCAAGACATGTAAATAGTGAAATAGGCCTACCCGTATAAATAAAAATAATTCGAAAACACCCTAATTTAGTGAATTATTATGAGATTTCCCCCCCCTTCTTCTCCTACCCATTCGCAGTGGTGCCAATTTGCGAAAATGTAGGGAGAGGATGTATTTTTCAAAATCTAAGAGTTAGGGGAGTGTTATTCTCTTTCGATTTTCTTCCTATTAAAAGGCCTAAAAAGGTATGCCTTGATATCTAAGAGAGGAAGGGGGCCATAAAATTTTAAGGGGGGGATTTTGTGTCCAAATGTTTCTTTTTTCCAAGATTATACTATAAGGTGAATTGTCGGGTGTTATTTAAGAATTTTTAATCATCTCCCCGAAAGCTACTCGGAAAAAAATGTTCAAGAAAGTTCAAGGAAAAAAAAGTTCAAGTTCGGAAAAAAAAGTTCAAGAAAAAAATGTCTGGTATTATTCACTGTTTATTAATCGCCAAGTTCATTCTGGAAAGTTCGGAAAAAAAAGTTCAAGAAAAAAATGTCTGGTATTATTCACTGTTTATTAATCGCCAAGTTCATTTCTTAAGAGGATTCGATACTTTTAACATCATTTTGTGACCTTCAACGTCGGCTAACTGTCTCAAAGGCAAAGGCCCATAAGTGAATTCTCCCAGGGGACTACTTATCATTTAATTCTATTGAGAATTTCTGATTTAATTATGAAATTTGATTGAAAAGACAAAGGAATTCTGTCGGCAAAATTTTCGATCAAAGCGGGTTGCACCGCAGAAAATTCGAAGAGCTGTCAAGTTGATCAAATCAGATTTCTTTTTAGGTGATTTTGGGCAGTCTTTTTAGGTGATTTTGGGCAGTCTTTTTAGGTGATTTTGGGCAGTCTTTTAGCAGGTATACTAGAATGTTTTTAGGGATAACCCTTTTCTAAAGTTTAAAAAGAATATTCTGCCCGTTCGATCGAAAAAACGTATTTACACTTTCTAATTATAGAGGTTTCTCTAAAACTAAACATATCTCATTTGGGCACAAAACAAGAGAAGTTAGAAGGTTTTTCTAAGATTTCAGAGAAAGTAGATGTCTGGTTTTAGTTTTCTGTGGGTTGTTCAGATCGCTTATCCAAGCTCTACAAGCTATGGCAAGACCGCCCAATCAAATATAAATAGTTTGGCCACACATAGTTTGGCTAAAAATGTTTATAATGGACGAGATAGGCTGATTCTTTATGGTGTCGAATCCCTATAGAGGGATCCTATAGAGATCCCTCTATCCTTTCTCTATTCCTCTATAGATCCCTCTATCCTCTCTCTGTTGAGGGATAGAGAAAGGATGTAATGATTGAGGTGAATTTGTTTAATTACAGGCCTACAACCTTGGCACTGGTCGCGGTGTCACAGTTCTAGAGTTGGTAAGAACCTTTGAAAAGGTTACAAAAACTAAAGTTCCTGTACAAATGTTGCCAAGGCGAGAAGGAGATATCGAGTCTATGTTTGCTGATGCAACGCTGGCTTGTGAAGAACTGGGATGGACTGCTGAAAGATCCCTGGAAACTATGTGTAAGATTTTGACTATTTGCTTTTGCAAAATGAGGCGGGACAAATATAAAACCAAAAATAAAGGAAACTGTTTTATTGGTCAGCTGATCACATTTTACCCTTAAAAGCATTAGAACAATTAATTTCGAATTGAATAAGCCCCTTGCGGAGGTTCTACTGTCACTTTTTTTTTATGAAAGCACTATGGATCCTCATAGCCTCTTGATTTAGTTCAACAACGCCCTCTACATTTCCTGAAAGTTTAGGTAAAAGATTGTAAAAATAGAAAATTTTTTAAATTTGAATTAAATTTTAAATACAAGTTTAAAAAGCGAATTAGCAGCTGGAACGATTGAATATTAAATTTGTATTAAATTTTGTATTTACTTTTTGTGAATACAGTTAACTACACTTCTACATAATCATCATCAAATAGGGAAAAACGAAGACTAACAAAAATGGCACTAATCGAGGTTAGTTTTCACTACCTTCGTGAATCACTTGACTCTAACAGAATTGTTTCACGGCTCTAGCACGGATTGTCTTATGGATTCCAGCAATACCTTAATGGCTTGACTTTCCGAGCCAATCTGATTTTTCCAAACCTGCTAAAATCGGTGTTGCAGCTTTCCCCTGAGCAGGAATATCGATATTTTAACTAGCCTGCTTCACCTTTCATCATCTTGAACTTCTCTGAAGAACCCAGATTTTTTAATGAAATGTATTATTTTCTTTAATAGTAAGTTCTGACACAGTCTTTCAGTGTGCAAACACGGTCGCGGAAAAGCAGCGCAATATAAAAACTTTGGATTATCTGAATATTTCAGATGGAATATCTGAAATCAGAATGGTTTCTCTGAGATCTGATAGCCTTTTTTTAATTTGCAATATTTTCTTCAAAAATAAAGCGGTTTAAATGAATTTAAAAGCATGACAGAAAACGTCTTAGACTTATTTTCGACTTTGAAGGGAAGGTCAATCTTAATGTTTTACAGCCTTGTAGACTGAGCTACGTGGAGGCAGTTTAGTCTGCCTCGGTCTACCAGGAGGTAAACTGAGTATTTCTAAGCTCACCATGACGTGGAGTGGGAGTGAAGAACTTTAAATTAAACCTAAGATCGAAAGGAAAATATTTAAAATTGTTGAATACGAAAGTCTCCATTTCAAGCTACTTATAACTGAAATTGTGTTTCTGTAAAGTATTTATTTATATTATTAATTGCATTACGTATAATATTCATTTTATTATTATCATTTGTATTATTTTCGTATATTTCATTTAAATATATAAGATTATATAATTCTCCTTGTGAAAGCAAGAATGTCGTAACTGACACCCCTAGTCAAAATTGAGTTACGAACCCTACCATAGTTATTTTTTACAAGCTTTCTAATGGTGTAGTTCGTTTTGTTGTACGATGCCTCCCGGCTGCTTAAATAAAAAATTCAACTTTATCTTAAGTGCATGTTTTTCACTTTTGTGAAAGCAGAAATTGTCGTGACTGACCGGAGGATTAACCTCTGGTCAGTTACGACATCAAATGTACAAAGTGCTGGATTTTCAGCAGGCCTCCAAGATCTATAAATACGCTAATGTTCCATTTTCCTAAGTTAAACAACTTCAGGTTAAACAAGGCTACTCGAAAAGAGTCGGTTACAAACTATCGTTTTCGGAAGAATCAGTCTATGAAATAAACTTTGCTGTGGAGGGTAAACTTAAGGCAAGGAAAGGCACTTCTTCAACAAAAGTGGTTGAGTTTCTTGTTGTCCCAAAGCTGTTGGATTTCAAACCTGTTATTCCTATTGAAAAATCAAAGATGTACAATCAACCTACAGGTTTATATCTCCTCTAAATGTAGAGTACGACAAGTGTGTTTTTGCAAGCGTGAATCAAGACAACAACCACCCACCCACTGCAGTACAAAGAGCATTCCCAGAAGAAGCTGCAACCCCTCTCCCCCATAAAAAAATATAAGAAAGGGGAAAGGCAGTCAGTAAAGACCCAATAAGTTACCTCGCTTTTTTTTATCATGTAGTCAAAATTTGGGAAGTTGTATTATAATCACTTTGTATTAAATTCATTTAAAACGGCCAAAGTAGTACAAAAAGGTAGAAACGCCACGTCTGAGCTTTAAGATAAGCCTTGGCTATTCCTGAGAAAATATTGATGGAAAATTGTCGTAGCAAAATGGAAAAGGAACCCAAGCGCTGTCTGCACTTTTGTCGTAACTACTTTAGCAGCAAAAAAGGGGGCTAAAATGTCGTATCCGTTTTTGTTCGAACTTTTGACCTAGTAAATTTCATCCAACAGGACCAAATTTCTAGCAAGCGAATTTTTTCATTCGTTTTTCTATCTACCATACGTTCAGATCCACAAAAACTGATTTTTTCAATTGCGTTTTTCTCGGAATTGTAAAAAGTGCGGTTACGACATTCTTGCTTTCACAAGGCGAATTGTAATTTTGGCATTAAGCCACAATTGTATTTTTAAGTTGATAACATTTTGCTAACCCTTTTTCTTAATCCCTCATTCTTCAGTAGTTTATCCCAAAAATTTGTGTTCAGAAGTTACATCATATAAAATTAAGCAAGCATCCCTTTTGGCTGACACACTGAACTGGCACCATTTTGCCACTGTGCGTTATTCATTTCTTTAAGCAGTGGGGTATTTTTATTTTCCATGTGTTCAGCCTCAAAATTTTTTTCTCTTGAAACAAAAAATGCTTATGATCTGGCTTCTCTGAAGGCTAGTTGAGAAGTTAATGAATCGTATTTAGTGAATAATCAATACACAGTATGATAATTACGTTGTTTTATAGATTAGCTGAAGGATGAAAGCCGTCATTGCATGCCTGAAAACAGAAGAAGGCCCCCTCCCCTTGTGAATTATGTCCTAAAATATGCTTTTTTTCATGTCTTGGCGCCCTTAAGGGTCTGATCCAGGAAGGCCACCTCATCTTTCTGAATATATTTTTGCTTCCTAAGAGGGGCCATTGCCTCCCTCCTGGCATCCATGGTTAGATTTGTTGGTACTCTTTTACTAAACGGACTCTTTTATATAGTGCTAGTTTGGTAAGTGCTAATGAAATAAAATAAAATAGGATGAATATATAATAGTTCAGAAACAAATTTGGGCTATATATTTGCACATTAGGGGGGGGGGGCAAAGCATACCATATATTATATATATAGATGTATATTACCATATATATAAAATACATAACCTAACCTAACCTAGGTACCTCCACCCCCCCTAAGCCCCAAAAAACAACAATTTAAATACAGTTCTTGCCTTTGTTTTCCCAGAAGGCAGCGTAAACCTGTTTTTCATCACGCGTCTCGGTCTATTTCGTGACTGGTATGCATTGCCGTATATAGAAGAGTACCGATTTGTTATTTTGTTTATTATTGATTGTAATACTTTTTTTTTTATAGGTGAGGACTACTGGAGATGGCAGATTGCCAACCCGAATGGATACCGCGAGACGGACGCGGCTGACGTTGCTGCTAAATTAGCCGCCATCAAAGAATCCCACGGAGAGTGCAGTTGTCAATCAACGATTAATGGTGTTCACTAGTCTCGTTTTGTGCTGCCAAATATATAAGAAAGTTTGCTTTTTTTACAAATTGTGCTACACTCACAGGAGAAGCTTGGTTTTCAAGCATTTTACATTTTGTTTCTTATAAATTAATTGATTCTCTGAAAGTTGTAATTGCAAGATAATATTTTTAGATTTGAATATTTTGCCAAAAATGAGGTTTTGTCGACCTTCAATTTCTAAGCAGGAGCTTAGGGTGGAGAAAAACAATTTAATACCCTGAGATCGAGAGGGGGGGGGATGGTGGTGGTTGCAATTTTTAAGAAATTAACTAAATGTTCTGTGTTTTCAATATTCACGAATGCTTTTTTGAATAAAAATAACATGTTTGTGACTTTTGTACTTTATATGTAGCTGCGTTTTGTATATATTCTGTATTAAGCTATTCTTTTCTTTTTGAATATTACTTGTTTTAGTCATATATTTAAATTCAAGCTTAGAAGTAAGTCACAAGAAAAAAAGAGGTTTTCACGTATGGTCATTTTGAAATTTCCGAAAAAACATCTCGTTCGTTTTAAGTGACTTCGTAAAAAAAAAAGTGAAACACAAGTCTTTAGTGAAGCTTAAGTCTTTCTTTTTTTTTTCTCGAATTTTCCTTTTTCTGGTTCACTGCTCCAGTGAGGGAAGAGAATAAGAAAAAAAATATTCCTGTTTCTAAAAAGACCATCTGGGAAACTCCTAAATTTTCTTTTGATACTGAAAATATAGAGAAACAAATACCCATCTCCTCTTGGAATATAAGCGGTGAAAGTTATGTACAGCTAATATATTGTTGCTGTCACCCCTAAAGGTCGAATCTGACATTTTTTTTTTTTTTTTTTTTACTTAATTCCACAAATAATTTTATAAGCTGTTCTCAAAGGGATTATCAGCAGGGTAACCTAGATCAAGACAACCAATGTGCGATCAAACACACATTGTCCAGCTGATCACCCTTTTAAGAGCAGCTCAGCGGGGTGTTCTGGGCAATTACTTCAATAGTTCTAAAATACCAGATACGGTTTTTGCAATTAGTATATATATGCTATGGTGAAAAATCAGAATCTTTTAAATGTTTATATTCACCAGCGAATGTCCGAAATTTCTTATTCTCTGCTTGGATTCAGTCAGCTTTGTCAGTCTTATGCAAGGTTTGGTGGTAAACTTTAAAGTTAGTTTAAAGTTAGGTTGCAAACATCAGAAATGGGCTAAAAACCTAACCTATTCTGTCAATATCAAACCTTGCATAAAACTGACAAAGCTGACTAAATCCAAGGAGATAAAAAATTAATTTCTGATATTCACCGGTGAATGTCGATATCCTACAATTTCGGTCTTTTACAGTAACATAAATACGTATATATTTGTTGTTTCGTAATTATATTTGTATGAATATAATTACTACAAATATAATATATATACAAATTATGTTTAAGAGGTAATTACTTGGCAAAAAATATACAAATATAATATATATACAAATATAATATATTTGTATATAAATAGGTAACATATATTTGTTGTTTCGTCATTAGGTTGAATAAGCACAAATTAACAGTTTTGTCTCAATGAGTGAGTACACTTAAATCTCTAACATAAAATAATTTATGTAGAATAAGTAAAAAAAAATAGAATAAGTAGAATAAAAGTAAAAATAAAGTAAAAAATAATAATGCTCCTGGTAGTATCATTCCTTATGATGAAATTTTTTAATGATAATGATAATATGCTGTATCTGCTCCTTTTTCATTTGCAATAATTGTGTATAAACCCTTCTGTTTAGGGACATCGTTATAATTTGAATACTTTTAGCAAAATTTTTTTAATTTTTGTTACAACGGAGTGGAAACGAGTATGAAACTAAGCTTCAGATAACGTTTTTCCTGACCATAATTATTATAATAATTTAAAACACAGTTTTTCCAATTTCCTGGAAAAATTTATTTGTTGGAGTTTTTCATTTTCAGATAATATACGATTTTGACCTTTCAGGGCCCAATTGGATCAAGGCCATAAAACCATTCATTATGGTTTTTATTTTAAATCGTTTCATCGTATTTTTTAAACACATTTTTTTTTCTTGAAAACCCTTTGTTTCAAATTCATTAGATTTTTTCTAGATCTTACATTTTTTTTTGTATTTTCTTATCTGCCTGGGTATGTAGGACATAAAATCTTTTGGTATTAGTTCTTATTTTTGGGAATGTTGTTTCGAGCATATAAAGCTAGAAGTAAGTAAAACCCTTTGACGTTGTGTGAATGTTTAAATAAAAGGGAGCATAATCATTAAAAGAATTAAAAAACTAATTCATTTAATGTATATATATATATATATATATATATATATATATATATATATATATATATATATATATATATATATATATATATATATATATATATATATATATATATATATATATATATATATATATATATTATATATATATATATATATATATATATATATATATATATATATATATATATATATATATATATATATATATATATATATTCGGTTTTCCGATTCTTCTGGAAAACCGAGTTTTTCGTATGGAAATTTTTGATGAGTTCTTTTAATTTAAGTCGGTATTAAATTTTTGTTTTTTAGTCAAGTTGGGCTTATGCTGGGTGGGAAAGGTTTAATGTATTATTAGTCTTGTTTCGCTACTTTTGTTACATGATTGTTTTTTTTTTAGTTTATTTGTTCTGTTTTACTTTGTGTGCTAAAATGAATATACACTTGAGTTGGATGAGCTTTTTGAATAAAGAATCTTCGTTTTCAAATGAAGAAAATTAATTTAGAAATGAGCACATATGTGAGTAGGGACTTTATAAGCTTTCTGTCTTAGTGATGTAGTAAATCTAAATAGACTGCAGTTCTGTTGTAATCAGAGCCTCTATTTTTTGTCTATTTTTTATTTTTTGAATACTCTATTTTTACTCTTTTTTACTCTATTTTTTTAGTAAATCTAAATAGACTGCAGTTCTGAATCATGATCACACTGCTGCGCAAGCTTTCTAATTGGTAGCGACACGATGGTCTTTTTTTTTTGTTCAGTGTAACTGTACCTCAAAATGAATATAACCTCCATAATTTGACATCCCTGGTGGTATACAAGCAAAGTAATCATTTATTTTTGGAATAACCTTGTCGTTTTCAAGGATTGAGCCTTTATCTTTTTTTCACATTTGGGAACTGAGTGTTTTCCCCTCGCTTGGTATCCGAGGCCTCTGATATTTTAAGTTAAGTAGCTCAATCATGCTGAGTGGCATATAGCTACCTGCTCAGTAAAAAAAAAACAGCCAATGAATTTCAAACTTGGCCAGGTTTCAAAGTTTTTTTCTGCTTAGCCCTACCCTCCCCCTTCTTCCCTAAAAACTTCGACAAACTTGAAAAGGCTTCGAGATTTGAAGTCAAGTACCTCAACCATGCTGAGTGGCATGTAGCTATCTCCTCAGTAAAAAAGGAGCCAATGGATTTCGAACTTGGCCAGGTTTCAAAGTTTTTTCTGCTCAGCCCTACCCCCTTCCTCCCCAAAAAACATAAAAAAAACAACCGGATTAGATATTGAAAACAAGGAAGTTTGGATAAGTTCATAAGTTTATTAATCCACATTCACAAATAAACAAATTAAACAACACTTTCGCGCTGGAGAAAACCTAAGAAGGTTTGCGATCGCGCGAAAGTCCACGTAACTACTTACCTATTAACTCAACTATTTAATTAAAACTATTATAAATAAACCAAAAATAGATAAAGTATAACCTATATATATATGAAAAAAAAAGATAAATAAACAAATAACTGAATTAAAAATAATAATGGATAAATAAAATATAAAAGAAAAATAATAACAAATCCATTCCCCATCACTCTTCAATACTCAACTCCCCCCCCTGCCCTTCCAACCTTACCTTCCCAGCCCACCCTTACCTCTCCAGCTCCTCTTCCTCCCCAACCCAACCTACCAGCCATAATAAAATTAAACAAATTCCCCCCAATAAAAAATCTTTTAAATTCTGTTTAAATTGAGGTACGTGTTCCGCCGCTCTAATGCTCAATGGTAGTTCATTCCATACTGATGGACCCAGTGTTTCATTGAAAATGAAGACCTTGTACCACGACGTAAATCAACAACTATATTATCACTTTGCCTAGTTCCATAATTGTGCAGGTCACTTAATTTGGTAAAAATTCTTAAAAACATCAGGGGTTAAACCACTCTTACACTGAAACACAAATACTGCAGCCTGGTAGTCTCTTATCTGACCTACATTAAGGAGCTTCAGGGACCTAAAACAAGCACATGTGTCATGTGCATCCTGGACATGCCTACCGATTGTTCTAACAGCTTTATTTTGTAGAACTTGCACTCTTCTATAGTTGCATAAGAAGTTACTGCTCCATAGGAGGCACCGTATGAGATATATGGATAAACCAACGAAGAAAATATAGTTAAAAGTATTCTTTGAGGGAGAAAGTGCTGTAGACGTCGAAGTATTCCTACCCCACTGGCAATTTTTGATGAAATTGCGTCACTGTGACACTTCTATGTCAGATGGCAATCAAGATAAAAACCAAGGTAGCGGAGATGATCAACTTGCTGAACTAGATTACCACATAAAGTTACCTGACCAGACACATCCAGTGGTGTACCAACTCTACAAAACGTCATTAAAACTGTTTTGCGAACATTTACACACAATAGACTTAATGAAGTGCAAATCTCCAGCCTGTGTTTCGTCTCTGTGTGTGTGTGTGCTAAACTTTTGATATGCTAGCTTACTCTAAAAATAATGAACACATAACAATGTAATGCATAATATATTTTTAATGAAATAATGCTAGGTAAAATATTAATACAAAATTATATTATGATACGTGGTCATACACACGTTCACTCTTAAACATCCAGAAACGATGGTCCCATGATATAGAATAGTTTTTACCATGTCTTATACATTTATCACGATCAGGTTTGTCCTTAGGTATCCAGTGCGCGAAGAACCTGACCTCGTCTTCAGGACGGTGATAAAGCCCTTCAAATTTAGGACACTTAAATTCTTCTAGATTGAAAAGTGGAATCCTAGGATCACACTTTTGAATTAAAACTTTATCTGTAGGTACATTACCCTTTACGTAGAGTGCTTCAACGCCGAAAAAGCTGCAAATTTCACTGACTTCCTCCTGGACATTTCTCAGTTCCTGACCATTATTATTAAGTGGTGTAATCACTCTATCGTAGAA
Organism: Artemia sinica; assembly: GCA_027921565.1. Lineage (NCBI taxonomy): Eukaryota > Metazoa > Arthropoda > Branchiopoda > Anostraca > Artemiidae > Artemia > Artemia sinica. The sequence goes on along the minus strand of CM051256.1, from coordinate 16,914,184 downwards.
TCCCAGTCTGTTTATATGATGTAATGTAGTACTCCACAAGCTTTTATCATACTCAAACATGTTATAGTTCACTATCCAATGATAACAGTCAATTTCTTCGAGTTCTATTGACAATGATAAAAATGGACATTCAAATATAACACCACAAGATGATTTCTTCAAACCGATCAATTCTGTGTCATACAGTCCTATCATCTTGGAAGGTATTAATGTAGTGGTTAAGAAGAGAAATACATCATCAAACTTTTATACCTTCGCTCAAGTTTGAATGGAGTTATGGCTAGGAGGATGACTCCTAAAACCATTTGAATTCATTGTGGGGAGGAGCCATAAAACCCTCTCTGACCAATGAAAAATCTCAAAAATTCCTCTGGTCTTGATTTTACCTCTTAACTTAAACAACGAGGCATTCAATAGTCGTTCTTTTCAAAGCTATTAAAAAAGTGTACCATTGTTGCATCTCTGACCAATGAAAAATCTCAAAAATTCCTCTGGTCTTGATTTCACCTCTTAACTTAAACAACGAGGCATTCAATACTCATTCTTTTCCATGCTATTAAAAAACTGTACCATTGTTGTATCTCCGACCTATGAAAAATCTCAAAAATTCCTCTGGTCGAAAATAAATAAATAAAGTTGAATAATTTCGAAGTTAAAAAAAAAAATGGTTTGTTTTTATGAAAAAAAAAAATAAATAAAGTTGAACAATTTCGAAGTTTAAAAAAAAATAGTTTGGTTTTATGAAAAAAAAATAAATTTGAATAATTTCGAAGTTAAAAAAAAAATAGTTTGTTTTTATGAAAAAAAAAATTAATTAGAACCATCAGTCCTCATTATTATGAGTATCCAAAAATGGACTTAAGTTTCACATTTGAACCAGAGAATGGACCTAAGTTTCACATTTGAACGAGAGAATTGTATTTTCCATAATTTTCATACAGGAAACTAGAGTTTATGGTCAAAAACCCTTATTAGCTCAGATTCTACAGAAATAGTTTATTTTTCGATCTAAAAAGGGACTTAAGTTTCACATTTGAACCAGAGAATTGTGTTTTCCATAATTTTCTTACAAAAAACTAGAGTTTACGGTCAAAAACCCTTATTAGCTTAGATTTTACGGAAATAGTTTTGTTTTTCGATCCATAAATGGACTTAAGTTTCACATTTGAACTAGAGAATTGTATCTTCCATAATTTTCTAATAAAAACTAGAGTTTACGGTCAAAAACCCTTATTAGCTCAGATTTTAAAGAAATAATTTATTTTTTCGATCCAAAAATGGACTTAAGATTCACATTTGAATCAGAGAATTGTATTTTCCATAATTTTCTTACAATAAACTAGAGTTTACGGTCAAAAACCCTTATTAACTCAGATTTTACAGAAACAGTTTTATTTTTTGATCCTAAAAAGGACTTAAGTTTCACATTTGAACCAGAGAATTATATTTTCCGTAATTTTCTTACAAAAACTAGAGTTTACGGTCAAAACCCCTTATTAGCTCAGATTTTAAAGAAATAATTTATTTTTTCGATCCAAAAATGGACTTAAGATTCACATTTGAATCAGAGAATTGTATTTTCCATAATTTTCTTACAAAAAACTAGAGTTTACGGTCAAAAACCCTTATTAACTCAGATTTTACAGAAATAGTTTTATTTTTCGATCCTAAAAAGGACTTAAGTTTCACATTCGAACCAGAGAATTATATTTTCCGTAATTTTCTTACAAAAAAAACTAGAGTTTACGGTCAAAAACCCTTATTAGCTCAGATTTTACAGAAATAGTTTATTTTTTCGATCCAAAAATGGACTTAAGTTTCACATTTGAACCAGAGAATTGTATTTTCCATAATTTTCTTACAAAAAACTATAGTTTACGGTCAAAAACTCTATCTAAATCATATTTTGCGGAAATAGTTTTATTTTTCGATCCATAAATGGACTTAAGTTTCACATTTGAACCAGAGAATTGTATTTTCCATAATTTTCTTACAAGAAACTATAGTTTACGGTCAAAAACTCTAATTAGCTCAGATTTTACGGAAATAGTTTTATTTTTCGATCCATAAATGGATTTAAGTTTCACATTTGAAGCAGAAAATTGTATTTTCCATAATTTTCTTACAAAAAAAACTAGAGTTTACGGTCAAAAACCCTCATTATCTCAGATTTTACGGAAATAGTTTTATTTTTCGATCCATAAATGGACTTAAGTTTCACATTTGAATCAGAGAATTGTATTTTCCATAATTTTCTTACAACAAACTAGAGTTTACGGTCAAAAACCCTTATTAGCTCATATTTTACGGAAATAGTTTTATTTTTCGATACAAAAATGGACTTAAGTTTCATATTTGAACCAGAGAATTGTATTTTCCATAAATTTCTTACAAAAAACTAGAGTTTACGGTCAAAAACCCTTATTAGCTCAGATTTTACAGAAATAGTTTATTTTTTCGATCCAAAATGGGACTTAAGTTTCACATTTGAACCAGAGAATTGTATTTTCCATAATTTTCTTACAAAAAACTATAGTTTACGGTCAAAAACTCTATCTAAATCATATTTTACGGAAATAGTTTTATTTTTCGATCCATAAATGGACTTAAGTTTCACCATTTGAACCAGAGAATTGTATTTTCCATAATTTTCTTACAAGAAACTATAGTTTACGGTCAAAAACTCTAATTAGCTCAGATTTTACGGAAATAGTTTTATTTTTTGATCCATAAATGGACTTAAGTTTCACATTTGAAGCAGAGAATTGTATTTTCCATAATTTTCTTACAAAAAAAACTAGAGTTTACGGTCAAAAACCCTCATTATCTCAGATTTTACGGAAATAGTTTTATTTTTCGATCCAAAAATGGATTTAAGTTTCACATTTGAACCAGAGAATTGTATTTTCCATAATTTTCTTACAAAAAACTAGAGTTTACGGTCAAAAACCCTTATTAGCTCAGATTTTAAAGAAATAATTTATTTTTTCGATCCAAAAATGGACTTAAGATTCACATTTGAATCAGAGAATTGTATTTTCCATAATTTTCTTACAAAAAACTAGAGTTTACGGTCAAAAACCCTTATTAACTCAGATTTTACAGAAATAGTTTTATTTTTCGATCCTAAAAAGGACTTAAGTTTCACATTTGAACCAGAGAATTGTATTTTCCGTAATTTTCTTACAAAAAAAACTGGAGTTTACGGTCAAAAACCCTTATTAGCTCAGATTTTACAGAAATAGTTTATTTTTTCGATCCAAAAATGGACTTAAGTTTCACATTTGAACCTGAGAATTGTATTTTCCATAATTTTCTTACAAAAGACTATAGTTTACGGTCAAAAACTCTAATTAGCTCAGATTTTACGAAAATAGTTTTATTTTTCGATCCATAAATGGACTTAAGTTTCACATTTGAACCAGAGAATTGTATTTTCCATAATTTTCTTACAAAAAACTATAGTTTACGGTCAAAAACTCTAATTAGCTCAGATTTTACGGAAATAGTTTTATTTTTCGATCCATAAATGGATTTAAGTTTCACATTTGAAGCAGAGAATTGTATTTTCCATAATTTTCTTACAAAAAAAACTAGAGTTTACGGTCAAAAACCCTCATTATCTCAGATTTTACGGAAATAGTTTTATTTTTCGATCCATAAATGGACTTAAGTTTCACATTTGAATCAGAGAATTGTATTTTCCATTATTTTCTTCCAACAAACTAGAGTTTACGGTCAAAAACCCTTATTAGCTCATATTTTACGGAAATAGTTTTATTTTTCGATCCAAAAATGGACTTAAGTTTCATATTTGAACCAGAGAATTGTATTTTCCATAATTTTCTTACAAAAAACTAGAGTTTACGGTCAAAATCTTTATTAACTCAGATTTTACAGAAATAGTTTATTTTTTCGATCCAAAAATGGACTTAAGTTTCACATTTGAACCAGAGAATTGTATTTTCCATAATTTTCTTACAAAAAACTATAGTTTACGGTCAAAAACTCTATCTAAATCATATTTTACGGAAATAGTTTTATTTTTCGATCCATAAATGGACTTAAGTTTCACATTTGAACCAGAGAATTGTATTTTCCATAATTTTCTTACAAGAAACTATAGTTTACGGTCAAAAACTCTAATTAGCTCAGATTTTACGGAAATAGTTTTATTTTTCGATCCATAAATGGACTTAAGTTTCACATTTGAAGCAGAGAATTGTATTTTCCATAATTTTCTTACAAAAAAATAGAGTTTACGGTCAAAAACCCTCATTATCTCAGATTTTACGGAAATAGTTTTATTTTTCGATCCAAAAATGGATTTAAGTTTCACATTTGAACCAGAGAATTGTATTTTCCATAATTTTCTTACAAAAAACTAGAGTTTACGGTCAAAAACCCTTATTAGCTCAGATTTTAAAGAAATAATTTATTTTTTCGATCCAAAAATGGACTTAAGATTCACATTTGAATCAGATAATTGCATTTTCCATAAGTTTCTTACAAAAAACTAGAGTTTACGGTCAAAAACCCTTATTAACTCAGATTTTACAGAAGTAGTTTTATTTTTCGATCCTAAAAAGGACTTAAGTTTCACATTTGAACCAGAGATTTGTATTTTCCGTAATTTTCTTACAAAAAAAACTAGAGTTTACGGTCAAAAACCCTTATTAGCTCAGATTTTACAGAAATAGTTTATTTTTTCGATCCAAAAATGGACTTAAGTTTCACATTTGAACCAGAGAATTGTATTTTCCATAATTTTCTTACAAAAAACTATAGTTTACGGTCAAAAACTCTAATTAGCTCAGATTTTACGGAAATAGTTTTATTTTTCGATCCATAAATGGACTTAAGTTTCACATTTGAAGCAGAGAATTGTATTTTCCATAATTTTCTTACAAAAAAACTAGAGTTTACGGTCAAAAACCCTCATTATCTCAGATTTTACGGAAATAGTTTTATTTTTCGATCCATAAATGGACTTAAGTTTCACATTTGAATCAGAGAATTGTATTTTCCATAATTTTCTTACAACAGACTAGAGTTTATGGTCAAAAACCCTTATTAGCTCATATTTTACGGAAATAGTTTTATTTTTCGATCCAAAAATGGACTTAAGTTTCATATTTGAACCAGAGAATTGTATTTTCCATAATTTTCTTACAAAAAACTAGAGTTTACGGTCAAAAACTCTTATTAACTCAGATTTTACAGAAATAGTTTATTTTTCGATCCAAAAATGGACTTAAGTTTCACATTTGAAAGCTACGATCGTAATGAATGATACTTGTTATCAGAAAAAATGTCAATTGCCAAAAAAAAGAAAAAAGAAAAAAAATGGGGGGAGGGGGCCCAAAAAGTTGGAGGGAGGGGGCGCCCTTCGAGTTTGGGGATAGGGGACCTATTGAGGGTTGATGTCTCTGCTGGTTAGGGTCATTGGTGCTTATGATCCTTGATGGTTCGTACTCACATACACCTTACTACTTGATTTGCAAGGATTTCTATGGTTTGTTCTGAATTTCTTTATTAAAATTATTTTCTTGCCATCTACATCTCTCTTAGTATCAACTTTTTAGTATACTATAACGTTGGACCCTATTTTAAACTGACAACACTGTTCAAACGCCACTTGTGTATTATACAGAACACATCAAAGAAGTAAAGCTAGGTCAAGTCATAAGACCATTTTATCATCGTTAACTATTTTCATAGATTGATATTGTTCCAAATTTATAATAAATAAGGTATGAATTAACATACTCTTCAGGGTTACCTTAACTGCTAATCACTTTAACCCTTTTTTTTCTCCATCTTCCAAGCTCCGATGCCTCTGATTGGCTTCCTAAAAATCGGATGTTGGCTCGAAAAACAGTCTGGTTAAAAAACTTGGAGTTGAAACAAACTCGTGTGGGGAATCCCCGTTCATACTGCTATCTTTTTTGCAATGTTTAGGAACAGGAGGGGAATCCCCGCTCGTTTGGAAAGGTACCAACGGGGCATAAGCAAATAGCACGTAGTTTCATAACGTGTTTAATCACGTGTAGAGGTCCCATAGAATAACAATGGAAGGAACATAGCGCTATAGAATAGCATGGGAGGGAACATAAACCCTTATAATAGCATGGGAGGGAACATAAGCCCTTAAAATAGAATGGGAGGGAACATAAGCCCTTAAAATAGCATGGGAGGGAATATAAACCCTTAGAATAACATGGGAGGGAACACAAGCCCTTATAATAGCATCGGAGAGAACATAAACCCTTATAATAGCATGGGAGGGAACATAAGTCCTTATAATAGCATAGGAAGGAACATAAGCCCTTATAATAGCATAGGAAGGAACATAGGCCCTTAGAATAGCATAGGAAGGAACATAATCCACCCAAATCCATAAGTACATGCTCTGGAAAGACGCCAAGGAACATAATCCACCAAAATCCATAGGTACATGCTCTGGAAATGTTTTTCCTATACGTCTGTGCAAATAGCATGGTAATTCCTATACGTCTGTGCAAAATAGTACCTTGCACTCTACTTTCTTGTCGGGAAAAGAGGGCTTGTTTAAGCCTGGATCTCCAAAAAGGGTCAGGGTATTAAGGTGAAACTTCGGTACTTGTGCATTATATCCTACACAACGCTATAGACTCTACAAGGAAAAACTACAGAAAACCAGTCAAACGGGTATTTTTAATGAATAAATGGATCGCAAAGCGTGATTTCTTATTGCGTTTACAATATTTAAACTGTTGTTTTTTGGGGTTTAGGGGGGGGGAAGGTACCTAGGTATGGTTACGTATTAAATATATGCTATGCTTTATCCTCACCCCCCCCCCCCCTAATGTGCAAATATATAGCCCAAATTTGTTTCCAGACTATTATATTTTGATCCTATTTTATTTCTAAGGCATTATCCAAACTTGACTTCTTTCGCGTGTAGGATATAATTTTGATTACTATTTTATGATTATAATTTTATGATTACTTTGCCCCCCCCCCTTTAAAGCTATGTTTGAAAACAATTGATAATGAGCATTTTACACACTCAAAAACACTCTTAACCATTATAGATATGTTTCCTATGTATTAAATATATTTTCTCAAAGAACGATTTCCAGTAGAGCTTACCAGTAGTTTTCCCAACATTTTCCATTTTAACCTTTACATTGTACATTTCTCCAAAACCAGTATATGTTTTTTTCCCCAAAACCAGTAAAATTAACGAAGCTTGCCTAATCTCATGTGTTTGTGGACGCTATGTAGTGTGTTGACCATCTATTAACTAATTTATGAATAAAAACTCAAAATGTACCGTAATTTCTGTTCATCTTAAGCTTTTATTATCAAAGAAATCCTACGGTCTATTTTAGATCGTCTCAGGTTTAAGTATGGCCCTTTACTTTTCTCTGAAAGACAGATTTTTTTTTTAAATTAATACACAAAAAAATTCTAACTATCATACTGACTCTAATATTCTTCTTCTTCATTCTTCTGGCTTTAAATTCGATGACAGATTCTGTTTGTGCTGAGTTTTAAGTCATTCTTTACTTTATTAAAATAAGTCTTTGAACTTTAAGTGAAAATAACTTCATAACAGGTGAATGTTCACTTTGATTTCGCAACGAAAAATAGTTGAAAATCCGACATCCTGATTGAATGAAAAAAAAAAATTCTTCTGTCCTACATAATTTTATGGTCCAGTTTGGTCTGAATTTTTGTGAAGGCAACATCTGATCAGGTAGATTCTAGTTCCTGATTTAGCCTCTTATATTTTATTATAGTTTTTGATTTAACCTATTTATTATAAATAGGTTAAATAGGATATAATAGGTTTTATAAATAGGATAGGGGGGGGGAGATAAAGTATAGCGGGTCTGCATGCAAAATATGCTAGGTACAATTATTCTGCATATTATGAAGTAAGAATTGTTTTCTAACTATGGTGTGATTTCCATTAAGATTTTATTACTTCTAGGGGGTGTTTAATTTTTTTTCCAAAATGAGACAAATTTTCTCAGGCTCATAACTTTTGATGAGTATGACTAAGCTTGATGAAGCTTATATATTTGAAGTTACCATAAAAATCCAATTCATTTGATGTATCTATTAGTATAAAAATTCCGTTTTTCAGAGTTTTGGTTACTATTGAGCCGGATCGCTTCTTACTTATAGTTTGTTACCACGAACTGTTTGAAAGCGAAGTTTTTCAACGTTGAAAAAGCTTTCCAGTTTAAAATTCCAGTACCTTACCTGAACAATCGCCCAAAGATCACTGATTTTGTTATTAGAAGACAGCGCAATTAGTGACGTCAGTTTACGGAAACTTATGGAGAGGGGTAAAAACATATTTTTCAAGATCTAGGGGAAAGGGTAATTTTGTTGTTTTGTCAGTTTTTTCTATGAATATAAAAAGTAACTATTTTTTCGACGAAATTACCCTCTTCTTTCATTTGACGCCACTGAGCGTAATTCATTTCTTTTAAAATTGTCTACTTTTTTCGAATGTTTTATTGCTTTGTCTAAGGGTCAGTGATTATATTTCCCAAAAGTTCTTGTTGAATTGGTTAAGTTAAACTTTCTGTATTGTGACTGTCTATATATTTTCAATTCTAAGTGTCGTATTAGCTTACGACGGCAGTTTTGTTCATCAGAAAAAAAACCATGGCTTATTATTTCTACCTCCACCCTCCCCTCGTCCGTCCGTTAAAGCTTATTTTGCTTTTATTTGAAGGCTCAATTAAATTTGGGATATTTTGGCATTAAAATGCACCCTTTGAGGCATCTCCCTCCCTTCCTAACTGGAAAACAATAAAAGGACCCCATGGTAGAGTTTTAAAGCCCTTATATGCAAATGCTCAGAATGGTAAAACAACAGAGAATTTACCAAGGTACGTGAAATTTGTTTGGACCTTAAAAATATTTCAACAAATTAAGGAGAGAGGGAGATACCTCAAAGGGTGCATTTTAATGCCACAACATCCCAAATCTCTTTGAACGTTCAGTTAAATACAAATTAGTTCTATGGAAAAGACGAAGGGGGGGGGATTGAGGTAGATATTGATGTATAATCCCCTGGGCTGTATCTAGGACTTTCGTTTTTGGGGGGGGTTGGAAGGGGTACAAAAAACACATAAAAAACGCGAAGTTGATATTCAGTCCCTCTTGATTGCTGAAAATATTTCTGGTTTACGCTGTAATTATGAAAGCAAAGAGTAGTATTAAACCCCAAGATGAGCAGAATTTATCCTGTATAGGAAGGATACTGATTCTTGTTCATCACCAAAACAAACAGATATTACAATAATAACCGAGTCAAACTCAAAACGAGCAGAAATTAACATAAGTAGGGCTTGACACCCCCTTCTTCTGAAGACCAGAATATAATTCGTACTTTACTTGAAAAAAACAAACAAAAAAAAAAAACAAAACAAATGAATGGGGATTAGCAGTTTAATATACATAAACTGATATTTATTTCTTAGAGTCTTAACAATTTTTGGCTTATTAAAGTTAAAAAAGTTAAAATAATTAAAGTGTATTTTGTTTTGGAAACTAAATGACATTAATTGTTCCTGGAATAATGCTTATACACCTTATTGACAACCAGGATGAAAATAGTGTCTTATGATAGAGCTAAATTTCTCCGAAAAAATCTCTGAAAGTTTGAACTTAACACCCCAGATTTTTCCTAAGATATTGCACACGTCATTTTAATAAGCTGGTTCTGTATTGTATCTTTTGATTTAGTTTTGATTTTGTTCAACATCACCTAAAATTGTTAATTAAATTGCATTGGCCAATCGATCCTCAGATATTTGACATACAAACTTTTAACAACAAGGATGCAAATAGTTGTATTTCGATTAAGTTCAGCATACCCTTCACCTAAGTAATTTTCAGCTTAATCCTCTTACCTAATTTCTTAATGTTTCGATTTGATAACCTCCTCCAGCTGCTTTGGAAGTATCGAAGATACGTCATTTTGACAGCCTTGATGCAATTAGCGTCTTTTGATTTAGTTTAAAATCCCCTTTAGTATTTCATGAAAATTTCAACTTAATACTTATTATCCTTTCTGAGATCAATTAAATAAAAAACAAGTTTTCTTCAACTAAAAGTAAAGAGCAACGTCAAAACTTACAACGAACATAAATTATTGCTTATATAAGGAGGGTTCCCTCTCCTAGATACCTCACTCTTTACGCTAAAGTTTTTTTTTTAGAACCCGTTCTTTAAGAATTGGGACAAAAAGTCAAACGCTAGCGTTAAGAGCGAGGTATTGAGGAAAGGGAAGACTCCTTCATATAAGCAATAATATTTGTTAGTTTTAAGCTTTGATGTTGCTCCTTACTTTCAGTTGAAAACTTGTTTTTTTATTTAATTTCTGATAGTTTTTAAATAATGCCAGGATATCCGGCTTCCCCTCCATAGGAAGTTCCTTCTCCCCGCGGACAATCCTTCCATGGAAAGTTATTACCACATAAAATACCCCCCCCTCGAGGCCAATTCTTCTCAGACAATTCCATTCTAGCTGAAAATTTCCCCCAAAAAATTTCTTGCGGATGGTTCCAGTCAGGAATTTTCTCTTAGCAAACTTTCACTTGAAGAAGACTTTCATTTGAAAAGATACTTTTTAAAATCATGCCGGAAATCCCATCCTCCGTGGAAGAGTGTTTCCGCAAATAACCCACCCACTAGTAGAAAGTTGCTTCCGCAGAAATTCCCCCTGGAGAATTTATCCCGTGGAAAACTCCTCCATGGTGAAGTTCGCCTGCGACAAATTCCCCTCCAACAAAAATACAATCTAGACAACTCCAGCCCGGTAAAAGTTATCCCCAGACAATTCCCCTTAACATCTCCGCATGTAAAATTGAGTCGGCAAAGAGAAAGTAAGACTAATATAAAAGAAATTCGTCTACAAATTCTGGCAAATTCTCCAGTGTAAAATTTCCCCTAGAAAGTTCACCCCCCCCTGAAAGTTCTCTTCCCATGGAAAATTCTCCCCATGGAAAATCCCGCCAGCAGAAAACACCCCCCACCCTCGCCCATAAGATGTAGGCATACCACCAATAACAAATACTACATGTAGACAATGGGCAAATTATATAACTTAAAAGCCTTTCCCCAGGAGCTATGGAGGGTCATCATATCTTTATAGGCACAGTTATTGAGCCTTTCAAGTATGCTTAACAATATGGTTGTCTCAAAATTTTGATCGGAAGAATTTAAAGAAAAAATGGGATGTGAGGGATGCTAGTTGCCCTCCAATCCATACAGTCACAGTCCATATAGTTTCTCAGGCTCGAAAACTATAAAAGAAAATATATCGCTAAAACTACAAATAAGTGAACAAGAGGTTAACAAGAAGATCAATCTAGTGGACAGCTTCACTAACCTAGATAGTATCAAACAGTTCATGGTAACGAAATGTAAGTAAGGAGCGACCCGGTATAATAGTAACCGAAACTCTAAAAAACGGAATTTTTGATACGAGTAGATACATCAAAAGCATCGGATTCTTATGCTGATTTCAAATATATAAGTTTGATCATACTTAGTCTGACCAATCAAAAGTTACGAGCCTGAGAGAATTTGACTTATTTTGGAAAAAAGGGGAAAACAACCTCTAAAATTCATAGAATCTTATTGAAAATCAAACCATCAGATTCAGCGTATCAGACAACTCTACTGTCACGGTTTCAAGCTTTTATCTGTAAAAATGTAGAATTTTGTATTTTCTGCCAAAACAAAAATCACGGATGCGTGTTTATTTGTTTTTTTTTCCAGGGGTGATGGTATCAACCCAGCGGTCCTAGAATGTCGCGAAAGGGCTCATTCGAACGGAAATTAAAAGTTATAGAGCCCTTTTTAAGTGACCATAAAAATTGGAGGGCAACTAGGCTCCCTCCCACGCTCATGTTTTTCCAAAGTCACCGGATCAAAATTTAGGCGTAACCATTTTTTCCAGCATAGTAGAAAAAATCTAATAACTATGTCTTTAAGAATGATTTATTCCCCCACAGTCCCCCGAGGACTTACAACCCTAGGACCTAAACTTCACCATTTTTTTCACAATTAAATAAAAAAATTAAAACGAACAGAAATTATTACGTATATGAGGGGATTCTCCCCCTGGTCGTTACCTCACTCTTATCCCATCCCCCTTTTTCCTTAAATTCTTCTGATCAAAATTTTTACCCAAATACTTCTAACAAAAATTTTGAGATAGCCTATGTATGCCTCTGGGGTTGATATAGCCCCCCACAGATTCCAGGGCATGGGCTATAAGTTTTTCAAGTTGCCCAAGGTTAACATATAAGGTTTCTTATCGGGATTAAATAAAAAAAAAGTTTTTTTTAAACTGAAATTAAGGAGCGACAGTAAAACTTAAAACGAACAGAAATTATTCCGTATATGGAAGGGGCTGTCCCCTCCTCAACGCCTTGCTCTTTACGCTAAAGTTTGACTCTTTCTCACAACTCTATTTGTTAAGACAAAAAAAAACTTTAGCATAAAGAGCAAGGCGTTAGGAGTGGACAGCCCCTTCAATATACGGAATAATTTCTGTTCGTTTCAAGTTTTAACGTCGCTCCTTACTTTCAGTTAAAACAACTTGTTTTTTTTTATTTAATTTCTGAACATTTTTTTAAATGATACTGGAAAATCCAGCGGCCCCCGTCATAGAAATGTCCCTTCCTCCATGACAATATCCTCCATGGAAAGATCATCCCACGTAGCCTCCTCCTCTGACGCCCCTCCCCGCCAGAAGAAATCCCTCCTGAAAACGTCTACATACTTCCAAGTAACAAATACTATACGTAAACAATGGGCAAAGTGCATAACTTGGAGCCCTTTCCCCTGGGGACTTTGGGGAACTAAGTCATCCTCAAAGACATATTTATTAGGTTTTCGACTATGCTGAACAAAATGGCTATCTCAAAATTTTGATCGGTTGAATTTGAGAAAAAACGAGCGTGGGAGGGGGCCTAGTTGCCCTCTATTTTTTTGGTCACTTAAAAAGGGCACTAGAACTTTTAATTTCCGTTGGAATGAGCCCTCTTTCGATATTTTATGACCGCTGGATCGATACGACCACCCCTGGGGAAAAAAAAATGAAAAAAAATGAACACGCATCCGCGATCTTTCTTCTGGCAAAAAAAGCGAAATTCCACATTTTCGCAGGCAAGAGCTTGAAACCTCTACAGTAGAGTTTTCTGATACGCTGAATATGATGGTTTGATTTTCATTAAGACTCTATCACTTTTAGGGGAGTTTCCCTTTTTTTCGAAAATAATGCAAATTTTGTCAGGCTCGTAAAGTTTGACGGATAAGACTATTTTGATGTATCTACTCGTATCAAAAATTCCGTTTTTTAGAGTTTCGGTTACTATTATACTGGGTCGCTCCTTACTTACATTTCGTTACCATGAACTGTTTGTTACTACCTGGGTTAGTGAAGCCGTTTCTTAGAGTTTCGGTTACTATTGAGCCGGATCGCTCCTTACTTACAGTTCGTTATCACGAACTGTTTGAAAATGGGGCTTATTCAAGCCTATGTCTCCAATAAGGCTTAGGGTATTGAGGTGAAGCTTCAAGTAAATGTTGACAGGAATGCCGAACACAATCAACCCACACAAAGTGCTTGCTGGTTGTCAAAAGGGAATATCAGTAATATCTAAGGAACAACTGAGGATATTAAGTTAAAACTTTCAGAGTATGCTGATGGCAAGTTGAAGAGTGACTGATAGGCAACCTTGCCCTTATTAAGTGTACCATTTCTTCTTTTGTTTGTTTTTTATTTCCAAGGGTTGATCGCATCTAACCAATGATCCAAAAATATCGGCAAAAGGCAGGTTTGAACGTAAATTAAAAGTTCTAGTGCCCTTTTTAAGTGACTGTATGTAAGGAGCGACCCGGCTCAATGGTAACCGAAACTCTAGAAAACGGGTTTTTGATACCAATAGATATATCAAAAGAATCAGATTTCAATGCTGATTTCAAATATATAACTTTCATCAAGTTTAGTGCTACCCATCAAAAGTTACGCGCCTGAGAAAATTTGGCTGATTTTCAAAAAAAGGGGGAAAGACCCCCTAAAAGTTATAGAACCTTAATGAAAATCACACCATCGTATTCAGCGTATCAGACAACCCTACTATAGAGGTTTCAAGCTCCTATCTACAAAAATGTGGAATTTTACATTTTTTGCCAGAAGAAAGATTACGGATGCGTGTTTATTTGTTTGTTTGTTTGTTTGTTTTTTTTTTCCCAGGGGTGATCGTATCGACCCAGTGGTCCTAGAATATCGTGGGAGGGCTCATTGGAACAGAAATTAAAAGTTCTAGTGCCCTTTTTAAGTGACCAAAAAAAAAATGGCCCCCTCCCACGCTTATTTTTTTCCCAAAGTCACCCGATCAAAATTTTGAGATAGCCATTTTGTTCAGCATGGTCGAAAATATGATAAATATGTGTTTTAGGATGACTTAATCCCCCGAAGTTCCCAGAGGGAGGGCTAAAAGTTATGAACTTTACCCAATGTTAACATATAGTATTGGTTATTGGGAAGTATACAGAAGTTTTCAGGAGGTTTTTTTTTCTGGTAGTGGGAGGGAAGGGTAGGTCGGTGGTTATGTTGGAGGATCTGTTCATGAAGGAAGTTTTCATGGGGGAAGGGAAATTGCCATGAAGGGGGTGCCGGACTTGCCAGCATTATTTATTGGCTATTGGGAAGCATACAACCATTTTCAGGAAGGATTTTTTCTAGAGGGGGGGGGCTGGAGGAGGGGGTTACTCTGGAGAACATTTCCATGGAGGATGTTTCTTTGGGGTAAGGGACATTTCTATGAAGGGGGCGCCGGATTTCCAAGCATTATTTAAAAAACGATCAGAAATTAAATAAAAAAAAACAAGTTTTTTCAACTGAAATGTAAGAAGGAATATTAGAACTTAAAACGAACAGAAATTATAACGTCTGTGAGGGGGTTCTCCCCCAAGTCAATACCTCGCTCTTTACGCTACAGTTTTTTTTAGTGCTTTCAAAAGAGCTATCTATTCTAATTAAACGGCCTTTGTGATTCAGGGGTTTGTGAATCAAATTTTTTTTAACTTTTAACGTAAAGAGCGTGGTATTGACTAAGGGGAGAACCCCCTCATATACGTAATAACATATACGTAATAAAAAAAAACAATAAAAAAACAAGCGATACGGCTCAATAGTAATCGAAACTTTAAAAAACGGAATTTTGATGTCAATAAATGTATCAAAAGAATGTGTTTATAATGCTGATTCTAAATATATAAATTTTATTAAGTTTAGTATTACTCATCAAAGGCTACGAGCCTGAGAAAATTTACTCGATTTTTTATAGAGGGGGGAAACATCCTCTACAAGTGAAAGAATTTTAATGAAAATCACAACGTCAGATTCAGCGTATCAGAAAACCCTATTACATAGGTTTCAAGCTCATATCTGCAAAAATCTGCAACTTTGAATTTTTGGCAGAAGAAAAATATACGAATATAGAAGTTAGTTACGTAAGTTAATTTGTAAAGACATTCATTTAGCAAAAGAAAAGTAAAATTTTTATGCAATTAAAAGCTGCATTAACTAAAAAACGATCAGAAATTAAATAAAAAAAAACAAGTTTTTTAAACTGAAAGTAAGGAGCGACATTAAAACTTAAAACGAACAGAAATTATTCCGTATATGAAAGGGGCTGTCCCCTCCTCAACGCCTCGCTCTTTACGCTAAAGTTTGACACTATCTCACAACTTTATTTTTTAAAACAATAAAAAACTTTAGCGTAAAGAGCGAGGCGTTGAGGAGGGGACAGCCCCTTTCATATAGGGAATAATATTTTTTTTTCCCAGGGGTGATCGTATCGACCCAGTGGTCCTAGAATATCGTGGGAGGGCTCATTGGAACAGAAATTAAAAGTTCTAGTGCCCTTTTTAAGTGACCAAAAAAAATGGAGGGCAACTAGGCCCCCTCCCACGCTTATTTTTTCCCAAAGTCACCCGATCAAAATTTTGAGATAGCCATTTTGTTCAGCATGGTCGAAAATATGATAAATATGTCTTTTAGGATGACTTAATCCCCCGAAGTTCCCAGAGGGAGGGCTAAAAGTTATGAACTTTACCCAATGTTAACATATAGTATTGGTTATTGGGAAGTATACAGAAGTTTTCAGGAGGTTTTTTTTCTGGTAGTGGGAGGGAAGGGTGGGTCGGTGGTTATGTTGGAGGATCTGTTCATGAAGGAAGTTTTCATGGGGGAAGGGAAATTGCCATGAAGGGGGCGCCGGACTTGCCAGCATTATTTATTGGTTATTGGGAAGTATACAACCATTTTCAGGAAGGATTTTTTGTGGAGGGGGGGCTAGAGGAGGGGGTTACTCTGGAGAACATTTCCATGGAGGATGTTTCTATGGGGTAAGGGACATTTCTATGAAGGGGGCGCCGGATTTCCAAGCATTATTTAAAAAACGATCAGAAATTAAATAAAAAAAAACAAGTTTTTTCAACTGAAATGTAAGAAGGAATATTAGAACTTAAAACGAACAGAAATTATAACGTATGTGAGGGGGTTCTCCCCCAAGTCAATACCTCGCTCTTTACGCTACAGTTTTTTTTAGTGCTTTCAAAAGAGCTATCTATTCTAATTAAACGGCCTTTGTGATTCAGGGGTTTGTGAATCAAATTTTTTTTTAACTTTTAACGTAAAGAGCGTGGTATTGACTATGGGGAGAACCCCCTCATATACGTAATAACATATACGTAATAAAAAAAAAACAATAAAAAAACAAGCGATACGGCTCAATAGTAATCGAAACTTTTAAAAACGGAATTTTGATGTCAATAAATGTATCAAAAGAATGTGTTTATAATGCTGATTCTAAATATATAAATTTTATTAAGTTTAGTATTACTCATCAAAGGCTACGAGCCTGAGAAAATTTACTCGATTTTTTAAAGAGGGGGGAAACATCCTCTACAAGTGAAAGAATTTTAATGAAAATCACAACGTCAGATTCAGCGTATCAGAAAACCCTATTACATAGGTTTCAAGCTCATATCTGCAAAAATCTGCAACTTTGAATTTTTGCCAGAAGAAAAATATACCAATATAGAAGTTAGTTACGTAAGTTAATTTGTAAAGACATTCATTTAGCAAAAGAAAAGTAAAATTTTTACGCAAATAAAAGCTGCATTAACTAAAAAACGATCAGAAATTAAATAAAAACAACAAGTTTTTTAAACTGAAAGTAAGGAGCGACATTAAAACTTAAAACGAACAGAAATTATTCCGTATACGAAAGGGGCTGTCCCCTCCTCAACGCCTCGCTCTTTACGCTAAAGTTTGACTCTGTCTCACAACTTTATTTTTTAAAACAATAAAAAACTTTAGCGTAAAGAGCGAGGCGTTGAGGAGGGGACAGCCCCTTTCATATACGGAATAATTTCTGTTCGTTTTAAGTTTTAATGTCGCTCCTTACTTTCAGTTTAAAAAACTTGTTTTTTTTTATTTAATCATAGTATATGGGTGAGTGTGGTTACTAATAAAATTGCTCTAGGATAAAATACTCTAGGATAAAATGCTCTAGGATAAAAAAAATGTTCCAGACTCAATAAAATTGCTCTAGGATAAAATGCTCAAGAATAAAAAATGTTCCAGACTCAATAAAATTGCTCTAGGATGAAATACTCTAGGATAAAATAATATAGAAATAAAAAATGTTCAGACTCAATTGATCTAGGAGAGGAAAAAATTCACTCAAAAACTTAAAAGCTTCGTTAGTTTTGAGGTGTCAAAAATTTAAGAGGCATATGCATAAATGCAACATTGAGTAGTATCTGTAAGACTTGAAACATTTTCGGTAAGCCTCAAAAAGTGCCCTCCTTGGATGAGTGTCAGGTACATTACGCAGTCGTAAATTCGAAAGGGCTTCCCTTGTGGTAAAACTCGAAGAAACCCTACCAGCAGTAGAATATGGACTTAAAAGGATAGATGAGGTTTAAAAAAGGCAGAGTTATTTGTCTCTCCAGAAATATCATTTCATTTGCCGAAATTTCATGTGGCTGTAGCAATTCAAGAAGTGATGTGACTTTTTGTTGTATTTGACATTCTAGTCAAAGTTTTGTGAGCTCAACGCTTTCTATTGACTAGCTTAACCTGTTTCCCTTGTCTTATTTAGTTCAATATACCGAACCTCTGTTTTTTTTTTCAAAATGTATTATACGCCCTTTTCTTACTCAGAGAATAAATACTAAACGAAAATTTAGTTTTTTGAATCAGCGTTTTAGTTTTTTAATCAGGTTGAATGGTCATTTTAAAA
This sequence comes from Artemia sinica, assembly GCA_027921565.1. NCBI lineage: Eukaryota > Metazoa > Arthropoda > Branchiopoda > Anostraca > Artemiidae > Artemia > Artemia sinica. The sequence continues at coordinate 16,895,843 of CM051256.1, read as the reverse complement.
AACAACGTCAACTTTTACGCATAAATGAAGTTTAATGATTCAAATTGACTAAAATTTAGTTCTGCCTTTTATAACAATCAAAATTTCAGATATGTCTGTTACAGTAAGTATTAGTATTCAGGGACTGTTGCATTTTTTTGGATTTTTTGGATTTTTTTGGATTTTTTTGGATTTTTGTTTTGATTTTTGAATCAGCATTTTAGTTTTTTAATCAGGTTGAATGCTCATTTAAAAAAACAAACAATGTCAGCTTTTACGCATAAATGAAGTTTAATGATTCAAATTGACTAAAATTTAATTGTGCCTTTTATAATGCCAAGCCCAGGGCAGTGGCATCCGTTCAGAAGGGGGGGGGAGCGTGTATCTTTCAAAATCCAGGAGGGGGGCAAATATGTCATTTTTTACCTCCAACAATTTCAATAGAAATACTAAAAAGGCATTTTTAAACGAAAATACTCTAAAAAAGGGGTTTTTCGAAATCTAGGGAAAGGGGTAAAAAAATCTAGGGAGTACTTGCCCCCTACCTCCTCCATTTGTCATTCATTGAAAGCCTGAAGCTATGACAAGTCTTTGGAGCTATATCCATTGGGTTTTTTTCAGTTGTCTTTTCGGCATTACTTGAGAAAGTTTCTCTTTTATTTTAGTACTTTTTTTTAGGTTTGTCTTTTTGTATTGTCCTCTGGACTTTTCGCTGCCTTTTTCTTCTGCTCTTAATCGTGCACTGAGGAGAGTTGACTGAAGATCTTGACCCAACTGTTTGCTTTTTTTTCTGTCTTTTGTCACTGCCTGTAGTTTTTCTTTGTTCTCCTCATTTTGTGGCCATTTCTCGTGTGGCCGCCTTCTCATTTAGTGGCCAGTCTTCGGGAAAATGGTGCTTCAAAATCCTATTATTTGAATGTAAGCCCATACTCATTGGAGCAGCCATGCCCAAAATACCCCACACCCACACACACACAAAAATGCCCTTTTTCTAACATATGTCGATGGATCCTGAATCATCGTAAAAATATTTTTCCTGAGCTTTCGATTCTCACTCACCCCTTTCTTTCATTGGTTCTTTTTCTATCGCCCCTTTCTAAATAGAAATAAAATTTTCAAATTTTGAATTTGAATAAATTTAGCATAATCTCCTCGTTGCCAAGCATTTTCTCTCTCCATTCCATAGTAGAAATTTTTCCCTAAGTAAGTATTGATTCCGTTTCACACAATCCGAGGAAACTAAAACAGGGATTCATGAATATAGCAATAGACACGCTTTCTTATTTCGAAAGACAATAAGACTGGACATGCAAATCGATTTGCTTTCTGGGTCCCAGGAGATTAAAGTGAATTAAAACAGCTTAGGCAATAAAAGTGAATCATAGAAATGGAAGTTTAATTATGAGCTTTCAAGATAATGATAACCATAAAGAAACGTTTTTTAGGAATTAAGGATACATTCAGGCAAGGCCGTACCCAGCATTTCTTTTCGGAGGGGGTTATACTCAAAGATTTTTTTTCGGAGGGGGGGTTACACAAAAAAAACTCAAAGAACGCATAAAAAATTTGTTTATATCCATGTTTGTTACGTTTTTACGAGTCAAAAAACATTACGGGAGGGGTTCAAACCCCCTTCTGGGTACGGCCTTGCATTCAGGGAAAGGGGAGGGATGCTGACAAAGCAAATAAGAGGCTAACACCTAGAGAATTTTTTCGAAAATATGACCCAATTGCGAAAAACTGCTACTCACAAATTGTTCGGTCTTAAAGTGAGTAGAAGTACCGTCCAGGAATGAGCTAGAGGGTGTGGGGGGTTCACTCTGATTAGTTTTAAACAGATGCGGGAGGTTATGTGATAATCCATCGAAGTATCGATGGTCGCCTACTTAGTCTGCTAGGACATAGCGGAATATAGGAACATGGGAATAGGGTCAAGAGCAAGGAGTTGCAGAGAGGGCAGACCCCCTCATATATGGAACTATTTTTATTCATTATAATAATTAAAAAACTGCTTCTTTTTGTGGTAGAAAATATTTGGATAAGTATTCTTACTGCTTTTTACAATTCATCATAATTATCATGTTTTGACTAATCAAATTTGTTCAAATAATATTTTATAGGACTGAAACTACTAAAGAGAATACACTATTTTTTTTTCTTTTTTTTGACTAATCCATGTATTTAATGAACAATATTTAAAATTCAACTTAAAATGATAGTTAGCAAGTTTTCGGTAGTAGTAATTTGACAAAACAGGGGAGGGGTACCAACGAAGGAATAAATCCTGGGTTCCAGATTCACAGGGATTCAGCACGTTTTCAAATAATTATTCATATTTTATTTTTTGGTGGGATAATACAAATTAAGTTTAGATGTTTATGAAACGCAGTTTATAATGGAAACAAATGAAACAGTAAGTGAGCGCAATCAGTCAAAATAGAAAGTGCTGGTATGTGAGCCATCTCTCGTAAGTGGATTTTCTATTAAAATTGTAGACATTCACATGCTAATTTAGGTTTTCTGAGGCAAATGAAATAAGCCTGATCCTCGTGGGAGTAATTTATGGAGTTAGGGGTAGTACCCCCTTGAAACTTATTGCTGCTCAGTAAAAATTATCAAAAATGAGTTAAATAAATTTTGTCTGAAGATAGTAGATCAGCCTCTTACTCTGGCTAGCCTGTTACCCCCCCCCCCCCCCCCCCAAGAAAAGTCTAAAGCTATGCCCATAAAATTACACATTGAAAAAATGGCAAGCTTTCAAGAAAATACAGGAATGTAAATTCCTTGCTTGACTGTCTGTCCCCGGTGTAATTGTCACAAAAAGGGAATTCTCTAGAATAATAATGTTTGGCGTGCAAATCAATTTTGAATGTTGGACCCACGAGGTTTTTATTGCAAGTGGCTATGAACAAACTCAGAAACGTGAAAAGAAAATTTAGCTTTCAAATTGTGCTTTTTTAGGGAGGGGATTGCTATAATTTGTTTTTTATAGATTCAGATTATTGAAGTGTAAAAATTTGAAGTACTCAACCTGTGAATTTAATAACTGCATATAAAAAAAACGACCGAGAAAAGTGGCATGAAAGATAAGTTACGAATTTTGATTATTTAAGTTTATATGGATTATTTGGTTAGACTTTGACCTAAGGAGCACGACAGAACCTAGAGGAGGGCATGGTATCGAATGGTTGGGTCTCTCCTAGTATGCAGATGATTTGAGGGTCATACATAAAAATATTCGCGAAATGAAGGGATTTTTTGGGGGGTTTAAGTGTTCGGGGTAGGGGCGGATCCAGGATTTTTTAGGGGGGAGGCAAAATAGGTTGATCCGTTAAAAAAATTTTAGGCGGGGGGGCAAAATACGTTGATCCGATAAACTTGTGTTAGGAGCAAGTTTAATTAACGCAAACTTGAGTTAATTAAGTAAATTACACTACTTTAGACTACACTAGGGGGGCGCGCGCGCCCCCTGGATCCACCACTGGCTCAGGGTGCAAGAATAGGTCTAAAAATTAATGTCAAGACGACCAAGTCGCTTTGACTAGAAATAAGTGAAGGCGAGGATATTATGCGAAGAAAGGGGAAATCGGATAGCTTCATGTACATGCGTAGTATCAAACAGTTCGTGGTAACGAACTGTAAGTAAGGAGCGACTGGGCACAATGGTAACCCAAACTCTAAAAAACAGAATTTTGATACCAATAGATACATAAAAAGAATCAGATTTTAATTCTGATTTCAAATATATAAGTTTCATCAAGTTTAATCTTACTCATCAAAATTTACGCGCCGGAGAAAATTTGGCTGATTTTCGAAAAAAGGGGGAAAGGCCCTCTAAAAGTTATAGAACCTTAATGAAAATCACACCATCATATTCAGCGTATAAGAGAACCCTACTGTAGAGGTTCCAAGCTCCTATCTACAAAAATGTGGAATTTTCCCTTTTTTGCCAGAAGAAAGATCACGGATACGTGTTTATTTGTTTTTTCTTGTTTTTTTTTTTCTTTTTCCCAGGGGTAATCGTATTGACCCAGTGGTCCTAGAATATCGTAGGAGGGCTCATTGGAACGGAAATTAAAAGTTCTAGTGCCCTTTTTAAGTGACCAAAAAAATGGAGGGCAACGAGACCCCCTCCCACGCTCATTTTTTCCCAAAGTCACCTGATCAAAATTTTGAGATAGCCATTTTGTTCAGAATAGTTGAAAATCTAATAAATATGTCTTTTAGGATGAGTTAATCCCCCACAGTTCCCAGGGGAAGGGCTGCAATTTATGAACTTTGCCCATTGTTTACATATAGTATTGGTTATTGGGAACTATACAGTCATTTTCAGGAAGGATTTTTTTCTGGTGGGGGGGAGGCTGGAGGAGGGGGCTACTTGGAAGAGTCTTTCCGTGGAGGATGTTTCCTTGGGGTGAGGGACATTTCTATGAAGGGGGCACCGGATTTCCAAGCATTATTTAAAAAACGATCAGAAATTAAATTAAAAAAAAACAAGTTTTTTCAACTGAAAGTAAGAAGCAACATTAGAACTTAAAATGAACAGAAATTATTACGTATATGAGGGGGTTCGCCCCCAAGTCAATACCTCGCTCTTTACGCTACAGTTTTTTTTTAGTGATTTGAAAAGAGCTATCTATTCTAGTTAAACGGCCTTTGTGATTCAGATAGATAGATAGATAGATAGATAGATAGATTTATTTTCCATATACTAGTAAAATAATTACATAACAATCTACAAATCCCCACAAAGGCTCCATGGCCTGTAGGAGGGGGATTTTGAAAAGATCAAATAAACATTAAACATTTAAACGCTTAAGATTTAAACAATATAAACATAACATTAATACTTAGACATATAAACATAAGCATTTGAACTTTTAACATGTAAAGCATTTGCTTAATAAAACGAGAAAAAAAAAAAAAAAAAAAAAATAAGGAGAGTTCACTAACTAAGCTTTATCAAACTACAGTGAATCACAACATCTATAAAAAAAGGAGAGTTCACTAAATAAGCTTTATCAAACTACAGTGAATCACAACATCTATAAAAAAAAATAATAATAAAAAAAAAGAATTAAATGAAAAAAACTATTGGCAGCAGGGGTTTGTGATTTAAACAAAATTTCAACTTTAGCGTAAAGAGCGTGGCACTGACTAAGGGGAGAACCCTCTCATATACGTAAAAACATATACGTAATAAAAAACCCATAAAAAAAGCGATACGGCTCAATAGTAATCGAAACTTTAAAAAACGGAATTTTCATGTCAATAAATGTACCAAAAGAACGGGCTTATATTGCTGATTCTAAATATATAAATTTTATTAAGTTTAGTATTGCTCATCAAAGACTCCCCTACAAGTGAAAGAGTTTTAATGAAAATCACACCGTCAGATTCAGGGTATCAGAAAACCCTATTACATTGGCTTCAAGCTCATTTCTGCAAAAATGTGCAACTTTGTATTTTTTGCCAGAAGAGATCACGAATGCGTGTTTATTATTTTTTTTCTAAGGGGTAATCGTACCGACCCCGTGGTCCTACAACATCAAGAGAGAGCTCATTCGAACGGAAATTAAAAGTTATAGTGCCCTTTTCAGAGACCAAAAATGCTGGAGGGTAACTTGCCCCCCTCCCACGCCCCTTTTTTCCCAATTTCGTCTGATTCACAAGGGAACAAATTTTTTTGTACTTTCATCAGAGATATTTATTATAATTAACGGCCTTTGTGAATAAGGAATCATTCTTAAAGAATTGGAACACGATTTGAATTTAACGTAAAGAGCGAGGTATTGACTAGGGGGCGAACCCCATAATATACGTAATAAAAATATACGAATATAGAAATTCGTTACGTAAGTTAATTTGTAAATTACACCAGAACCAAATTTAGAGAAAGCCATTTAGCAAAAGTACTAGTTCTAATATTTTACACCAGAGTTTATCAAACTGGTGCAGACACTCACTACTTGGTCAACATCAAATGTAATTGGTACTAATTTACCCAACTCCCTGTAATTCATTTCTAAATTCAACCAACTAAGAATATGCATATATTAACAAAAAAAAATATGTGCACCCAAGATTTATTAAATTCTTACTGGGCTTACGTTAGATCTTCCCCATCCTTGGCCATGGCTATTTGCATCGTTAAAGTCGTCGTGCACCATACCAGGACTAGGAGCTGTGCCAATAGATGGCGTAGCTGGGTGACTTCCAGGAAAACCAAGTGGGGTTGTATTGGCTTGCCTTGACCGAGGGGTAGGTGGCTCATCTTCTCCAGAGGCTGTAAAAATAGATTTTGTGTTTTATTATCTAAAAAAATCTACTACCAAGCAAAATTAGCGAAAAGACACAGGAACCATTTATCAATGGTACTCGTATATTAAATAGCGTCAAATTTTAAACTTGTGTGCGCTATTTTGAATTCATCAAACTAAATGATTATAAAATTATTAGCCAAGTTCTGGTCTGACTTTCTGTTGGATTGATTGTGTGTCAATAATCAATCCTTAGTTAATTTTCACAAGTCACTGTTACCAACTTTCCTAGTGGGAAAATAACGTCAGATTACAAGCGTGCATATGCTATTTTCATGCTCGAGTTTTACATATGGCAAAAAAAAATTCAAATTTAAAATCCCTCTTTCAACGGTTGAAGGAAAAAAATGCATGTTTCTTGTTATAGTGACAAATTCTACAGTATATTTTAACCTTAAGCAGAGATACATTTATTCCGACCATGTTTTTATCCTGACCTATAGACCCCCTGCAGAATGTTGTGTATTTAAAGCCCCAAGACTACATCTTAGGCACATTTACGCGGATAAGCACATCAAGAAGAAAAGAAGTCCACTTAATGACACAGCTCTTAGATTTTCTATAAATAGTACCTATCTGATGTAGGTGTGATCATGGATGTACAGGGGGGAAGGGGGGGGGGGTCAACAGGGTAGAATAAAATATCATAAAAAAAAAACTTTATTTATGTTATCTATAACAGGGGCTTGTCCCCTAACTGGCGGATGGTGCGCAACACGTGGCACTGGTGGATGACCGTGATAATATTCCCTGACAGGTGGAGCTCCAGGATGAGAATACAATGGATATCCAGGATGTGAAAAAGGCGGATGTCCTGGATGCTGTCCAGGAGGACCACTGTGGGGTCCTGGATGTCCCATAGTGTGACCTCCATAACTATAATCGGGAACTGCTGCTGTTGCTGTGGCGGCAGCTGCGGCTGTAAACAGAAACCAAGTCGAACTCTTTGAATGCTAATATTTACGTAAGTTTGGCCGCGCTCTTTTCTCCATCAATATTTAAATAATAAAAAAAAAAATAATTCAAAAAATATTTGAAACTTAAAAATCAACATTATGTGGATTCCTAAGGGCAACTACACCTTCAAAGGCAGAGGAAAGCTACACCTTCTTAAACTAATTGGCAGGGCCGTATCCACAATTTTTTTTTCGGGGGCGGGGGGGGTGTACAAGAGGTTTTTTCAGGGGTTAAAAAACTTCAAAGAGGTATACAAAAATTTATTTATATTGATTTTTGTTACGTTTTTACGAGTCAGACAAACATTTCAGGAGGGAGGGGGGAGGTTCAAAACCCCTGACCCCGACTAGATAGCCTAACTGCACAAAGTTTTTTTTTCATTAAAAACTGATATCCAGAATTTTATTAATATTTAATATTTGTGTTCCTTAAGTATAAGATTTGCGCTCCTCATTTAAAGATTTGTGAACCAGTCCAAAAAATTGAAACTTAATTTCACTGTCCTTGGTACGTTAAAGAAAATGAGAAAAAAAACAAAACCTGTAAGTACTAAAACTATGAATTACGATCGAGCAAGTTTCAACTTAATTCTTTTGCTAGCATATGGTAAAACGATTTTTCTCTATTTTCCTCCCACGTGTTCAAAAAAATGTTACCAAACTAGTGTGACGCAATACGTCTTTACGAATTGGAATCGAAAAAAAAAGAAAGAAAAACATTTCAGAACTTAAGCCAAACTTGCACAAGCTGTCTCTAGCCAAAGGACCCCTCTCCCCCGAAAAAAAACATACGGGAAAGCAATATTTAAGGACAGAAAAGAGAAACAATTCTGCTGTTAACGCCAAAGCAGCTGGCGAGAAAAATTAAAAGAAAAGCACAGTATTCGACCAGCTAAATGCGTGCTCTTTTTCCTCCTTTTATCCAGCATCGCCAGACAGGCATACACACATGAACTAATTTTTCAGAGGGGGGGGGGTATTTGACAGAATGCAAGAATTGGAGCTTACAATTACATTCCCCATGTAAAACACTAAATTACCCTGGTGATCCTCCCTTTGAGAATAGCTTAAGAGAGAAATTATTTAACACACAAAAACACTGCAAACAAGAAAAATTTGCCAATTGGCCTTATTATGGCTTAGCAAATATGTTTTGGTAATTATATTAGTAATGTGAAAATGTCAAATACTCCTCCGACCTTTAGAAAAGAAAGTGTCGATGTCGTCTCCTTTCAGAGCGGCAGCCAACCAACGCCATATGGTTCTGTTTTGGGTTATCGTTCTCAGCAACTGCCAGAATTTTTTTTTAATTTTCGAACTGTCCTTACAATTCCGTGGCGTTTTGCAAAAACGCTAAGCCCACTTTTACCGAAGATAAGTTAAGCACATGATTTAAAGAGCTTAAAGCGATCTATCGATTGGTCGATATTGTGCCTTTTCATTTTGCTCTCCTATAAAATCAGGAACAGTGGACTTATGCCTTTTTTTGCAAAACGACCCGAAATTTTTCCTTCCCCAAATAAACTAAATCTGAAACATTTAATTCTCGTCACCTAACATTTTTACCCCTTGTGAAAGTATCTTTGGTGGACCTGAATCATCCTTAGCAAAAAAACAAAAAAACAAACAAACAAAAAAACAGGCCATGGTCCTACAATGGTCGTGTCTATTTTTATTTTTATCCTAGTACAACAGAAAAACATAATGCACGAAGAATGAATTTTACTTTTCATTGCTATAGCAACTCCAGAGCCAAAGATCACAAGAAGGCTAGTTGCCCTCCAATCACTTTCGAGTATTAAAAAGGGTACTAACCACTCCAATTTCCAATCGAATGAGCCCTTTTTGAAGTTTCTACGACAACTCCTTCGATACAAAGTGCGCGACTGGAGAAAAAAAACACATTGTGCCCATATCGTTCTTTACTTAGGCAGCGCTAGCGCGCTGCCTATGATTTTATTAGACTAGCGATTATAAGAAATAAGATAAGTAATTATATCACAGATTAAGAAGGCAAAATATAGTCTATGTCCACCTAGTTATTGCTTAGATTGTTAATTCTTCTCCAGTGCCAGGGGGAAAATTTGGTACTTGTGCACTAAATGGTACAAAAGAAAGAAGTCAAGTTTGGTTGATGCTAATGAAAAAAAAAAAGGATGAATATATAATAGTTTAGAAACAAATTTGGGCTATATATTTGTACATTAGGGGGGGGGGGGGTAAAGCATAGTATATATTAAATGCGTAACCTAACCTAGGTACCTTCCCCCCTCCCCTAAACCCCAAAAACCATCAGTTTCAATATTGTAATCGCAATGAAAACCACGCTTTGCATTCCATTTCTCTATTGCAAATACCTGTTTGGCGGGTTACGTGTGTGGTTTCCTTATATAATATGTATCGGTGGGCCCGCATAATGCACAAGTACAGATTATACTTAACATAATGTAACTTAACCCTTTAGCATAAAAATTACGCAGAGTGTGAAGGCTGCGTTATTATTCAAGTTTTAATGAAGTTACGAAATTAGTAAACTTTAATTCTTCACGTAAAAAGTGGATGCACCAGCAACTTTGTTTAGCTCCATCAGAGGCAGCGCAATAGCGCTGCCTAAGTAAAGAATGATGTTGGGAAAAAATATATATATTTTTTTCTTGGTCTTAGACCAAGGCACTTCGTATCGAAGAAGGTGTCGTAGAAACTTCAAAAAGGGCTCATTCAATTGGAAATTGGAGTGGCTTGTGCCTTTTTTAATAGTCGAAAGTGATTGGAGGGCAACTAACCCCCCTCAAACGCCCATTTTTCCCCAACAAATCCAATCAAACTTTTAAGATCAAGCCATTTTGTTCAACGTAATTGAAAGCTCTAGAAATAAGGTCTATGAGGATGACAACCCCCCCCCCCCCGACAGCCCTCAGGGAAAGGGTTGTAAATTATGCCCCGGGGGCATATAAGGTTTTTAAAGAAAGCATTGTCGCAGAAATTTCAAAAAGGGCTCATTCGATTGGAAATTGAAAAGGCTAGTACCCTTTTTAATATTCGAAAGTGATTAGAAGGCAACTAACACCCCTTCCACGCCCACCATTTCCCCAATTTCATCCAATCAAAATTTTGAGATAGCCTTTTTGTTCCACGCAGTTTAAGTTCAGGAAATTATACCTTTGAGCAGGACACTCCCCCCACAGTCTTCAGGGCAAAGGTTATAAGTTATGCCCTGGGGGCATATCAGTTTTTATTGAAATCTTTATCGTAGAAACTTGAAAAAGGGCTCATTCGATTGGAAATTCAAAGGTCTAGTGCCCTTTTTAATAGTCGCAAGTGATTTGAGGGCAACTAACCCCCCTCTAACGCCCACTTTTTCCCCAAACACATCCAATCAAAATTTTTAGATAGCCATTTTGTTCATCGTAGTTGATTTGTACATAGAAATTATGTTTTTGAGGAGGAACCTCCTCCACAGCCCTCTGGGAAAGGGTTGTAAGTTATGCCCTGGGGGCATATAAGGTTTTTAAAGAAACCGTCGTCGTAGAAACTTCAAAAAAGGCTCACTCGATTGGAAATTCAAAGGGCTAGTGCCATCTTTAAAAGCCGAAAGTGATTGGAGGGCAATTAGCCCCCCCCCACGCCCACCATTCCCCCAAACACATCCGAAAAAAATTTTGAAATAGCCATTTTGTTCAGCGTAGTTGATTTCCAGATAGAAAATATATTTTTGAGGAGTAAAATCCCCCACAACCCTCAGGGCAAGGATTATAAGTTATGCCCTGGGGGCATAGAAGATTTTTGGGGGCATAGAGGTTTTCATAGAAGGCGTTGTTGTAGAAACTTCAAAAGGGGCTCATTTGATTGAAAATTCAAAGGGCTAGTGCCCTTTTTAATAGTCGAAAGTGATTGGAGGGCAACTAGACCCCCCACGCCCATCATTCCCTCAAACACATCCAATTCAAGTTTTGAGATAACCATTTTGTTCAGCGTAGTTGATTTCCATATAGAAAATATGCTTTTAAGGAGGACACTCCCCCAGAACCCTCAAAGATAAGGTTTTAAGTTATGCCCTGGGGGCAGATACAGTTTTAATAAAAGGCGTTGTCGGAGAAACTTCAGAACAGGCTCATTCGATTGGAAATTCAAAGGGCTAGTGCCCTTTTTAATAGTCGAAAATGATTGGAGGGCACCTAGCCCACCCCCCATGCCCATCATTCCCCAAGACCCATCCAATCAGAATTTTGAAATAACCATTTTGTTCAGCGTAGGCTAGTTGATTTCCAGATAGAAAATATTTTTTGAGGAGGACACTCCCCCACAACCCAAAGGGCAAGGGTTTTAAGCTATGCCCTGGGGGCATATAAGGTTTTTATAGAAGGCGTTGTCGAAGTAACTTCAAAACAGGCTCATTTGATTGGAAATTTCAAAGGGCTAGTGCACTTTTTATTAGTCAAAAGTGATTGGAGGGCAACTAGCCCCCTCCCACGCCCATCATTCCCCCAAATACATCCGATCAAAGTTTTGAGATAGCCATTTTGTTCAGCGTAGTCTAGTTGATTTCCAGATAGAAAATATGTTTCTAGGAGGACACTCCCCCACATCCCTCAGAGCCAGGGTTTTAGGTTATGCCTTAGGGGCATATAAGGTTTTATAGAAGGGGTTGTCGTATAAACTTCAAAAGGGGTTCATTCGATTGAAAATTCAAAGGGCTAATGCCCTTTTTAATAGTCAAAAGTGATTGGAGGGCAACTAGCCCTCCCCCCTTCGTGCCCATCATTCCCCCAAACACATCCAATCAAAATTTTGAGATAGCCATTTTGTTCAGCGTAGTTGATTTCCTGATTAAAAAAGTGTTTTTGAGGAGGACACTCCCCAACAACCCTCAGGGCAAGGGTTTTAAGTTATGCTCGGGGGGCATATAAGGTTTTTAAAGAAGACGTTGTCGTAGAATCTTCAAAAGAGGCTCATTCCATTGGAAATTCAAAATGCTAGTGCCCTTTTTAATAGTCAAAAGTGATAGGAGGGCAACTAGCCAACCCCCCCCCCACACACCCATCATTCCCCCAAAGAAATCCAATCAAAATTTTGAGATAGCAATTTTGTTCCAGATAGATTTCCAGATAGAAAACATGTTTTTGAGGAGAACACTCCCCCACAACCCTCAGGGCAAGGGGTTTAAGTTATCCCCTGGGGCATATAAGGTTTTTATAGAAGGCGTTGTCGTAGAAAACTTCAAAAAAACTTATTCAATTGGAAATTTAAAGGGCTAGTGCCCATTTTAATAGTCGAAAGTGAATGGAGGGCAACTATTCCCCCCCCCCTCCCAAGCCCATCATTCCCCCAAACACATCCAATAAAAATTTTGAGATAGCCATTTTGTTCAGCGTAGTAGATTTCCAGATAGAAAATAAGTTTTTGAGGAGGATACTCCCCCACAGCCCTTAGGGCATGGATTTTAAGTCATGCCCTGGGGGCACATAAGGTTTTTATAGAAGGTGTTGACGTAGAGTCTTCAAAAAAGGGCTCATTCAATTTTAAATTCAAAGGGATAGTGCCCTTTTTAATATTCGAAAGTGATTAGTGATATTATTTTTGGTGTTCTTGTTGTTTAGACCAGGGGAATTCGTATCAAAGGAGTTGTCGTGGGAACTTCGAAAGGGGCTCATTCGATTGAAAATAGAAAGGGGTGATGCCCTTTTTAATGGTCGAAAGTGATTGGAGGGTAACTAATCCCCCTTCCACTCCCGCCCTCCCACGCCCACCCTCCCATTTGCCCATTATGTTTAAAAACTATATGTTGCCTTAAGATTAATCAAAATGCACTGTGATAATGCTAATTCCCAGTAAGGCATCACAGCAGTATCCCAAGAACGACTGAGGGTATTATGTTCAAACTTTCGGGGCTACTTCTGCTCTTCAAATTTAACCAAACCAAAATAGCGTAAGTGTATCCAAGCAATCAAAGAAAGTAAAAAGATTTTTTTGCGAATGATATCAAGTTTTCTGTTTCAGGTCAACTAGAGGAGGTATGAAACTAAATTAAACAGCACTATAGGTGACCAGATTTTTAAAAAGGTGTATGTTGTTAAAAATTGCTGACAATTTTTCTCCAGCATAAAAATAGTAGGCCAAACTATAAAGTCTTAAAAAACTATTTTGGGTCGTATAGTCATCCCTATAAGTTTTATTGAACCGTAACCTCTGGAACACGACTTGTCAAAAGCCGCTCGGCATTACCGTTGAGGTACTTTTTCAAAATAAGCATGTCGTGCTTAATTGATTTTCTAAGTGTAATGTACTATCAAGGAGGCACACTTGTGCCTCTTTAAAGAGGCGACCCACCACAATGTTAAGCGATTTCCGGTCCTAGCGGTCGCAGAGAGACAGCGGTGATCGCATTTTGTAGCCCAAGCTCCAACTAAGAAACGTGCAAAATTTCAGCCCCCCCCTCCGACTTTATCTTCATGGGTAAAAGTGGGCCGGAAGTTTCGACCCTCTGATCACAGCCCCCCTTTAACGTTGTTCGATTGGGCTGAAATTTAGAGGTTAAGCTTGCCTAGGGCCCGGGAGCTTATCCTCGAAATTTCAGCTCACTCCTTCCCTGTTTTCCAAAAAACAAATATAGCCACACAATGTTCATTTCTCTTTTTTTTTATCAGCCACGCCTACAGGCCACAGTTGGCAACGGATCCGGGTGAATGAGGACTGATTCGAAGCGGAATTCGACCTGTTAGGGCCTTTTGATATTTTCAGACCGAAAAAATTATCCCTCGAATTTACATTTACGAAAAACCTCGTTTTCCTATAAGAGCCCATTTTAATTTTTCCCACCACAGCCTCCCTTTAACGTTGTCCGATCGGGCTGAAAGCTAGAGGATTAGCTTTCCTGGGGCCTGGGAGCTTATCCTCAAAATTTCAGCTCAATCCGATCCTTCCTTTCCTTTTTCCAAAAACCAAATATCTAGTTTTTTGGGGATTTGCTTGCGTCAAAAATAGATACAGGAGACTAAAATAATATTTCCGTAAGTGTTTCTGTGGTACAATGGTCGCTGTTCCAGACTGTCAGGAGGAAGATGTTCCCTGTCAGAGAAAATTTTTTTTATACTGAATTTAAAGTTTAAAAAAGAAACTCAGTTTCTTTTTTAAATTATTTGAAAAACTACGTTTTCTAAAGAGTTAAAGAGGCTGAGTCACAAGTTCGAACCTTAAAACGTGTAGGGATTAGGAGGTGCAGTTGAACTACTTTCGGTGACTTATATGTGGTTCAGTTTTTGTTTTTTTTACGACACTGACATCGGTTAATTTTGACATAAACTCATCAATGACATTGACATCATTTATGGAAAGTACTTTGTTTTCAAATGAATTTTGTTTATACCTAACGATTTTTATCTGATTTTTTTTTGTATTTAATATTACTATTTAAGCACCATTTTCCGGATTATTTTTTCTTATATAGCTTAGCGCTCGAAACTCGTATGTCTGGCTTCAACATATTTAACTTTTGTATTTTTGCATTTATTTTTTGTTTTTTTCATTAACTTCTAGATAATGAAAGAAATAGATTTGTGAAAAAAAATGGAAAATACAAAATTATTTCTGAAGAAAAAATGTAGCAAATGAAAGTTAGCCTTAGTTATGATTTGTTATTCGTTTCATGTGATTAGCCTTGTTTGTTTTGTTTTGGCGTAGCCTAAGACAAACAGAAGTTGTAAAGTCGTAGTTTTAAAACAACGAATCTGAGATTTGTTAATCATTATACCAAAATTCACTCAAGACCATAAAAGATCAGCGTGCTCACTTGTGGAGTTAACGATTTGTGACTTATGATATCAATGATTTTTTTTTTTTTATTTTTTTTTTTATAATCTGAAAATTCTCTGAAGATACCCTAAAGAATATTGAAAATATATAAATATTGTGCTGAATTTGGTAAACAAGAAATGCTCAGACAATACTGTCTCTAATTATGAATAAAATGAAAATGTAGAATTATAAGAAAATGGGCAACACTTTTAACCAAGACAGTGAATAAAACAAACTAAAAAGTTCTCTAATATTTTGGCTTGTCATTTGGGAATCCTTAGTCATCGAAAAAAAAAACTAGAAGCTCTTTTTTGTCAGTTATAAAGGCTTCTAGATGTAAAGCCAATATATTTAGGTGTTTTTCTTAGATTTATTAATTGAATATCTTGAATGAAAGTTATTTAATGTTTTTTGGGCTCTTAAAAGAGGTTTTTTTTATCCCACTCTATTAGAAATCTCGTTTGTACACCTTTGGCTGTTTCAAAATGTAGGCTTTTTTGAGGTATTCTAATCGTAATCTTTGTTTGTTGTGTTGCTTTCTATTTTGTAGTTATGTTTGTGTTTTGTCTAGGCTGGTCGTTTGCGGCGTGATTATAATGATCTAAGCTCTACATTGCAGGAAAAAACAGAGACGTCTGGCAGATGCAGAGAAGAACTCCTTATAAAGCTACGTAAAAATAAGGAAGAACTCCAAATAAGGAACTCAGGTTTGTCTGTCCTTCTCAAACATTCGAGTATTAATGTAAAACAACCACTAGGTATGATACGGACATTCATATAAACCATTTTTTATGAACATTTTTAAAAATTGAAACAATCAATTTCCTTAATTGAACAAAATTTCGCTTTTCAGCTTTGAGCTACGTTGTTTGTTGATATAATGGACAAAGAGACAAAACAATGGCAACAAAAACAAAGACAACGACTAGACAACAAAGAACAAAAACCAAACAAAGGCAATAAAAACAATTGTAGTGTAATCAATACACTTAACACAAATCAACTTTCCTACGACATTAACAAAATTATAGGCAGCGCAATAGCGCTGCCTAAGTAAAGAACGATGTTGGCTCAATGTATTATTTATTTTTTATTTATTTATATTTTTTTCGCGGTCTTAGACCAGGGTACTTCGTATCGAAGGAGTTGTCGTAGAAACTTCAAAAAGGACTCATTCGATTTGAAATTGGAGTGGCTAGTACCCTTTTTGATTGTCGAAAGTGATTGGAGGGCAACTATCCCCCCCCCACGCCCATCATTCCCCCAACACATCCAACCAAAATTTTGAGATAGCCATTTTGTTCAGCGTAGTTGATTTCTAGAGAGAAAATATGTTTTTGAGGCGGTCACTCCCCTACAACCCTCAGGGCAAGGGTTTTAAGTTACGCCATGTGGCCATATAAGAACGATGTTGGCACAATGTATTATTTATTATTTTTTTCCTTTAGACCAGGGCACTTCGTTTTGAAGAAACTTTGAAAAGGGCTCATTCAAAAAAAAAATGTTTTTACTTTTATAACTTTAATAAATCACATAATATTAACATTTTGATTACTAAATATCATTATATGTATATTAAACTGACAATGCACATTCATTTGTATTTTTTCAGTAAATTACAAATTTTGTTCTGGCCTTGGGAAGGCATAGGGATTTTGCGCCCAACTTATGTTAATTTCTGCTCGTTTTGAGTTTGACTTGGTTATTTATTGTAATTTCTGTTCGTTTTGGGTTTTATTTATTTATCGATGCTGATTTGTGGTAGTTTCACGCTTGGTAGATTATTTGATTTTATTTTTGCTCATTTTTTGTTTAATGGAGTTCTTTCCTTTTTTTGAAAAACTTATTTCGTGGAAAAAGTTTTTTTTAATTAATATCTTTTCGTTTTATATTGACATAGTTTTTTCAGGGAAAAAGAAAATAACACTTTAAATCTTTTCGTTTTTTAAGACTTTATAGTTTGGCCTACTATTTTTATGCTGGAGAAAAATTGTCAGCAATTTTTAACAACATACACCTTTTTAAAAATCTGTTCACATATAGTACTGTTTAATTTAGTTTCATACCTCCTCTAGTTGACCTGAAACAGAAAACTTGATATCATTCGAAAAAAATCTTTTTACTTTCTTTGATTGCTTGGATACACTTACGCTATTTTGGTTTGGTTAAATTTGAAGAGCAGAAGTAGCCCCGAAAGTTTGAACATAATACCCCCAGTCGTTCTTGGGATACTGCTGTGATGCCTTACTGGGAATTAGCATTATCACAGTGCATTTTGATTAATCTTAAGGCGACATATAGTTTTTAAACATAATGGGCAAATGGGAGGGTGGGCGTGGGAGGGCGGGAGTGGAAGGGGGATTAGTTACCCTCCAATCCCTTTCGACCATTAAAAAGGGCATCACCCCTTTCTATTTTCAATCGAATGAGCCCCTTTTGAAGTTCCCACGACAACTCCTTCGATACGAAGTGCCCTGGTCTAAACAACAAGAACACCAAAAATAATATCACTAATCACTTTCGAATATTAAAAAGGGCACTATCCCTTTGAATTTAAAATCGAATGAGCCCTTTTTTGAAGACTCTACGTCAACACCTTCTATAAAAACCTTATGTGCCCCCAGGGCATGACTTAAAACCCATGCCCTAAGGGCTGTGGGGGAGTATCCTCCTCAAAAACTTATTTTCTATCTGGAAATCTACTACGCTGAACAAAATGGCTATCTCAAAATTTTTATTGGATGTGTTTGGGGGAATGATGGGCTTGGGGGGGGGGGAATAGTTGCCCTCCATTCACTTTCGACTATTAAAATGGGCACTAGCCCATTTCCATTAGCCCAATTTCCAATTGAATAAGTTTTTTTGAAGTTTTCTACGACAACGCCTTCTATAAAAACCTTATATGCCCCCAGGGGATAACTTAAACCCCTTGCCCTGAGGGTTGTGGGGGAGTGTTCTCCTCAAAAACATATTTTATATCTGGAAATCAACTACGCTGAACAAAATGGTTATCTCAAAATTTTGATTGGATGTGTTTGGGGGAATGATGGGCGTGGGGGGGGGGGGTTGGCTAGTTGCCCTCCAATCACTTTTGACTATTAAAAAGGGCACTAGCCCTTTGAATTTCCAATGGAATGAGCCTTTTTTGAAGATTCTACGACAACGTCTTCTTTAAAAACCTTATATGCCCCCCGAGCATAACTTAAAATCCTTGCCCTGAGGGTTGTTGGGGAGTGTCCTCCTCAAAAACACATTTTCAATCTGGAAATCAACTACGCTGAACAAAATGGCTATCTCAAAATTTTGATTGGATGTGTTTGGGGGAACGATGGGCACGGAGGGGGAGGGCTAGTTGCCCTCCAATCACTTTTGACTATTAAAAAGGGCATTAGCCCTTTGAAATTTTCAATCGAATGAACCCCTTTTGAAGTTTATACGACAACGCCTTCTATAAAAACCTTATATGCCCCCAGGGCATAACTTAAAACCCTTGCTCTGAGGGATGTGGGGGAGTGTCCTCCTAGAAACATATTTTCTATCTGGAAATCAACTAGACTACGCTGAACAAAATGGCTATCTCAAAACTTTGATTGGATGTATTTGGGGGATGATGGGCGTGGGAGGGGGCTAGTTGCCCTCCAATCACTTTTGACTAATAAAAAGTGCATTAGCCCTTTGAATTTTCAATCGAATGAACCCCTTTTGAAGTTTATACGACAACCCCTTCTATAAAAACCTTATATGCCCCCAGGGCATAGCTTAAAACCCTTGCCCTTTGGGTTGTGGGGGAGTGTCCTCCTCAAAAAATATTTTCTATCTGGAAATCAACTAGCCTACGCTGAACAAAATGGCTATCTCAAAATTCTGATTGGATGGGTCTTGGGGAATGATGGGCATGGGGGGGGGGCTAGGTGCCCTCCAATCATTTTCGACTATTAAAAAGGGCACTAGCCCTTTGAATTTCCAATCGAATGAGCCTGTTCTGAAGTTTCTCCGACAACGCCTTTTATTAAAACTGTATCTGCCCCCAGGGCATAACTTAAAACCCTATCTTTGAGGGTTCTGGGGGAGTGTCCTCCTTAA
Organism: Artemia sinica; assembly: GCA_027921565.1. Lineage (NCBI taxonomy): Eukaryota > Metazoa > Arthropoda > Branchiopoda > Anostraca > Artemiidae > Artemia > Artemia sinica. Next base: position 16,876,714 of record CM051256.1, on the reverse strand, counting down.
AAGCATATTTTCTATATGGAAATCAACTACGCTGAACAAAATGGTTGTCTCAAAATTTGAATTGGATGTGTTTGAGGGAATGATGGGCGTGGGGGGTCTAGTTGCCCTCCAATCACTTTCGACTATTAAAAAGGGCACCTGGACTTGTGAGACCCATCAAAACAGATTTAGGGTAACATTCTTGGGGTTGAATTGTGTGAACTCTTCATTTATTTCAATGGATATTATGCAAAATAACTGTTATTTTGTATAGGAGCTGAAGACAACGATTGAAATATTGTTTGTTCGATAAAATAAAAACAAAACAAAAACTCACTCGGAATTGCTTAAATCTTTATGTTGGAGCGATGCAAATTTGAAGCTAGGAGGTGAGACTGAGACCGAGAAAATCTAAAATATTAGACGGGAAGGGAGTGATTAAAATGATTTTTTGGGTCTTTTTAAGAAGCTGGAATTATTAAGATATTTTTATTGAAATTTAACAATAAATAAAAAAAACCTAGTTGGTTTTCTTCTTTTCTTCAAAACTCTAAACTATCCCGTGTTTATTGATTTGCCTTTTATTTTCTATGTATTACTCATCAACTTTTGGTTTAAAACCCCAAAAATGGCAATTAAAAACAACAACAACAAGATAAGCAAAATAGTAGCCTGGGGTTTTATACACGCATCGGGGGGGGGGGGGGTTCTTTCTGCTGTGCAGGTAAACTGGAGGCAGGATTTTTAATGAGATTATGTAAAAATATAATTAAAATTATACAGGCAACAAATGTCCCCTCTCCCCTTTAAGTACCGCTCTTGATAGCGAAATTAAGGCACCCTGCCTTGCAAAGAAACTTTCCTATCAAAAGTTACGAAAAAGTTACGTTTTTAAGAGTTGGACGTTACGAAATTTTTTGGTCTGGTGGCAACCCTGCATTTGATTTCTAGGAAATTTTGAACAAAATTGAACAAATTTCGAAACTCAATGAAAAGGACTCAAGAACAAAAGTCAATCAAAAAGAGATCAAAGGATCTTCATCCTGGTTTGTATATCTTGCTACTTAAAAGGAGATGAACCTTTTGGTGGAGTGTTTTATTGCTTTAGGCTATCTTTAAAGTTCAATGTCTTATGTAGGCCTAGGCCTATCTGTTTTTGATATCCTATCCTTAACTTACTTACCACAGCCACACTAGCCGACTTCTGGGAGAAGTCTGACCATTTCAATGGTATGGAGATGCAGTCAACTATAGTTGATAAAATTTCAACTGCTGAACAAGACCTCTTGAACAACACTATGATATTATGGTAAAATTCTACTTTAGCTACTTTTGACTATCTTGGAAAGGGGTTAGGTTAGGGAAATGAAACTTTCAGGGATGGGTCTACAGGCTTAAGTATGCTCTTGGAAGGTACTTAGAAGTATCTACCTATGCTGATTACAAATATAATAAGCATTTCTATCAGAAATGAATTTTACCCCCCCCCCCCCTATATATACCTAACCCAACCGGTATTTGTTTAGCCTTGTGTCGCATGATAAGGAGACATGTTAAGAAAACAATTCTTACTTTAAAATATGTATAATGATCCTAGTTCTTATATTATCCAATGGGAGAACCTTTATCATCAAGTCTTTCCTCTGAAAATCCTCAAAAGAGAAAAAGTTTCCAAATATCACCACGTTGAAAATTCAATGCTTAAGTCTTTTTAAATTGCTGTTTTAAATTGCCGCCTAATAAGTTCTTTTATAGATAGCGTTCATGCCGGTCTTTTTTTTTTTTTTTTTTTTTTTTTTAAAGAGCAGTGGCAAAGGGCAAATAGCAGTGGCGTAAATACAAAATATTAATAGCAGTGGCGAAGGGCAAATAGCAGTGGCGAAGGGCGAATAGCAGTGGCGTAAATACAAAATATTAATAGCAGTGGTTAGGTTAGGTTACAAAAGATGCACAGAATTTTGAAGGGCGAATAGCAGTGGCGTAAATACTAAATATTAATAGCAGTGGTGAAATATTTTTTTTAATGAGTTTAATTTCAATTTACCACTACTTTTTCTTCAAACACGTTTTTTGACGCCTGTGCTAAACGCTATCTATAAAACAACTTATTTGGCGGCAGTTTACAGCGGCAATTTCAAAAGATTTGAGCAACGTGGTACTTTTAGCATGGGTTTTGGAAACATTTTCTTTTAAGCTTGAAAAAGAAGGATTTTTAGAGGAAAGACTTGATGATAAAGGTTCTCCCGTTGGAAAATATAAGAACTAGGATCATTATACATATTTTAAAGTAAGAATTGTTTTCTTAACATGTCTCCTTATCATGCAACACAAGGCTAAACAAATACCACCCAACCTAACCCTGAATTAGCATATATAGGTGGGGGGCTGAAATTCCTTTCCAATAGAAATGCTTATTATATTCATAATCAGCATAAAAAAAGGCATCAAATGGTGTATTCACTTTTGTCCTAACTCAATAATATTATTTGGTAGATATTTACCAAGCTTTTTTTTGTAAGCCCCCCCCCCCAGAACTTTTTTTTATATCCCCCTCAAAAAGATCCTGGATCATCAGAATATAAACATCCATAATATCCCTACTAAGTGTGTCCAGAACTAATACATATCCCTCTTCATCTCTAGTGTAAATAAGCAAGTCTTTAATGCCAAAAATATTGCCAAGATGAGGACTTTTTCAAATTGCTGTTCAACTAAGGATGCCCAAAACAAACATATAACCTCCATTAGCTCTAGTGTACAGAAGCAAGTCTTTAATGCCAAAAATATTGTCAGTATGAGACAAATTTCAAATTGCTGTTCAGTTACAAAATTAACCTAAGACTTACACAAATAAGGTAAAATATCAATTTGTGCATACAGGGATAAGAAATTTCACTGAAAGTAACAAATGTATGCAATAATCCTTAGAATTTATAAATTGGCATGTTAGAATGAATTCTATTAAATGTTTCAGATGTAGTTTTACTGTTAGTAAAGAAATAATTTGTGTCAGCCTTCAAACATATGCAGAAACCAGGAGATTGGAATAACAGTGAGACCTAACTATATGGTGTAAATCAAAACATGATGAACCAAACAGCTTCAGTAAACTCACAAAAATTCCTATTGTATGTTAGCCTAGCCCTATCTTTAATTTGGGCTTTCCAAGTTTAATAACAACCATAAAGTTTTTATTTTTGATGAAACTTTTATTATGGGAGTATACCCAATGGAAAATCTCTAAAAATTTCTATTCTATAGAATGTAAAAATAATATCCAACCATACTTACTTATTGCCAAAATTATCCAACTAGTTGGCTATCTGAAAAATCCTTTTAAGCAAATAAGGAATGATCCAACTAGGAAAATAATTAAAATTTAAAAGAAAAATAGTTTTATCTTGCTAGCCAACTACAATAAAGCATAAGAGCCAACTTAGTATCTCTAACTAGGGGGATAATACTTTAAATTAATGCTTCTGATATATATCTAACTAGTCAGATAAGTAAATTCTTCATGCAAACTAGTGAGATCCAACTAGTAAGACAATTTTTTCTCTTAGACATAGCTTGAACATCTAACTTTGTGGATAAACTTTGTCCTAACCCTTCTGATATTAATCCAACTAGGTAATTAAGTAACTTCCTGCCTAGCTAAATGGCAGGTTGATGGAAGCAACCCAGAGGATGCCCACCCACTAGGTGGAAAGACAAAGCCAATAAATTCCTCACCCAAGCCCACATCCTGGTGGAAGAAGCTGCAAGCCTGGCAAGCAATAGGTCAACCTGGAGGCAGCTAGTCTCATCATTCTCTATGCCAATCCCTTGGCAGGAGCCTTAAGTCAAAGTATATCAGCCTAGTTAAATATATATCAGAAGATCTAAGACTCAGCATTATCCACCTAGTTACATATTCTTGCTGTGCCCAAGAGAAACAATTTATCTGGCTAGTTGGATATTATCCCAAAACTGTATAGGCTAATGGAATTTACTTATCCTCCTAGTTGGATATATATTAGGAGGGTTATACTTGCTATTATCCACCTAGTTAGATGTTCATGCTGTGTCTAAGAGAAATGAATTATCTGGCTAGTTGGATATTAACCCCAAACTGCTTAGAGAATCTTCTTATCTGCCTAGTTGGATATATATCAGAAACACTAAGTTACATTAATAATAGCAGCCTAGTTAGTCAATTTGCCCTCCAAGAGAAATTTCAAATATCCAACAATAAATCTTTTCTTCACAAATGTTCACTTCAGAAGCGCGGTTTTTTATGCACCAACAAGAGGAAATGTATTCTATGCTTTCTTTGCAAGAGTTACTCTTGTTGATTTGATAGCATGGATTTCATTTTTACAAAGATATTAAATTCCCAGGGTAATATTTCACAAATTTAGTCATAAATACACAAAGAAGAAAGCTACAATGAATTGACTTGTAATAAAGATCATCATTTTGTCCATGACAAAATTAAAAAATTGTATTACAAAAGTGCTACAAGTCGAAGCACATACTACAGCACTACACACAAAGAAATAGTGCGCAAGTAGTTCTTTCTTGCTAAAGTCAGAAAAAGTTTTGCCCCTAATCTAACTCTGCTTTTACCTTGCTTGCTTACCCTTGGTTCATCCTGCTCTGCTTTCATGGAAGAACCACCATTTTGCATGGTCTGCCAAAATTCATCTGTTTTTAGCCGCAGGTTTATGCGTCATAATGGTTAAATAGCTGTGAACTCTTTTTATTAACTTTTATAACTTAATATAGCTTATTCGTATAGATATGCTGGTCTATACTAGTAACAACCACTAGACAAAGATATACAGTATCTTTGGTTTATTATCACATAAAAATTTTGGTACAGTTGCAATATATTATTTAAAGATAACTATAATTAAAATAAGGCCCAAAAAAGAAATGTGGGAATGGGGTTAATATAAAAGCCTTCATAATCCCAAGATAAAATAATACTGGCAGTTAAAGACCAATCATTAAGAAAAAAGAAGAAAAGGGCAGGGCAGGGCTAACCAAGAGAATGCCTACAACAAATAAACTTTTTTTTTATTGTTCAAGTAAAAAAACAAACAAGAAAGGCACTTAGAATCATAAGGCTAAGGGATTTAAGACTCAAAGGAGGCTAAGATATTATCTAGATTTGTTGTTTTGCCAGTTTCTTTGACTTCACAAACCTTATGCCCCAACAGCATCAAGATAATGTATGGCAGCTATCTAGAACTGAGAGGAATGTTAGGGGATGGTTCTTCCACACACAAATGACCAATTAATGTCCAACAATTTCCTCCACTGATTCTCCAGGGACAATCACGACATATATTTCGTCTGTATAAAACTGTGTGTACATTCTAAGACATAATCAATTAAAGAGAAAAGATAAATCTAACATTAATATAAAAAACGAATCTAAAATTTAACAAATAAAAAAACAATCCAACATGTATACAAATGCTGCTCCATGATTCAGCACAGCATGGATATATAAGATTTGAGGAATTCTTATGAACGCACAAAAGCAACTCTAACCATAGACCCATTGTTTTGTTTCTTCTCTTTTTCTCTCTCGTTTTGTATTTTCTTTTTCTTGAATTCTCTTTGTTGTTCTCTCTTTTTCTTGTCATTTCGGCTTTAGATCTTTTATAGTTTAGTCTAGATCTTGTGCCGCGTTTGAAACTTTAATCGTTTTATCACGGAACCATTCCTTGCCTGTTCAATTTGTTCAAAGTGTATATGGAATGGTTAGAACTTGTCACTATAGCGACTTGGGACCACCACAACTGGTCTACAAGTATTAGTAGTTATTTGTCATAATAAATAAATGTAAGTAATACTGAGCAACAATTAGTCAGCATGGCATAGATAGATAGATAATTTAAGTAATTATAAATTCAACGTAAATAGAAATAGTTATATAAAAATTTCAGTTCTAGACAACGGAGAGAAGAATCAGTACCTACTAATAACCGAATGCATAGGGATTACCAGGTGTAAATAAAAGCTTTACCAATAAAAATGTTTATGGTAATTTTTGCTTTTAGGTTATATTGGAGAACAATACCTGGATGGAGTTGCCAGGGTTGAATGAATCAGAGCCTGAAGATAGTCTTCAGCAAACCTTGCCTTACAATCCACCTTCCAAATTGAAATTCAGCAAGCAACCCATTAAAGTCTATATGACTTTTGCACCGTCTGATTATGACCGACGTCAACAGGTACTGAAGGAAATATAAACATACTTTTTTAATCTGCAGATATAAACAATCCACAGAAACCGTTTCTCTATGATCGGAGTAAAAAGTTGCTCAGCAATTGAAAAAAGGGTCATATAAATTTATGGTTTACTTAATGAATTATTTGAAAAAAACTACGTTTTCTAAAGAGTTAAAGAGGCTGAGTTACAAGGTCGAACCTTAAAACGTACAGGGATTAGGAGGCACAGTTGGGGGGCGGCAGCCCCCCAAACCCCCCGCTTTCGCAGACTTTAAATAAAAAAAAAAAAGTTTTTTAAACTGAAAGTAAGGAGCGACATTAAATCTTAAAACGAACAGAAATTATTCCGTATATGAAAGAGGCTGTGCCCTCCTCAACGCCTCGCTCTTTACGCTAAAGTTTGACTCTGTCTCACAACTTTATTTTTTAAAACAATAAAAAACTTTAGCGTAAAGAGCGAGGCGTTGAGGAGGGCACAGCCTCTTTCATATACGGAATAATTTCTGTTCGTTTTAAGATTTAATGTCGCTCCTTACTTTCAGTTTAAAAAACTTTTTTTTTTTTATTTAAAGGCTGCGAAAGCGGGGGGTTTGGGGGGCGGCAGCCCCCCAACTGTGCCTCCTAATCCCTGTACGTTTTAAGGTTCGACCTTGTAACTCAGCCTCTTTAACTCTTTAGAAAACGTAGTTTTTTTCAAATAATTTCTGCACGTTTTTGTACAGTTTATTACTTATTATTGCTTGACTAACTGTTAGCTGATCGTGTCAGGAGTTAAAGTTGGGGGGCTGCCGCCCCCCAAACTCCCCGCTCTTGAATATTCTTGTGTTAAGGCTTTTAATTCCTGAATACTCAAATCACGTCGTACAGGGTGCCTCCTAATCCCTGTACGTTTTAAGGTTCGAACTTGTGATTCAGCCTCTTTAACAGCCCCCCAACTGTGCCTCCTAATCCCTGTACGTTTTAAGGGTTGACCTTGTAACTCAGCCTCTTTAACTCTTTATAAAATAAAAAGACCAGCATGATAAGTTAA